>OY288201.1:22619413-23219413 GCA_958449745.1 Ochropleura leucogaster
AGTGGTTGCTAGCCGAGATCTAAAGACGTAATAAATGAAAAAGTGACTGTTGAAAATGAAATGACAGAATGAATTCGAAATATGAATAAGTAGGTATTTAAAAAACAATGTTGATCTAAAAGGAAAAAGGTTGAGGCAACAGAGAGGATAAAATAAACACTCTATTATACTACTACATACGAGGATAAATTGAAGTAAATTGAGGCCCAACTGCACCTCAGTGTAACTCATTTACTTCGTATCAGCCCATCAACAAAAGCATCCATTTACGTTCATCAACTCAAAATAACCTGCTAAATTAATTTGCGTGTTCCAGACACTTCCGACAAAAACCTTTTTTATAGTGTTTTTGTTTTTAAATATTAAAATTGAATTTACGTGAAATGATCAAATGGGCATATGTATAGGGATGCTCGACTCGATCCAGTTGCTTTGTATCGATATTTCGATACGAAAATTAAATAAAAGATTGTATTTATACGGATCGAGTATCCCTACATGTTTGTTGTTTTGTCAAAAATGCTGAATGGGACCCACTCTTAGAAGCATTATATTAGTATACAAACTTATACCTAGTTGTAGAACTATATAAAACTAGCAAAAAGCAAATGGGCAAGTCGTAGAGGATGGGGGGAAAAAAGGTAAAAGATTATAACCTAAAACGAATCAAAGATTGCTTATTAGTAGTTTCAAAAAGGTGTTCAATCAAAAAATAAATATTTACCGACATTAACATCGTGGTTCTGTATCTCTCTAGCCAAATGTAAGTACTGTAAGAGGTTTTATATAACCTAAGCAATGCTGGCTGATAGAGCATAACGTTCTAATACTCATGTCGTTTTTAAAGAATAAATAATAAAATAAATAAATAAATTTATTCAAGTATAAGTAAAACTATGATTTACATTAATCGTCATAGAGGAAAATTTATTCTAACTATAATGTAGACCTGCCTGATCTAGGTTTATGAAAACCTGTGTTTCAGGCCATCAATTTACGTCATACATTTAAAAAGAGGACATTAGTAAATTTATTAGTAGCTAACTTATAGAGAAGACATTATTTTCAACGACTTATCAAGTAATTATTTAGGTATATAATATTAAATATTATGTTATTTTATCGAATGTAAGATATAATATTATGTTAAAATAAATTAACGAATAATGTTAAAGTAGATAGAGTAGATTAGGTAAACAGTGAGACTTTTATTAGAGTGTGTACATTCAGACTTTATTTTACAATTTCTAGTAGTTTTTCCGTGTCTGCATACTTGTGTTTTGCCAGGTATTCCTGAACTAGTAGATTACACCTATTATAACTTAAACTATAAATATTTAGTACTCTGTTAAACTGGTTATATAAGTAGGGTCCCAAAAATAAGTAAAAACGATTAGCAAAAGCATGTTTCGTCCGAAGGTTAGCACAAACCAAATCTTTTCTCCTCCTATCTGAGGGTACTGGGTTAAAATAAAGTTCAGTGTGTTGTAATAAGATTACGTACAATTGACGCACTGTTAGCACCTTGCATGCTATATATGTACAGCTGATGTGTAGGAAATCTGAAAGGACGAAAAGTAGCAACCTTTAAAACTGCTCGTTGGGCGCGTTCTAGGGGCAGCAAAATTGATTTAGCGACACCACCCCAGGATGTTATGCAGTAGGTAATAATAGATTGACACAAAGCCAAATAAACCTGCCTAATTAATCGAAAATGGGCAATGTGACGTAAGTTTTTGAAAATGTAGATTAGTTTACGCACTCTGGTGCATAATAAATCGATGTGTTTGCGGAAGTTCAGATTTGAGTCAATCGTAATACCTAGCTACCTATATTTGATATGGTCTGTTTTCGCTAAAGTGGGACAAGTGCATGCAATGTCAGCATTATGTAAATTACAATTGTTATGCGCTTGAATGCTTAGATTAGTAAGAGTTGGATAAGCGTTTCTCATTGTAAATAATAGGTAATTTGTTTTGTTTATATTTAGTGTTAAGAGATTTTTATGAAGCCAGTTAGACACAGTATTAAAACCTTTCTGTGCAACATCATAGACGTCGACTGTTGATTTAGCTGCGAACAGTAGAGCTGTATCATCCGCATGACATAATGACACCATTTTGGAGTGTCAAATTGCATAGGTCATTTATATATATTAAGAACAAGGTAGGACCCAAAATACTGCCTTGTGGGATTCCGTAACAGGTATTTTTAAGCTCAGAACTGATGCACTGACCTATTTTTACATACTGATGGCGGTCGCTGAGGTAATCAGACAACAGTTGCAATTGTACACCCCGTATTCCCATCATCTCCAGCTTGGATAAAAGCAAGGTACAAGAAATTGTATCAAAAGCCTTGGCTAGGTCTAAAAATATTCCTATTGTGTGCATGCCGTTATCTAAGTTAGTGCTTATAAAATTAGTCAGACGATGAACAGCTTGGCTTGTAGATCTTTTAGGCCTAAAACCAAATTGATGATCAGAAAGCAATTTATTACTTTCAAGATATTTCATTAATCTAGAGTTTATAATTTTTTCTAATATCTTTGAGAGGCCTGTTAGAACCGAAATTGGCCTGTAGTTATTTACACAACTTTTATCTCCAGCTTTAAACACAGGGGTAACAAGGGCTTTTTTAAGCAATTTAGGAAATACTCCTTTTGTTAAACATAGCTGAAAAATGTGTGTCAAAGGAGGGGCAATGAGGTATTTAAATCCTTTGAGTATGCTATTAGGTATGTCGTCACACCCTAGGGCACAAATTTCCTTTAATCCATCTATTATACCTACTACCTCATTAACATCGGTATCTAATAAGACGAAAGAGTTTTGTGTTGCGTATGTCATAGTTTGACTTGGAATGGAATTACTAGAAAGTAAGATTTTCTCTGCTAAGTTTTTTCCTACGTTAATGAAGTAGTTGTTAGCTTTATTTGCTGCTTCGGTAGGGCTTAGCTCAGAAGATAGAAGATCAAGGGCTGGTTCGGAATTTTTTGATCTAATAGTGTTAGCTTTTATGAATTTCCATATAAGCTTGCTGTTTTTACCTGCTTTCTGTAGTTGACTCTGATCATATTGGTTTTTTAACTTCTTCAACAGATTATTACAGAAATTCCTATACCGTTTGTATGTAATTGATAGTAGTTTATTATCCGGTGCATTTTTCGATTTTCGGTGGAGTTTATCTCTTTGTCTGATACAGCGAACCAGTCCGGGCGTAATCCATGGTTTAATGTTACTATACTTGCTAGGTATTATTTTGGTAAACGTATTTTTCCTAAGCGCAGATGGCAATAAATCTACAAAATATTGTAGGGAATCATTTGGGTCATGTGAGTTATAAACGGGGTCAAAATTAATACCGCGTAAGTCAGTTTCGAGACTCGTCATGTTGAGTTTAGTATAGCTACGCATGCATTTATTTCTAGGTGAAGTTATTTGTAACGTTAGTAAAACAGCTTGATGATCGGTCAAGGATGAATTAGTAACCAACGTTTTTGATGGGCTTTTCGATTTTATAAGGATATGATCTAGGCAGGAGCCACTCTGGTGGGTTGGATGATAATGAGCTGGTAATAAACCATGAAATGAGCAAATATTGAGATACTTATGTGCATGAGTGTCGAGTTTTACAGCAGCTGTGTTTATGTTGATATCACCTACCAGTATGATATTTTTAAATGAAGATAATTTACCTAAGTTAGTGTTAAGCGAGTCCAAAAACCCATCAATACCCTGGGATGGAGGCCTGTAAATAGCCAATATTACTGTATCGGGAATAATCTTAATTATTAAGCAGTTGCAGTCTGGAAAATAAGGTTCATCTACTAATGTTCTTAAATTATTTTTAATATAAACTACGACGCCATCATTCTGGTTGAATGTTTTATCGCTTTTGTGAAGATTAAAGCCATCGAGAGTTGGTAAATTTGCCGTTTGTTTGGACAACCAACATTCTGTTAGAACGATAATGTCGCAACATATATCAAGATCTTGCAGCAATACTTGGAAACCGTTAAAATTTCGGGTTATACAACGAATATTTTGTGTAAGTATATTTAGTGTGTTATCCCCAGTATAGACTATGTTTTTGCATTCCTCCACATTACAAGTTTTTGCTTCAGACACGGAAAAAGAGAGAATAGGATGAGGGTTTTGCTATAAGACATGCAATTAAAATTATTTAAATTATAATCCTTAAACTATTATATGCGCTTTATTTAAAAACTAATTTAATATTAATCTGAACACTACATTTGGTGGAGGCGCAAAAACGCAGTTACAACAGTACCTACTTATCAATTCATATCAATTCTCTAAGCTAAGAACTATACTGACTTGGTCATAACGAGATATACTGTTACCTTGGTGAAATTCTAATTATTATTGGCAAAAACCTAAGCTGAAAGAAGCGTAAATATCTAGCAGAATATGTATATATGTAGTAATAAGGCTCTCATTGGCGTGACTTGTTTAGTTGCGACTGTAATGAAACCAAATAACTTAGGTATCAAGAATAATATATTTAATCACTTTGTTTCCGGCACAATCATATTTATAACAATCACTAAATAACTAATAGAAAATATTACAACAGCAATACACAAGATATGTTCGCTCTCTAATGCCTCAAGTTAGACTGACTCTTGTCTAGAGTCTCAGCCACCAACTGAATGTTCCCCCCACACTGCCATTAAGGCAGGCTATTCAACCAATCAGAGCAACGTGCACAGTACGTGTGCTCAATTTATGTACTAAAATACATTAAGACAGATTATTAACAATAAATAAATGTTTTAATTTCAACAATAATATTTTACTTATTTTAAAATATCAATACACTTTAAATACCTATATTTAACTAGTTTATAACTAACACGGATGTAAATAGTTAATGCAACCAATAGCGCCATCTGTCGCTTGTGAAGAGCAGTGTAATTATGAACTTATTTTACAAAATCATTACACGGCCGAGATTCTATCTAAAGTCAGGTCGCACTTCTTGTGGAATCGCTTGCTATTTGATACACCCACATTTTGTCAGTTTGAGTGGCTGCTCACGCATCGGTGAGCCAACTGTCGCTAGCTGGGCACGTATTCAGACTTCGGACAATATCCTCCCTTGCCTGACTTGGGAATCGAGTCCGTGTTCCTACGGTACAGTGGCAGTAATATCCTAATATGGCACTTTGCCCAAAATTGCAAAAACAAATAGTATTTAGTTAGTTATTAACAAATTAGTAAACAAAGGGGTTTAGTTTTTTGGGTATATCTCAAAAACTATTTGATATATTTTAATTTTGAAAAATGATTCAAAAAGAAGAGGAAATTTTCTAAAAAAAACTCTCAACTCCCGAAATTGTAGGACCAATATTAATCAATTTAACAGGGAGCTGAAAATACGCCCGAAAACGGGTACTCGGGTTTCCACAAGCCACGCCCCCTTCGAGCGCTTTAATGAAAAATATTATTCAAACATATTAAATGTTGATATTATTATTAAAATTTGAAAAAAATCAGACATATACAGGACAAATTAAAGAATGAAATATCATTGAAAAACTATTTTATGGTGATTTTATAAAATGTTATCCATTAATTAATTAACAATTTCATCCGACTGGGCTATTAACATTGCAAGTTGCATAATTGTTAAACCAGAAATCTCATTTTTTTTCCTCTCATGGAGCTATTCTTTAAAGATTAAAAAAAGGACTTCCGTCGAGTATATTAAAAATTGATAATTTTCGATTTGTTATTAACAAATTACCTAGGCGGCAAATTAAATATTTAAGTAAATGTTACAAGAAACTTTTTTTTTCAATATCGATGACCATTCGTTTTTCTATCAATAAAAGCTACCTAAAAATCATTTTTTATAAATTTTATCTCTTTTTGTTTATAAAATTGTTATAAACAAATAGATTATTTATAAGATAATTGTTTTTTTTTGGAAACTGATTACTCGTACAAAATTATGAATTTTAAGGTTTTTATCTTAAAATTCATAATTTTTTAAGAGGAATATATTTTCAAATCCTTAAAAAAAATTATTGCTAAAAAACCGTTTTGTTAATTAAGAATTTTTTCTACCACTTGTTATTAATATTAAGGTACGCTTTTTTTTTTAAAATCAGCCTAATCATCTGTCTAGCAAATTGCATTGCTAGATATCTGTCTGTTAATCTATATGTATACCTACGTATAATAAATCTGTAGAGAGGTCATTCTGTACATGAAATATATGTCCAAAATAACTATCAGGGGGTGATTAGTGATCGATACTGATGCCAAAAATGCAATCAGTAAAATTTTTGTCTGTCTGTCTGTACGTTCTTTATAGACACAATAACTGCTCGACGGATTTTAACGAATCTTGATACAATTATTTATTCATACTCCTGGGCAGGTTATAGTATACTTTTCATCACGCTACAATAAATAGGAGCAGAGCAGTGAAGGGAAATGTTGGGAAAACGGGAGAAGTTACTCCTTTTTTAAGCTTCCGTCGCGTGTGTAGCCTTAATGGTTAAAGTTACACAGAAATCATGTATGACGGAAATGTTCTCCTTAAAATTATATAAGAAATATCTTACGACAGTATATATATGTCTTTAATGGTTGACTCACAATAACACGTGTAACTCCCGATAGTTAAGCAGTTCGGAGCTTTCTGATTATATTTGTGTACTCTTACGTTTATAACACTCTCACTCATCTCTTATTTAAAAACCTTAAAATTATTACCTATTCAATAAAAAAAGAATCATGTAAATCGGTAAAGAAACACCAAAGTTATACATGACACACGCTAATAAGCCATCGGACGTGAATACTGAATCATGCCTTAAGGATTATTTTTGTGTGCGCTCAAATCAATCAAATCAAATCAAAATATTTTTATTTCACATAGGCCTACATGGGCACTTATAAAACGTCGAGAAAAGATGCACGGTTCGGGTTGGTCGTTTCCTATGGAGAAGAACCGGCAAGAAACTCCATGGTTACTCTTTTAAAATCATTTGGTTTTACAATGTTGTTGTTACAGCGTTAGTACTTAAGTATGAGAGGACAGCGTAGGCCCGACAATAAGTCAATGCTTACTTTACAGAAAGTAAAATAAAATAATAAATAACCAAAGTTAACAAGGGTCTAAGAATCTACAAGGCCTACCATGTCCACTCATTCACAACAAATTTGTAGAAGAGAATCTATACAAGAATAAAAAAAATCAAAAATAAACAAAATAATTCCAATGAGACGAGTCACACAGATGTTGCTATCAGTACTGTAACTATTCAGAGCAAGGGTGATATAAATATGTGATTTGACAACTATTGCAAAAAAATGATTAAAAGAGATCACAAAAAAAAAAATAAGATTGAGAATAGTTAGAGACATCCACAAATTTGTGCTGATTATAGCTACCAGGGAAGCCGCATGCGCAGAAGGAACTATAGCCAAACTTCTTTATCTTCAACGTAGTCCTTGATTTTGTAATATGCTTTTTTAATAAGGACACGTTTTATGTAGTTTTTAAACTTTCCATCTGTCAGTTCTATAACTGATTTTGGCAACTTGTTATAAAAGCGTATACTGTTTATTAGAAATGACTTGCTAGTTTTTGTTAATCTAAATTTGGGAATTACAATTTCGTGTTTACTGCGTGTATTAATATTATGGTAGTCGCTCCTAATTCTGAAAAGCCCCCGATTTTTACGGACATACAATATACATTCTAAGATATAAAGTGAAGGCAGAGTCAGTATATCGATCTCTTTAAATTTTTCTCTGAGGGACTCGCGAGGACCCATTTTATAGATCGCGCGGACTGCCCTTTTTTGTAATATGAAAACTGTATCGACGTCTGCTGCTGATCCCCATAGCAGAACGCCATAGGACATAATACTGTGAAAGTAAGCATAATAAACTAACCTAGCTGTGTCTACATCAGTTAACTGCCTTATTTTCCTTACTGCATAAGCAGCTGAGCTGAGCCTACCCGAAAGAGTTCTTATGTGCGCGCCCCATTGCAGTTTTGAATCGATAGTCATCCCCAAAAATACAGTTTCCGCTATAACATCAAGATTTTTGCCGTCAAGATTTAAATTTAGATCTCTTTGTGGTACATTTGGTAAGGCAAACTTTAGACATTTGGTTTTGTTCGCATTCAGTAAAAGATTATTAGCTGCGAACCATTTCGATAAAACGGTTAGACTTTTGTTAACATGAACGACATCCGGATTTTTTCTATTTATTTTAAAAATTAACGAAGTGTCGTCAGCAAATAAAATTATATCCGAGAGCTTGGCCATCATAAAAGGAAGATCATTTATATAAACAAGAAACAGGAAGGGACCGAGAATAGAACCTTGGGGCACGCCCATCTTAACTAGAGACCCAGCGGACGTCGCCCCATTAACATTTACTTTTTGCTGCCTGTTTGATAAATATGATAAAACAAGATCAGCAGCTCGTCCACGAATTCCGTAGTGGTGTAATTTACAGAGCAGTGTGTTGTGGTCGACGCAGTCGAACGCTTTTGAGAGATCACAGAAAATGCCAATGGCATCCTGGGACTGCTCCCAGGATTCCAAAATGTGACTGATGAGTTTTACTCCCGCGTCCGTTGTCGACCTGCCCTTCGTGAAGCCAAACTGTTGACTATGCAGAATCCCGTTAAAGTTAAAGTGAGACAACATCTGGTCCAGCATGATTTTTTCATAGATTTTACTTAATGCTGGCAGCACTGATATAGGTCTATAGTTAGAGGGATCACTCTGGCAACCCGATTTGAAAATTGGTACTACTTTACTATATTTCATTAAGTCAGGAAACTTGCCGCTATCCAAACACTGATTGAATATGCCTGTTAGGACAGGAGCAATTGAATCAATAATATTAGCAAGGACCTTGACGGATATCCCCCATAAGTCTTCAGTATTTTTTATGTTAAGACTTTTGAATGCATTTTGAATTGTAGTAATACTTATTGGTTTAAAAATAAAGTTAGGTATATCCTTAGTAATACTTAGTAATGCTCCACGCGGATACCGTAATATTTGGCCGTTGATGCGAATAGACGTTCAGAGTGTTCGACCTTATTGACATACAATGCTTATCAGCGCGACTTTTAGTCTTTAAATAATTTATTTTTAGATTTCTTTTGTTGTTATTTTATAAAATAGGTATTAGTTATTTTGTTTTTTTTTAAATTCGTTGAAATACAAATACAAATTATTAATAGTTTACATTTTATTTCTCTTTAGGTGAAAGTAGTAGAAGGTGCGCATAAGTTTTTAGATTTGGCTAAATGTTCAGTTTTTTTTTTATATTATGTAAGTAAAAGCGTAGGTACTTTTATTAATTATAGTTGTAGGTATTATTAATTATAGGAGTTATAGGTTATTATTTTTTAATGAAATAGGTATAGGTAGATAGTATTGGACAGGCGTTTTAGCTTTGTTTTCATTTCTTTTTAACCGACTTCAAAAAAAGGAGGAGGTTCTCAATTCGTCTGTATGTTTTTTTTTTTTTTTTTTTTTTTGTGTTTGTTACCTCATAACTCAGGTCTGAGTGAACCGATTTTGATGATTCTTTTTTTATTCGAAAGCTGGTGGTTGTCGTTTGGTCCCATAAAAAAAATATCAAGATCCGACAAGTAGTTTTTGAGTTATCTTTAATAATACGTATTAGATTGACTTCGTGTACGTTGATGATATACTCATTCGTCGATTATATTTTAGAAGTTGTCGAATACAAATGATCAAAAAATGGTATGTAGGTACTACTATGGTTTGGAAGGTCATTGCAGTAATTTGGTGATAGATCTTCAGTGATATACAACGGCACTCTTTAATAAATGACAGCAAATCTGCCGTGATTGATGCAATCACATGTATAAGTATGGGTTTCGCCAAGGTAGGCAGGCGAGTGGGCGCAGGGTGACCGTATCCCCATAATACTATAACTAAAAATGTTGAAATAAAAACTTTTTAGCAAAAAAATAATCGTAATATCGGAAGTCGGTGGCAAATAAAGTCAACGAAACCAACAAAAGCCACCGACTTCCGGAAATAAAGTTATTTTCTAGTTTTTAGTTTTTTTTAGAAGTCGGTTTTATTTTTTTGCTAAAAAGTTTTTTTGTTTCAAGTTGTACTTACATAAATATTTCTGGGTATAGTTCTAATAGAATTGGCAGCTTATCACGGCAATGTAGCGTCTACTCTGCGATATGGACTTATATTTTGGGGTAATGCGTACAGGGTTCACGATGTACTTATAGCACAGAAGAAATGTATTAGAGCAATGCAAATGCAAAATAAAATGTACAGAATCTTGCAAGCAACATTTTAAAACCTTAAAAATATTGACAGTTCCATCCCTTTACATTTATGAATCCTGCATTTTTGTCAAAAACAATATGTCCTTCTACAAGCCTATTAAAAGTTTGCGTCGTTCTGACAAATTGCACACATCGCCTACTAAAACAGAATTTATGTATAAAAGTGTATATGCAATGGCACCCAGATTGTACAATAAGTTGCCCAAACAAATTAAGGAGTGCAAAAGCCATGAATTTAAAAACCGACTATCACTATTATTGATTGACAAAGTGTATTATTCAGTTAGCGAATTTCTTAATGAGAATGTTGACATATTTTTTATTTATTCTTGCTTTAATTACTTACTTGTTTTGATATGACTAACGTTTTGTGCATGTATTTTTAATATTGACATCTAGCTGACATTTTATATAATCTAATGTAATCATTGTTATTGTGGTAACTACTTTATATGATTTAATTTAATATTTTTGTAAAAGTTGTATGCCTAACGGCGGAACATAGATAGATTCCGACTTCCTTTTACCATCAATTTTTACTTATGTTCACAAAATAAATGAATTTGAATTTGAATTATTTAGTTTAAATGAATTTGAATTATTTAGTTTTAGTGCCTACATTATTTGGTAATTAATAGGTTCTTATTAATTAATTATAAATATTGGTTCTTATTAATTATTGAAGGTTTTGTCTGTGCAATTATGGATGAAGTTATGATGACAAATAACTACCGGAGATGGATCAAGGGCTTGATACAGAAAGCGGTACTCCTGGACACGGCTTGTATTGTTAGGAGGTTCCTTTCTCTGGAGCCCTGACCGCCGGTAGCTTGGACCCTGTTCCCGATACCGGTGGGCTACTATTTTTATATTTTTAAATGTTTTTTTTTTTTAATTTTTGTGTTTAAGAAATATTTTAAAATATAATTTTATGTAAAGAAAACAATAAATGGATTATACTTAGCCATAATTAGATATAATTTAGTAGGTTAGTACTATAATTATTTTTAGGTTATGAGACTTAGTTTAGGTACAGACGCCAGCAGGTCAACCTACCCGAAACTGTAAATTTTTCTCAATGAACCTTGAACTCTAGAAATAAAGTCGAAAATCTATCAAAGAAATCTGACAGATTGTAGTAGCTTGATGTGCTGGCGTCTGTACCTAGGTACTTATATATTTTTAAGAATTCAATTTTGGATTTAAGTATTTATTTAGGATCAGTTTTATTATTTAAGTTCTTAAGCACTTGGATTTTTTAAGTGTAGGTAGCTATAGTTAGGACCATAACTAACGTACCTTATTTTGTTAGGTAACTGAATGCCTTTCAATTATTTTCATTAATCCTTACAAATATTATAAAAGCGACGGTGAGTTTGTTACGGCTTCACGCCTAAATGACCGATACCGAACCGATTTTCATGAATTATGGTACAGAGATAGTTGGTACCCTGGAGACGGACATAGGCAATTTTTAAGATCAATCTAACATTTGTTCGATCATCACGCGGGTTTAAGTTAGCATTAGCCCAAAGTAACTATGCCACGCGGACGAAGTCGCGGGCGGAAGCTAGTTTATAATATTAGACAACAGTGTTTTTTTTATATTTAGTTCCTACTTCAGTGAGAGATGCTAAGAATATTTTTTGATATATTAATATTAAATTTATAAACCTTGTTTAATTAATAAAACACAAACCTGATCATTTTATTTTAAGGCATGTCTTTGTTTACATTACAAGAACTATAGTCTTACCCCGAATGACTAAAACCACGAATAATGTGATATATCTTCATTGAAGGCCTTTTTATATCCATTGGTGACGTTTTCAGGATGTTTAACGTATTGATTTCAAAATAGTAACATAATATATTTAGATTCTATATTAGATACTGTAGACTGACATTACTGCTATTTTATTATCGGCGTAGAAACGGTCATCCATCAGATTTTCCAAGAAAACGTGAAAAAATTAAGTATTATGAATTTCTTAAAACTGTTAAGTAAAACATTGTAGAAAGAAAATATTTATTATTGCTCATAGAATTATTTCTAGAGCGTGTTGAACACAAATAAAGCTCTCCCGTAAACCTCGGTTTTTGACTAAAACCTTATACCGTAGGAACCGTCGATTTGTTCGTTCCTGAATTGAACAGCAAATGGTTCGATATAGTAGCAGCAATTCACACAACGGAATTTAACGGGTACCTAATTAAATCCAAGTCACTTGCAAATCAAAATTCAAGGTAAAAAGCGTTTGTTTATGTATGTAGAATAATCAGTCCAAACGAAAAGTCAAGTCGTCAATAATCCATCCATAAAATCACTCTGAAAATAATATACATTCCACGTGCCGAGCCGTTGAAAACAAACAATGGAATAATACGAATTAGTTTTGACACTAACAGTCAGCTCATTTGACAGCATAACGTTTCATTCTACGTTATCATATAATCGTAATAATTTTAACATTGTTTATTTTTGTAATAAAAAAATGAGAATGCATGTTTAATATTAACGTTTGTATGTTTTTTATATTTTACAAGGTTTATTTATTTTAAAAAAATACAATCTTAAATATCTACTCGTGTGAGAAGATAAATAATATAAAGTTGGATTGTAATTCGAAACACGGTGCGTTCAATAACTGCATGATGACTTATTCTTAAGAAAATGATTTTTTTTTCGAACTTTTAAAATCCATCATCTATCATAATCATTGAATATTTTTTAGATAATTTTCATATAAACTCTTAGTTATAATAAACATTAACTCGCAAGTGAATGATACTTTCTTAATTTATAAATAAAGTGGGTCCAAACTCGCCATCATCTTTTCTGTGTTGATTTATTTCCGTATTTTCTTAAGTTATCCTTTTGATTTCTGAAACTGTTTTGGTCAGATATGGAGGCCAACTGAAAATATACGTACTTATATTTTACATAAATTAGACAAAAGTCATTTTTTATTAATAATTTTTTTTTCGTTTATTTATTTTAACACAGAAGTACATTAACTTTTTTACACACAAGTACAATACAAGCAGATGTTTTCTAACTTACTAAGCCCTTCTTTAAATACTATATATATATCATCTTTCATCAATTGCCTGATTTATGGGCCAATAAACATGTTTATTTTTTGCTTTACTCAGCTTTGGGAATTTCTTTCAAATATAAAACCCGTCACCACTCCTATCCATAGGTACGAAGTTCTTCATAAACTCAAGCCCAATAACAATCATCGATGGGAAAGCCAAAATACTGTTCATATCTCTTAGTTACTATTGCTGACAAATTCCTTCGCTGAGTTTTGTAAGTAATGTCACCACAAATGTAACAAAACATGTCAGTAAAACTTCCTAGGACAGTATAAACTAATCTCACTCGTGGTTTTGAGAAAAACTCTGCCTCAACGTAAGACCATACTCTTAAGATGTTTCTTAATTAATAGGTAAATGAAGTTTTAAGATCATCTCAGCTCTAAACCCAGTCGCACCACATTTGATACGAATTAATAGATAGTTTGAAATGTGATCTGAGATCTCTATTTTACTACACATAACATAGAATCTGGCATATTTTTACTCAAAAGGCCAGAATTAGAACTACTTATAAAAAACTATTCCGATAAAAGTTTTTGTTTAAAAAAAGTTAAGAAATTCTTTTTTTTAAACTTTATATTATATTTATATATTTTTTTCTTTTTAAAAAACGTTGCCCCACACTAAGAACTTTATTAATGTGGGTGCGTTTACAAACATTTAAACTCACATAAACAAACAGCCAGACCCGGAACAACTATCTGTAGGCCATACAAATGTTAATTTGTTCCCTGCGGGAATCAAACCCGCGATACGCAGCGCGGCAGTCGATCGTTCAGCCACTGCGCCAGACGTGGTGACAAAACAATTACTCGCGTTCACACGCGTCGGGTTCCACGTACCGTACACAAACCAAAACCAATTAACCAACTGTCAAAGCTTGTAGTTTTTGCCCGACGAAAAAAGGAGGTTCTCAATTCGACATGTACCTACTTATTTATTTATTTATGTACACACAAAACAGTATATAAAATAGTACATAAGGAAAAAAGAGCACAAAGGTACTGCTTATTTCATAAAGAATTCTCTTTCAGCAGACCTGCGACATATAGAAAAAACAATCACGTAGACACAGGAGGTATTCCATGAAGCGCACCCAGACGAAGCGCACCTAATATATCCCACTTAGCACACCCGTAGGTGGGATTCAAATAAAAATTAAAAATAATTAATTTCCTATTCCACTAAGCACACCTAAGAATATCAATCGCATAGTGCGGGGACTACGGGTGCGCTTCATGGAATACCTCAGATACAGTGTCTAAAAAAAGCAACTTAATCACTAACTTAAATAAACAAAACTTTATCAATATAGAAAAACTTACATACTAATAGAAATAAAAATCATAAATATATGTTTACATATATATACAATCTAAAATAGTTAATACATATCTAAAATATATACAAAATATCAAACCATAGAGGAGAGGTAGTGTTCTTTGACCAGTAGGGTTACCATGACATCTTTTAGCACTTCTTATTCCTGTGTGAGAAAGAGATTGTGCTAGACACCCTGTATAGTTCTGTCTCTTTCCCTCAGTGGAATAAGTTCTGCTTTAACACGTCATGGTAGGGTAGCAGTTTTTTAAAAACAGAGATAGTTTTAGCGCCACAAATGTTAGCCGGAAGTGAGTTCCACAAACGTACTGCATGGACAGAGAAGGAGTAGGAATAAAACTCAGTTTTATGGGAAGGGAAATTGAGATAATGACGCAAGTGCGATCTACACAAAGCGTCAGGAGGACGGGTAAATGAAAAACGGTCTCGTAGGTATCTGGGATATGCAGGGTTATAGAGGATGTTGAATAGAAGGCATAATATTCGAGTGTTCCTGCGAAGGCGAAAAGGCAGCCACTTTAGTTCCTTGCGGAATTGGGAGACATGGTCGAATTATTTTATTAGTCCAAAAACAAAGCGGATGCAAATGTTTTGCAAACGCTCGAGTTTGTTTAAAAGCTCCTCAGTGGCATCTAGATAGCAGGCAGCAGGCTTATATTTTTTACATTTTTGAAGTGAAACATCGTTATCTTTACCATCGTTGTTATTTCAAATCAGATGCAACGGAAGAAACGACAGGTAAGAGACACAAATACAAAAATCGTAGACAATTGTGTCCAAACTGAACTGTCGTCGTCACGTCAGTCGTCATCGTCAAGCTGGCGTTGTCAAAGGGCACTGTGCTTAAAAGGCTTATTACACCACCCGATATGAAGGGCCCTGAATCCAGGGTGGGCGTGTACCCTAGTTAGTGCGGCGCTTATTACACTTCTCTGCGAATTGGGCCCTAACTCAGTTTATACGCGAATGTCTAGAGAGATAAACGTATTGTCGCATTAAAAAACGGAGCTCGAGTCAACAAAATATATTTATTTTTTGTTGACGCTTGAGTAACTAGCGTGGAACAGATTACACTTTTCCCGGTTTCTTTCAAAAAATTTAAGACACTGCATATGAATGAAACTTTCAAGATTATAATACAATTTATTTAAAAAGTTTTCAACCTGCACTATTCAAAAGGATTTCGGTTGACTTCGTAAATCATCCAAATAATATTCCGATATGATTATTCTAAGCTAAAGGACCATGCTACGCACTAGTCGCGCGGCAACTTTGCTCCCTAACCGCCCTAAACGTTATTACATTACCCAATCTGCAGGGCGCTTAGGGAGCTAGGCAGATCGGGATGACCCGATCGCCCTAAATCGGGACACTAACTCCCTAAGTCTTATTACACCACTCTTAGTTAGGGTTAGGGTCCCTGGAAATTGGGTGGTCTAATAAGGCCTTTACTTATGTGAAAACTGTTATTTAAAATATTTATTAACGATGAAACAAAAATACGAACGTGAACGAGTACAACAGATATATAAAGATATGATGAAATTTGGCGAATTTCACCATCTGTACTGTCAACTACGAGAAAACAATAATTCATTTTACACCACAATATAGGTCTTCCTTGTATTTATGTTATTAAAGAATTATTGGAATTATTCATTCTTGTAAATAAACAACACGTGGTTTCCAAGCGAACGACACGATCGACACGACAAAATAGAACAGGTTTGAAATTCAAACGCGTACGACCAACAAATGCGACGTTGCACGTCCGTGCAAGTTGCCAGTTAGGACAGCTTCATTCAAAGCGCTTTGTTTCAATTTTTTGCGTTGGTTGGTCGGTTGGACAAAAGATGTTGTATCGTATTGCGACAGCTAATTAGGACATAGCGTAACACATGAATTTACCATTTGCAAAAAACGTACCACTATTTTTTTTATATTTATGGACTTCTCAAGGAAAGAATGCGATGCACGGGTACCAAATACAGCCATGCGTTTAAAAAAGCTTTAATGCTTTACGATAAGTTCTAAATTTCCTAATATGTTTTTTAACGCAACTAGTTTAAGATGAGTGAATTACAAATACATTCGTGCATTTGAAAAGTCTTTATGTCTTTGAGTTAAAGTCTATTTATTCTATTTTTGTATAATGGCAATTAGAGCCGATGTCGACTATTCTGCAAATGTCCAGTGAATTGGAAAACTGAGTTAAGGTCACAATTTCTTTAAACAAAATGTATTTTTACCTTGTTATGACGCGGTGGACATAATTTCAATTAGATGAAAGATTTTTTCGTGAAAAATTAACACCATATAAATGATGACGGAAATCGTTTCCATTTGTATCGTATTTTAGTTATCATAAGCCTCTTGTATCATTTGTTGAAACTGAAAATATGGAACTTGAGCAATAAATTATGTAACATCCTATGTTAAATAGATTATAAAATATACGCGGACTACAGCAAGTGTTTTTACCGTAGTTCATCGGATGCTTCTCCAGAAGCTTTATTCTGCAGGAATTTCCGGCGATCTATTCCGGTGGTTTTCGTCATACACACTATATAATATGTATAATCGAACGCAGGCTGTGGTATTACGTGGATAGGCACGCGTCTAGATGGAAATCTGTACCAACAGGAGAGCCCCAAAACTCAATCTTAGCACCTTTATCATTTAGAAATTTATTTTGGACATAAAAGACTGCTTTAAAAACTACATATACTACTATGTATATGCGGCTGACATGAAGATCTTAAAGTCAGTACGCACATTTTCCGATACTGAGCTATGTACTTTAGACAGACCTTTACAGATTCGTATAATTTTGCATAACCAACCGCTAAAGAGTCAGAGCTATACAGGGTGTCTAGCACCATCTCTTTCCCTCTGTGGAATAAGTTCTGCTTTAAGATGTCATGGTAGGGTAGCTGAACTTTACTACGCAGAAGTCGGAACTCGGATAAGTAAAACGCCGAACCTCGTTAGTAAGGTATAGATTCGTCGTTTTTTGAGTTTGAGTATTGAACTCAAACTCAAAAAATTAAATATATCATAAACAAGTACAAGTGTTTCCTGGACTACTCAAATAGCTGTATTATCTGGTCAGCGCAAATAACGTAGGTATACCTAAATAATAATTTACAAGTGGAAGCTTGTAAACTAACAAAATGTGAAACTTAACTGATATTTACGTTTGTTATTAGTCGGTAAGCTTTCTTTAAAATGAAATAAATAAATAACGTCTACGGAACCGGTCACTGCACGTGGAACGCAGTTGGCCAATTTTTCGACTTATTACGTATATCTGTCATTTGTTACCAGATTTGTCAACTGTAAAATAATCATGGAACTCAGCAGAAGTAACATCAAGATATCGCCCCTTATGAAAGTGTGCTAGGAAACACCGCGGTGGTTTTACGCGTTGTCCTAATTTGCAGGGATTGTACGATGGTACGATGCATGCTCCCCGTACCATGCAAATGGTCAACTAGACATTTCATGTGCTTGCGCGAAGAGAAAGATGAGCTCATGGCTAAATAATAGCGCTGCCTATGATTCTTTTGAAATCATTTGGTTTTTACACAACTGCCCCAAAAAAGGAGTGTTATGTTTTTTAGGGTTCATGTATGTTTGAATGTATGTGAGTTTCTTTATTCCATCATAACTTCTAAACGCCTGAACCGATTTACATGTATCGTTAGAATCCTTGCATCGTCCCGAGTAACATAGGCTATGTGAAATGTATGAAAAAGTATAGAAATCCAATGTGGCGGGTATGATCAATGATTGAAGTTGAACACCCACATATTTTTAAATTATTATTTATTCTGTTAATGCATGTGTTTATCGTCTAGGATTTGACGAGTCGTTTTCAAAAACATAAATACCTATGTTACATTGTTAATCAAAACTGTCGATAAAAAAAAATGTCGTATGAATCCCATAGTTGATTCGTTGAAAACAAACAAGGTGCGCCATCTAGTGGCAATTAGATGAACTAGTGACGAGTAAATTTATAAATAATCTATTCCTATCCCAGAAAATCATAATAATGTGTGCCAAACTTAAACTTAATATATATGGCTCAGTAGCTAGGTTCGAACTTCGAAGCAGATATAGGCAGTTAAATACAGATAACATTTAAAACACGACATCCTTTAAAAGTTCCATTTTTAGGGTTCCGTAGTCAACTAGGAACCCTTATAGTTTCGCCATGTCAGTCTGTCCGTCCGTCCGTCCGTCCTCGCTTAATCTCTGTGACCGTTAGCACTAGAAAGCTGAAGTTTGGTGCCAATATGTATATCAATCACGCCGACAAAGTGGTAAAATAAAAATTGGTTTTTTTTTTTATTAGGAAGCCACCCTATATGTAAAGTTGGAAGTGTTTTTTTTTAAATTTAACGTGTGATATATTGTTAGAAAGGTATTTAAAAATAATAAATCATTTTTTGATAATGTCAATAATTTCGGAAATAATCGCTCCAAAAGTAAAAAACAATGTGTCCTCCCCCCCTCTAACTTTTGAACCATAAGTTTAGAAAATATGAAAAAAATCTAAAAAGTAGAACTTTATAAGGACTTTCTATGAATATTATTTTGAACTTGATTGACACAACAGTTTTTGTACAAAAAAAAAAGTTGTACAAAATAATTTCTGGACTAAGTTTGTAGTATAATCGTATATGCAAGCATTTTTTTTAACCTCGTTTACATATTTTATTATCCTGAACGTATCTTTTTTTCAAACAAAAAATGAATTATTGAAATCGGTTCTCGCAATCCAAAATTACCACCGAAAACTTATTGCACGTCTTTGTATTAATTAGTAACCCAATTCCCCGAGAGCTGGCGCTGTAGGTACTTATTACATTGGATCGGGTATTATTGAATTGTTTGGTTGGTCTCTCCTTGGCATTGGCGGTATCTTATAACTACATGAAACTTCTACTAAGAACATGCTAAGGCAATTTAGAACAAAACTAAAATTCATTTTTTTAACACCATCAAAATGTTAAGGTAAAAACCAGTTCATAAATTCGATATTATTCGATAGATGGCGTTGTGGAATGACGTCAGTTTTTTAAAAGTCGATGTTAAGATTTTCCGTGCTTTCACGACCTACCGTGGTAAAGTAAGTTGCACTTAAATATATTCGTAATTTTATTTATGAGTGATTGAGCGCATAATCTAACTAGTCGTCGAGGTTTGAGCGCTCGCCTTTGTGTTCGCGCTATAAACCGTTACAAGTTGGAGCGCTTGCCGCGGAGCCTGCAATGTTGCACGCTTCTCCACCTTTAAACTCATAAGTGGGAACACTTATTGTGACGGACGGGAAACTACGGGACCCTACACTGAGCGTGGCCCGACACGCTCTTGGCCGGTTTTCTTACTTAATGCTTACAAACTATATTGTTTTATGATATATTTTTACATAAAACTTATCACTAAAAGGTTTAAAATAAAAATAAGTCGGGGAAGTTTTTGTCCAAGAAAGTATTCTACAGATTGGCTCCCGACTGCGTTGAAATTTTTGTTGAAACTAACATCTTGTTTTTAGGGTTCCGTAGTCAACTAGGAACCCTTATAGTTTCGCCATGTCTGTCTGTCCGTCCGTCCGTCCGTCCGTCCTCGCTTAATCTCTGCGGCCGTTAGCACTAGAAAGCTGAAATTTGGTACCAATATGTATATCAATTAGTGTCGTGCCGCGCCTTTGGAAACGGTAGCATGCTTTTTCATAGTAATCGTTCTATGGAGATTTTGTCGCCGCTTACTGCGCTGCGCGTCTGTAAAGGAGCCTTAATATTTAATTATATCATGAACGAGAAGGGTTTCTGCTTATGCCATTCGATAAGGTCGGATGTTAAGGCGCGGTAAGAAGTTAATCTTTAGGTAATCTCGGAGTTGAGGCTAGCTGCAGACTGGGCGCGGACTGACACAAGTAAACGATAGTAGTGCATCGAAAGGATAAGAAATAAGGTAAAAAAATTCAGCGTTTGATTTTATTTGAATATCATATCTGCTAAAATGTGAGTCATTACACGACTGCCCCAAAAAGGAGTGTTATGTTTTCAGGGTTCATGTATGTTTGTATTATGTGAGTTTCTTCATTCCATCATAATTTATAAACGCCTGAACGATTTTATTTGAATGGAGTATCATTAAAATCCTTGCATCGTCCCGAGTAATTATAGTATTATAAATGGAAACACAGGTGACTTACTAAAAAGATTTTATTGGCCATCGGCCAAACAAATTACAATTATACTTCCTTGTACTTATAGGCCGTCGTGGTGTTGCCACTGTTGATTGAAATGTCTTTTTAATAATAGGTTATTGAAAAAGAATAGAAATGCAATAAAAAAAAATATTCAAGTATAGGTAAATAAAACTATGATTTACATTAATCGTCATAGAGGAAAATTAATTCTAACTATAATGTAGGCCTGCCTGATGTAGGTTTATGAAAACCTGTGATTCAGGCCATCAATTTACGTCAAACATTTTAAAAAGAGGACATTAGAAGATTAAAGCCATCGAGAGTTGGTAAAGACGTTTGTTTGGACAACCAACATTCTGTTAGAACGATAATGTCGCAACATATATCAAGATCTTGCAGCAATACTTGGAAACCGTTAAAATTTCGGGTTATACTACGAATATTTTGTGTAAGTATATTCAGTGTGTTATCCCCAGTATAGACTATGTTTTTGCATTCCTCCACATTACAAGTTTTTGCTTCAGACACGGAAAAATTATCTAGATCAAAAATTAACTGATTGGCCATAAAAAGGAAATTATATGTAAAGGTTAATCTACTATCTATGTGCTTAATTAACTTGTTATTCGGCGGCGCTTCTAGGCGCCCTCACAGTCAATAGAGTTAATGTAGTTGTCCTCTGCATATTTACGTGCTGGGCAATTTACATCACCAGTCGGATGATCATTCTTTCTCTTGAAGCGTTTGCAGGTCGCACATTGAGGTCGAGAATCTTTATTAGTGCACTCCTTGAAAGTAACCTAAGTATTTTACGAAAATTTAAACCATTAATAACTTTCCTCTTATTGTTTCATTTTACTTGTTTTTTGATTTGATTATAATTGATTTGTTTAACGTGAAATTTCTTATTGAGTTTCTTTTAATTATTTGTTTCTACAAAAATAACTGTGTCACCGCACAGTCAGTTTCTTTAAAATTCCACAGAATTTTATAATACCTAAATGTGTTCTAAGTGCACTTAGCGAGTATTTACGACTCAAATAATTAACGCTACTTATGTGTCAAATTTACCTATAATGTAAAATATTGACATTATTAATAATGTTATCTATCCTAAAGTATTCTAAAACTACGCAAGTTTGTTATGTGCATTCAAGAAAAAATAAACTATTTGTATACTCCGGGTATTTTCAGAGAAAAACAGTTTTTTGCGTCTCCTGAAAAGTGTGTAAAAATCACATAGCGATTATTGAAAGCGCAGCGACGATATTTTAATTTTATTAATTCAGTAACTATCCAATCTACTGTGGTTCGGTGATTTATTATAAAATTAGCTTTAGCCCGCGGCTTCGCTCGCGTTAAATTCACTTAAACACGGTTCCCATTTCCTGATTTGCATGTATTTTTTGTTGGCAACAAAGAGTGTGTACCGATTTTAAGCTTCCTACCTTGAAAAGACCCATATAAAAATTTCACCCTCTCTTTTAAGCATTGCGTGAGATTAAATACAAAAGGAGTAAACAGCAAAAAAAAAGGGAAATTAATATTAATAAGTTCAGGTATATTTAAAAACTTAGATTCTGTTCGTAGTGGGTAGCGGTATAATGTTGAATTACATACGAGTACACACGGCAACAGATCAACCTATACAAAACCAGTTTATGCTGCTCTCTCAACAACGGATCGTACACCATAAATTTCAAGTACAATGAGAGATCCGCATAAACTGGTTATGTATAGGTTGATCTGTTGCCGTGTGTACATTGACAAGATGGTTATGCGTATTAGCAACAGCTAATGAGCGAGTTTTAAATAACAAGTTCTGTAGACAAATTATGGATATGTATGGTTTATTATCAATGGCGACATCGTTTATGTTGTACGTATAAAAACACAAATGGCGAAAAACATTACAAACCTGTGAAATTAAATCGACTTCCATGACTTTAGCAATTAGGGCACACTGGTGGCGTAAAATATGCGTTTTAAATATTGTTTTAAAATAAATTTGTGCAAGTTTTTGTTTAAAAAAGATATTTAAAATTACAATTTAATTAGGATGTCAAAGTATCATTCAAATAGTCATTTAAATTATAGTAACATTTTTTATACAACAAAGCTTTAAGTTCTTTTTAAAAACCATTTAAATGTAATTCTTTGATTTGTTTTGGGATTTTGTTAAAGACTTGCGGGGCTATGCAGAATATACTTTTCCACATTAAAGCTGTTCTGGCTCTACGTCCACGTAACATATCATTCCGCCTGTTCCGTTTGACTGTATCGGTTACGTTAGGAAACAGATGTGAGTTCAACTTAACAAATAAAGCAGTTTCATAAATATACAAAGACGGCAGTGTTAAAATTTTAAAGTTTTGAAAAAATGGTTTACAACTGTCCGTTACTTTTAGTTTAAACATGGCTCTGACGGACCTTTTTTGATTTAAAAGCAGCTTCTCTATTCGTAGAGTTACCCCAAAATATAATTAATGCCGTACCTTAATATAGACGCTACAAGGCCATGGTAAGCAACAAGTAGTGCTTCTGTGTTGACTGTTGGGGCGAGTTTATTTAAGGCATACGATGAACTACTCATTTTCTTACATAATGTTTCGATGTGGTCCTTCCAACTTAGTTGCCTGTCAATTTTAAGGCCTATAAATTTACTACCGATGCCCGAATCTCCTCGTTACTGGTTTGTATTCAGGAATTTTGTGCTTTCAGGATTTTAATATCAGCAACGAGTGTTTCCAGCGCCGAAGTTTGTTGCTCCACCAATTTCTGCGTATGGTCATCTTGTTCCTGTTTCCAGGAAAAGTTCAATACACGTCCGCTCTCTAGCAGGGCATAGAACCGATTTTTGAACCGATATTCACCCCTATCATATCCGCATTCATTTCTACAGCATACAATCAAACGTTTCGTGGTATCCTCCCTACCAACCATGAGTGGAATTAAATTACACGCTGTTCGAATATCAAATTCCACTTTTACAATTTTTATTTCGCTAGGAGGCGAAACACACAGCTCACTTATATTTAAAAATATACTCTTATTTGTATCAAAGGTGGTGGTCAATTGCGTCACTAAATTGGGCTTTAAATCATGCGATAACTTAGAATACAATAATTGCGCTTTTCATAAAAAATTCCTTAGCCTCTTTTGAGATATGTAATGCAATAGAACCTGTAAAACTAGCTTGTCCTTTCTATAATAAATGTTTACGAATGTCTACCAACACAGCGGAATGCAATGACATCCTCTTAACAATTAAATATCTTCCTACGGTTCTCCGCTTACTATCTGCCAAGAATACAATGCGATAACATTCCACACAGTTCGGTGAGTGGCCGTGCAACATTTATGAACTGTTACATACTTACTTGTGCTATATAATTGCAATTAATTATTATTTATGGATAAAGTTATAGTAAAATAGCACTTCACTAACTTTATTAGCACTACGCGGCGATTGTTTTTATGATAGACAAACTATTTTTTTCTTTTACGCGGAAATGCCGGCGTCATTGGGTTTCTTGAAGTAGGTCTGCCGGCGACAAATATGGACCTGGGGTTCATCTGCCTCTCCATCCATTTCACGTGTACCTTCTTATACATATAAGTGGCAAAACACATAAGGTCAGGCGGGGCAAGGGCGCCATACTTTTTGCATAGATGATTTCGATGCAAAATATTTTTTTTCAGTGCTGACTTAGGTATGAGTGCACATTTATTAAATTGTAAATATTTGGAATGTTGTAGCTGCAAAGAACGACGATTCAATCAAATCTATCAATATTAATAATAATAATAATATAAATTATTTATTTGTCAGATCAATACAATCCATTATTGTTAGTAAAGACATACACAACTTACAAACTAAAGTTAGAACGTAAATACTTAGGTCAATTCATTACATGTCAAAATTTATAAAACATACACAATAACAACACACACACACACGCATTATTTCTGGCAACGGTTTGTAGGCAACACTAACGTCGTCGTCCAGTGTTTACAAATAACGCCATCAGTCCTATTTGGTACGGTCATCAAGAGACTGTTGGCGCTGCCACGCACCCGCCACAACAGGGATGCGATACGCTTTCGGATAATGGCATAAAAGTCATCAATACGTGCCTCCGCGAACATCGCAGATGCGCTGCAGTATCGCGGCAGCCTCAATAGTGCCCTGTATGCGTTATTGTATTGGACGCGTAAGGCGTTGTAAGCCCTCTGCGTGTAGTCAACCCATAGGCTGCAAGTATAAAAAGACTGACAGTAGGCCCTAAACAGAGTCGCCTTAACATTATTTGAACACTTTGCAAACCTACGGATCAGCATATTGCTCCTGACTGACAACGCCCTACGTTCCCTCTCCAAGTCAATTTAAAAGAAGTGACCCACTTTAGACCTGTCCCCGCGAGTGTGATAGATGGTACATCATAGTTCTTAGGTCCTGCCCTGAATAGCAGACACTCGCTCTTTTTTGGATTGTATTTAAGACCCTGGGCCTCCGCAAATCGCTCACAAACCAACAACAATGCCCTGAGAGCACTGATTGATGGAGCCAGCAGCACCATGTCGTCCGCGTAACTTATGTTATTGACAATAACGTTCCGTCAATTGAACAACCTACGCTGCCGTGCAGACCCTAAAACGCAGTAACAGGCTTTTTGTCATTTTTTTGTTGAATATTGAACCTTAATGCACACGTTATAAGGAACATGAAGATCTAATCAGATTTGCATTAATAGAAACGACTTGCATTAATAGAAAAAAGAGATTGTCTTAAGTAGGTTACCCGGAACTGAACTATTTATATTAGGATACCTAATTACTCATTGAATTCAATGACATTATTTCAAATTCAATTAAACAATAACTAAAATAAATGACATTATTTTAAAGAAATAATTAATCAAAATAAATGACAACTTTTAATGACAAAGATGGGGTCATCATTTCTAACTATAAACTATCTACGATATGACGATCGATATAAAATATATGCCAAAAGAGGATTCTGACTGTGAACCTTCTGCGATATGATGTTTCTACTTTTTAAATATTATGGATATGAAGTTTATGCCTAGAGATGATTCTGCCTTACAAAATTATGAGTTTAGAATGTATGATAAATGAGTGTCTGCTAAACAATTTTCTGCGAAGTGTAGCTTATGCCATCCGTTGTTATGCAAAATAAAATTATGACATCAAAAGTTCTGCTATAAAGGGTGGACCCGGATGTAAGATGTCGTTAGTTATATTACATCAGTAGTTTTCGATATTTTTATGGTAGGTGCGCTTACCCCGTCGCCGTCGGCGCGTAACACGCCGCTGCCAGCAGGAGGACAGTAATAAGAGTCAGGAGAATGTTTTTAGTGCTGATGCTGGAGTAGGCTTCGGTTTTTGCACCATTCTGGCCATTGCCTGCGGCCGTCTGCGCGATTATAGTTTCTTCTTTTGTTTGTGTGGTCCCCATGATGTAGTAAACAAATCTGTTTTTTTAAGCGCTGTTTTTATTTTTTCACATCTAATAAATAAATATCTTGGGACAACTTACACACGGCTATCTGATCCCAAGCTAAGCAGAGCTTGTGTTATGGTAACCAGACAACTATAATAATAATAATAAATAACTTTATTTCACAAAAATAGAGATTTAACATGCTATAAATATACACAGATTAAATGAGCTTTGGTAGTAACACAATGAACATAAGCTAACAACTGGAATCTGTACACAATATGGAAAACCCTGCCTCTCAAACTAGGGAACCTGTATCTTGAGAGACAGTGATTCAGCTTAATGAATGAAGCTATAAGTATAATAGAAGACTGTGTCGATCTACCTGAGCGACTATGAATATAGAGCTAATTTAAGTAATAGCATATATTTATACGTGATGTGTGTGGCTGTTTGTGTAAGTGTGTGTGTGTGTGTGTGTGAGAGAGAGAGAGTGTGTGTGTGCGCGTGGGTGATTGAGGATATCGGTAGTTAGGAGACGTACTTAAGTAAGGATTCTGTTTGTAGGTAATCCTGTTCCGGTAGCCATTCCGTTAATTTTGATTTTAATTCATATTTGTTTAGATCGACAATATTTTGATGTTTGTGAACTTGTTTGTATAAGTATGTACTTAATGTGTAGTATTGATGTTGGGCGAAGGAGGTTTTGTGAGGGGTACTTAGGGGTAGATTTTTCCTTTTTTTAGGGTCAGATGGGGGAACACCGGCGTGTTTTCTAACAGTAGACTGCAGCACAAAAAGCTGTCGCACTGAAAGTACTTTGGAGTCAGCGTATAATTGCGTAGTGGGATAGCGATAAGGTTTGCGCGACATTACCTTTAGTACCGCTCTCTGCGCTCTTTCAATCCTCAGAAGACTGGTTTTGGTTGCACCGCCCCAAACTGTAATGCAGTATCCGATGACGGATTGGCATAGTGCATAGTACACCATCTTCAAGGTATCAGGCGCAGCCGAGTCTCTAAGGGATTTGAAAATATATAGAAGTTTCAAACATCTAGTGGTAGTGGCGTCAACCTGTTTGTCCCATCGTAAACCTTCGTCAATTTGGATACCCAGATATTTCACATTGACAGTTCTTACAAGCGGCGGACATAGGCATTGTGGGGATTGTTTGGAGCAGGTGTGCGCTGGTATGGAGAAGGTTTTGTCGGGCAAGTTGTTACGCCGGATAGCGAAGGGAACGTAAAATGTTTTGCTGCAGTTTAGGGTAAGGAAGTTTAAGTTGAGCCATTTCATTATACTTGCCATAGCCGCTTCTGCGTAGCGCTTAACGCTGTCCCAGGTTGGACCATGAACTATGATTGCGGTGTCGTCTGCATACGCAATGATCTTGGAGTTGGGGATGGTCATTCTGCACAAGTCATTGACGTATATGAGGAAGAGGGTGGGACCTAGAATGCTTCCCTGGGGTACACCGTAGGTGGTCGATACTTCTTCACTTATATACTCTCCAATTTTTACTCGCTGTAGTCTTTAAAAATTTCGAGGGTATTTCTGAACTGATATACATACTTATATAATTTATAAATACATACATATTATAGATAAATCACACCCAGACACAGAACAAACAATCATGCTCATCACACAAAGTTTGTCCTGGGTGGGAATCGAACCCACGACCTCCGGCTCAGCAGTCAGGGCCACTAACCACTAGACCAACAGGCCCGTCAGTCCGCCAATAGTCACCTGTCACATCTATAGTCCGAATTCAAATAAATATAATTGATTTGAATAGTCTCACTTTTTATTCGCGTTTTCGGCAGGGTCGCATGAAGTGACGTAGGAAATGAGACACATGCATAGACGGCAAAGGCTCACTTTATTGTGTCGCACTAAAAGGCAAAGTACAGTGTCTGCTTATTAACTACATACATTTAAGAACTATTTACGGTTACATATACCTACTTACACACTAAAGACTTACACACACTACAACAGAATCAGTCTAACAGTTTCAATTTCTAAACAAATGAAATCAACATACTTTATGTTTTTAAACTATGAATGACTGATTCATGTGGCGTGCACAGGGTCTAATGACCGGGTAGGCAGCATTTTTTTTCCGCGAAAAATAGGAAAGATTCCGCAATTGCACATGTTAGTTAGTCTTTATTGCCGCGCAATAGAAATTATGTACTTAAATCTGTATATCTAATAGGTATATCCCGAATGAGTCCACACTTGTATTATTCGAATTAAATAACAGGCACGGAAAACAATATAATTTATTAGTGTGTAAGCAACCACACAGTCAGGAGTATGTTTCATAATTTTTCGTATTAAATTTACGAGTTACATTACCTTTATGCTGGGTTAATGCTGGTAATTCAGGCACACATCTACCTTTCGACACTATTTGAAGCTTTTCATTAAACGACAATTGAGAAAACCTACCATTTATTACTTTTAACAAACACACATTATAGAATTTAGAACAAATCGAACTGAATTTGCGATTCGTTAATTAATTATTCACAAAAAAACAAATAATAACTGCGAACTTCACATAAACATTTCAAAATTTTGATAATAAAATGTTGACAAATAAAATTGCATCAGTTTCAACCGGAATTATACATAGCCAATGACTTCTTCAACTTGTCGTATAATCTCTGTTGAGCGCCAATCAGTAAAAAACTGAGCTGTACCGACCAATCTAATGAGCTGTTCATGTCGCAATGAATTGCGACATGAATCGCGGCCCCCGATTGGCTTCTCATGCCACAGGAGATACGTCGCTGTGTGAGCCATACACGACGTGTCTGTACACGAGGTTTTACACACACACGCATACTTCATGCCTACATTTATCAATGAAATAAAGGCACTATTGAAGTTTGCCTTTAATTCGCTCGTGACGATCTGTTGAACGCGAAACGCCTGCCATAGTATTAATTTAAGGCGGTGTGGAACGTTGCTAATTTTTTTACGTGAGGAATTTATAGAAAAAGTTTAAATTATTTAGATATTTGTTTATTCTTTGATTTTTTTTTCTTTCTTTGTTTACCTATGGAGTCTAGGGTCGGCAGTGCCCTTTTTGCTTATAAGGAGCGCACGTTACTGATTCATTAATTGACATCAGTCTTACAAATCTTAAAATTATAGAAAAAAATAACAATAATTTCTTATATAATTAATAATCAAAATCAGCTTATATACAAGAGCACGAACACACCATCGGCATGGACTGTCGTTACTAGATGAACGGACGGTAAGCTACCAATTGCTCACCGTCCACAAACCCGCATCTATGGTGGCCGGGAGTCGTCTCGCGGCACCCAGACCGTCTCCCGCGGCGGCTGGGTTGATTTTCTCCTTCAAACATCCCGCCACCTCCTCCGCTAGCACGACTGCTTCGCAGAATTTTCGCAGAAAATGCTTTGCAGGTGACCGCTTTACATTGTCTCTCACTCCGGACCATGGACTGAACCCAGGCCGGCCGGACGCGAGATATACGTACGTATTGTATTTCACTTGCTTAGGTTAAAGAAAATCGGCAAGTTTATCTTAATATGTAACCCGTGAGCGACATAAAACCTTTGGCACTAAGTAAGGTATATATTTATTAGATATAATAATATAATCTTAATTGATATCCCTCGAGTCAAGCAAAAAAATGTTATTGAGACTGTCCATCCTTATCCTTACTAATATTATAAAAGCGAAAGTGAGTTTTTTTGTTTGTTACCTCTTCACGCTTTAATGGCTTAACCGATTGTGATAAATTTTGGTGCATAGATAGTTGGGAACCAGGAGACGGACATAGGCTGATATTTTTTTGAAAAAAGTGGGATGTGAGGGAGAAAGAGGGAAGAAAGAGGAAAACTTAGCGTTGCTATTACAAATCAATAAGGCGCAAGGGGAACTGTGTTACCCCAAATTTAACGCGGGCGAAGCCGCGGGCGAAAGCTAGTTACCTATAAGTGTAAAGTGGTTGTAGACAAAAAGAATGGTAAGTATCGTAAATTTAGACCAAGAAAATTATATTGAAGAGTTCGTTCATTTATTTTTTAACTAACCATATTTTATTATTTAAATATTTCTGGAAAACATAAAACAAAACATTTAAAAATATGAAACTAGTAGCCCACCGGTAGATATCGGGAACAGGGTCCAAACTACCGGCGGCGGTCAGGGCTCCAGAGAAAGGAACCTCCTAACAATACGAGCCGTGTTTTCTCTGAGACTGCATATCTCGCAATTGTGGAGAGTCTTAGCGTTTACGCTAAGACATTCGACAATTGACGCACGAAGTCATAGGCCTTCTTATTAGTCTATCCAACATGTCGACAGATGCCTTCGGGAACGGTGAACCTGTTGACTAATGGCCGTATCAATGAGGAGCAGCTCCTTAGTACCGCGGGACCGTTCCTACATCCATTCTGACAAGCAGACATGATAGAATTGTCATCTATGTGTTTAGTGATTTTAGCTCTCAAAATGGATGTAAGAACTTTATAAAGTGTCGGAAGACACGTAATTGGTCTATAGTTTTTGGGTTCCACCGTACTACCCGATTTATGGATCAGGTGGGTTATACCAGTTGTATAATTGAAAGGCATTCATTGTATAATTGAAAGGCATTCAGTTACCTAACAAAATAAGTTACGTTAGAGGTCCTAACTATAGCTAAACTTACACTTAAGAAATCCAAGTGCCTACTTAAATAATAAAACTGATCCTAAATAAATACTTAAGTAAATCCAAATTCTTAAAAAATTTAAGTTTGTACCTAAACTAAGTCTCATAACCTAAAAATAATTTACTTACGTACTAAATTATATCTAATTATTAAAAAAAAACCTATTAATTACCAAATAATGTAGGTACTAAAACTAAACAATTCTAATAGAATTATACCCAGAAATCTGTATTTAAATAACATGTAACAAAAAAAAATGAAAATAAAGCTAAAACGCCTGTCCAGTACTATTAACCTATACCTCCTTGACTTAAAAATAAAAACCTATAACTACAATATAATGAATAATACCTATAACTATAATTAATAAAAGTACCAACGCTTTCACCTACCTAATATAAAAAAAAAACTGAACATAAATTGGCCAAAACTCGGTTTCTAAAAATCTATGCGTACCTACCTACTACAACTTCACCTAAAAATAAATAAAATGTAAGTAAACTATTAATAATTTGACCTAATATTTAAACACAACCAAAATGACTAATACCTATTTTTAACCGACTTCAAAAAAAGGAGGAGGTTCTCAATTCGACTGTATGTTTTTTTTTTTGTGTTTGTTACCTCATAACTCAGGTCTGAGTGAACCGATTTTGATGATTCTTTTTTATTCGAAAGCTGGTGGTTGTCGTTTGGTCCCATAAAAAAAATATCAAGATCCGACAAGTAGTTTTTGAGTTATCTTTAATAATACGTATTAGATTGACTTCGTGTACGTTGATGATATACTCATTCGTCGATTATATTTTAGAAGTTGTCGAAGACAAATGTTCAAAAAATGGTATGTACTACTATGGTTTGGAAGGTCATCGCAGTAATTTGGTGATAGATCTTCAGTGATATACAACGGCACTCTTTAATAAATGACAGCAAATCTGCCGCGATTGCTGCAATCACATGTATAAGTATGGGTTTCGCCAGGGTAGGCAGGCGAGTGGGAGCAGGGTGACCGTATCCCCTCCCCTCCCCTCACCTAGTCATTAAGAAACATAAACATCAGATCAAGTATCAGCTGTATCCCCTAGGAGAAGATGCATATGATTTCTGAATTGGTTTAATACTAAAGCATAATATAGATACTTAGTATTTAATCTATAGCTTGATGTGGAACTAAAAATTGTATCTAAGACGGGACTAAAGCTAAAAATAAAAACTTTTTAACCGTGTTTGCGTATTATATCATAATACTGTAACTAAAAATGTTGAAATAAAAACTTTTTAGTAAAAAAATAAAACCGACTTCTAAAAAAAACTAAAAACTGGAAAATAACTTTATTTCCGGAAGTCGGTTGCCAATAAAATCAACGAAATCAACAAAAGCCACCGACTTCCGGAAATAAAGTTATTTTCCAGTTTTTAGTTTTTTTTAGAAGTCGGTTTTATTTTTTTACCTAAAAGTTTTATAAAAGAACAACAAAATAAATCTAAAAAAAAATATTTAAAAACAAAAAGTCGCTCTGATAAGCATTGTATGTCAATAAGATCGAACACTCTGAACGTCAATTCGCATCAACAGCCAAATATTACGACCGTTACACAAAAATAATCCTTATAGCATGATTCAGGATTCACGCACGATGGCTTATTAGCGTATTTCATGTATAACTTTGTGTTGTGTTTCTATAACGATTTAGAATTAGATGATTCTTTTTTTATTGAATAGGTAATAATGTTAACGGTTTTTAATAAAAGATGAGTGAGAGTGTTATAAACGTACCTAAGAGTAGACAAATACTATATAATCAGAAAGCTCCGAACTGCTTAGCTATCGGGAGTTACACGTGTTATTGTGACTCAACCATTAAAGATGGACATATGCTGTCGAAGGATATTTTTTATATAATTTTAAGGTAAACATTTCCGTCATACATGATTTCTGTGTGGGTTCCCTCTATCTGGCAGAATCTTGATGTTCCGAAATTTATTTGGCATAACACACTTAGCATAATTTTCTTTAAACGAACATTTTAAATGCATAAAAAATATTTGATATAACTATCGTTTCGCATAATGTTTAAAACTTCGAATCTACAACGGCATACCTTTAAGATGGCAGAATTACATTTAGTATAATTTCGATTGGCAGAGTTCAAATTTCGCATAATATCGTTTAGCATAATGCTAATTTAGAGTGATGATTATTTGGTATAACTTTACTTGGCATACTTTGCAGATGGGAGAATTAGCTAGGTTAGGTTAGGTTAAAACTGTGACCTCCTACGCACGAGCCGAGCGAGCGTAGCGAGCGGTGCCGCGGCAGCGGCCGGCGAGTGCCAGAAACGACTTGCATTAATAGAAAAATGAGATTGTTTTTAGTAGCTTACCCGGAACTGAACTATTTTGATTAGGATAATTACTTATTGTAATAAATGACATTATTTCAAACTCAATTGAATAATAACTAAAATAAATGACATTATTTCAAACTCAATTAAATAATAACTAAAATCAAATTATTTTAAAGATTAAAATAAATGACAACAAATAATGACAAAGACTATTCTAACTTTAAACTTTCTGCGATATGACAATTCTGCCGTTTGATGATTATCGTTGTGAAATTATGCCAAAAGACGATTCTGACTGTGAACTTTCTGCGATATGATGTTTCTACTTTTTAAATATTATGGATATGAAATTTATGTCAAGAGATGATTCTGACTTACAAAATTATGAGTATTGAATGTATGACAAATGAGTATCTGCCAAACAATTTTCTGCGAAATGAAGTTTATGCTATCCGTTGTTATGCAAAATAAAATTATGACATAAAAAGTTCTGCTATAAAGGGTGGACCCTTTCTGTGTAGCTTTAACCACTAAGGCTACACACGCGACGGAAGCTTAAAAAAACCGGCCAAGAGCGTGTCGGGCCACGCTCAGTGTAGGGTTCCGTAGTTTCCCGTCCGTCATAATAAGTGTTCCCACTTATGAGTTTAAAGGTGGAGGAGCGTGCAATGTTGCACGCTCCTCCACCTTTAAACTCCTTTAAACCTCGTGCTTTCGTTGCAGTTTTCGGTGATAATTTTGGTTTGCGAGAACCGATTTCAATAATTCTTTTTTGTTTGAAAAAATATACGTTCAGGATGATAAAATATGTAAACGAAGTTAAAAAAAATGCTTGCATATACGATTTTACTACAAACTTAGTCCAGAAATTATTTTGTACAACTTTTTGTCTTTTTGTACAAAAACTGTTGTGTCAATCAAGTTCAAAATAATTTTCATAGAAAGTCCTTATAAAGTTCTACTTTTCAGATTTTTTTCATATTTTCTAAACTTATGGTTCAAAAGTTAGAGGGGGAGAGACACATTCTTTTTTACTTTTGGAGCGATTATTTCCGAAATTATTGACAATATCAAAAAATGATTTTAGTAAACCCCTATTCATTTTTAAATACCTTTCCAACAATATATCACACGTTAGGGTTGAAATTTAAAAAAAATCACTCCCCACTTTACATATAGGGTGGCTACCCTAATAAAACATTTTTTTCCAATTTTTATTTTACCACTTTGTCGGCGTGATTGATATACATATTGGTACCAAATTTCAGCTTTCTAGTGCTAACGGGCACAGAGATTAAGCGAGGACGGACGGACGGACAGACAGACATGGCGAAACTATAAGGGTTCCTAGTTGACTACGGAACCCTAAAAATGGAGTAACTTCTCCCGTTTGCCAAACATTTTCCTTCACTGCTCTGCTCCTATTGATCGTAGCGTAATGAAAAGTATACTATAACCTGCCCAGGAGTATGAAGAATAATTGTACCAAGTTTCGTTAAAATCCGTCAAGTAGTTTTTGTTTCTATACATAACATACAGACAGACAGACAAAAATTTTACTGATTGCATTTTTGGTATCAGTATCGATCTACACTAATCACCGCCTGATAGTTATTTATGAAATATATTTCATGTACAGAATTGACCTCTCTACAGATTTATTATAAGTATAGATAGATAACTTCTAAACGCCTGAACGGATTTACATGTATGGGGTATCATTAAAATCCCTTGCATTGTGTAAAAAGTATAGAAATGCAATAGGTATGGCGGGTATGATAAATAAATGAACAACCACACATATTTTTAAATTATTTATTTTGTGTCTAATGCATGTTATTATCGTCTACGATTTGACGAGTGGATTCCAAAAATATAAATATGTTACATTGTTAATCAAACCTGTTAATAATAAAAATAATCAGTGTGATAGTTGATCCGTTGAAAACAAACAAGGTGCGCCATCTAGTGGCAATTAGAAGAACTGGTGACGAGTAGATTTATAATAATCTATTTCTATCTCAAAAAATCATAATATTGTGTGCCCAACTTAAACGGCTCAGTAGGTAGATTGGAACTTCGAAGCAGATATACGCATTGAAATACAGATAACATTTAAAACACAAAATCCTTTAAAAGTTCCATTTTTCTTACGGAGGTACGGAACACGACCGGTCAGAAAACATGACTGCCATGTTTTATATGAAACTTATCACTAAAAGGTTTAAAATAAAATAAATAATTAATTTAAAAAATTAAAATACACGACTGCCATGTCAAAAAATGAACTCAAAAGAAAAAAAACAAGATGTGTGCTGAAAATTTTTGTTTCGTTATCGATTCCCTTTCATCTTTGTTTCTATCAAAATCGGTTCGGTCATTTAGGCGTGAAGCCGTAACAAACAAACAAACTCACTGTCACTTTTATAATAATTATTAGTAAGGGTTAATGAAAATAACAGAAAGGCATTCAGTTACCTAACAAATTAAGCTACGTTAGAGGTCCTAACCATAGCTACCTTACACTTAAAAAATCCAAGTGCCTACCTTTAATAATAAAACTGATCCTAAATAAAACCTTAAATCCAAAATTAAATTCATAAAAATGTATACTTAAGTAAGTATAGTATAGTATAAGTAAGGTAGGTACCTACCTAAACTAAGTTTAATAGAATGAAATAACCTATTTCACACCTAGGTACTTTTTAAAACTGCAGCTAAATAAATTAAAGATAATTATTAATTTTAATTTATTATAAACCTAAAAATAATTTAAGTACCTACTTGCGTACTAAATGCTATCTAATTATACCTTAGTATTATTATCTATTATAACCTATTATTTACCAAATAATGTATAATTATACTAAAACTAAATAATTCTAATAGAATTATACCCAGAAATATGTACGTAACTACAATATTTATTACAAAAAAGAAATGAAAATAAAACTGAAACGCCTGTTCAATACTATCTACCTATAGGTACACACGGCAACAGATCAACCTATACAAAACCAGTTTATGCTGCTCTCTCAACAACGGATCGTACACCATAAATTTCAAGTACAATGAGAGATCCGCATAAACTGGTTTTGTATAGGTTGATCTGTTGCCGTGTGTACCTATTTCACTTAAAAATAAAAACCTTAAACTACTATAATTAATAATACATGATATGACATATAATTAATGGATTACTACGCTTATACCTAATTAGTATAAAAAGACTGAACATAAAATTAGCCTAAACTTACCTATCGGTGTCTAAAAATCTATGCGTACCTACCTCCTACTGCTTCACCTAAAAATAAATAAAATGTCAACTACTTATTAGGTATTAATTTGTAATTTGAACGAAATTTAAACACGACCAAAATAACTAATAGGTACCTATTCTATAAAATAACAACAAAAGAAATCTAAAAATAAATAATTTCAAAACTAAAAGTCGCGCTGATAATCATAGTTTGTTAATATCAATTATTGGCTGTCAATAAGGTCGAAAACACTCCGAATGTCTATTCGCATCAACAGTCAAAATATTGTATGAAGCTCGCGCTCAAACCGCGGCGACCGTTACACAAAAATAATCATCCTAATAGCGTAGCGTATTTCATGTATACCTTTGGTTTCCATACTGATTTGATTCTTTGTTTATTGAATATGAATGTATGAATTAAGGTTAGGTTATGTTAACTGTCTTTAATAAGAGATGAGTAAGAGTGTTAAAAACGTAAGAGTAACAAATATAATAAGAAAGCTCCGAGCTGCTTAGCTATCGGGAGTTACACGTGTTATTGTGAGTCAACCATAACAGATAGACATATGCTGTCGTAGGATATTTTTTATGTAAGTAATTTTAAGGAGAACATTTCTGTCATACTTACAAGATTTCTGTGTAGCTTTAACCATTAATGCTGCACACGCGACGGAAGCTTAAAAAATTAACAAACTTCTTCCGTTTTCACAACTTTGCCTTCACTGCTCTGATCCTGTTAATCGTAGCGTGATGTCACCTGCCCGTAGTTTGAAGAATAATTGTACCAAGTTTTGTTAAAATCCGTTGAGTAGTTTTTGTTTCTATAACGAACATACAGACATACAGACGAAAAAATTACTGATTTGATTTTTGGGCGTAAGTATAGATCACTAATCACCCCCTAATAGTTATTTTGGAAATATATTTCATGTACAGAATTGACCTCTCTACAGATTTATTATAAGTATGGATATAGATTATGGTCCTAGTTTATCATTTGTGACTCCTAAAGTTATTACTATGATGTGTAAGTCAACATTGCACGTATCACACCCGGCGTGGCGGCTGTATTTTTGCATGGTTATGATTTTTTTATTATTAGTGTGTGTGTGTGCTATGACAACTGTAACATAAAATTGTTTAAAATCTGGTTCTTCTAATATGACAGACAGTTGTGTTGCTTGGGGAGTTTGTTCCGCCACTTCTTCTTCCCACTAGGATGTGGCGAAGGGTGGGCGTTTTGGGGACTACCTTACGTCGACGTATTGTAATGTTGACGTTCAAAAAGTGGTGATCATCAGCCTAATTTGATTTTGGAAGAACTCAATAAAAGAATATGTTTTGTATTGATTTTCAGTATATTTTTTGTAACAAACTGTTTTATTCACATCTGTGTACATTATTTACTAACTAGTAAACTAGTTATGAATATATGTACAAGTATTACAATGGTAAAATTGAAACTAGGTACTTAATAACATTTTGGTTTGTGAAGCATGTAAATAAAATATAATCTTAGTAAATAGCAGGCACTAAAGTAAGAATAATAAATCATTCAAAATTCCAGATGACTAGGAATTAACGAGAATAATCTACTATATAAAAATAAGTCGGGTTTTCCTTCCTGACGCTATAACTATTAACTCCAGAACGCACGAACCGATTTCCACGGTTTTGCATTCCTTGAAAAGGTCTCGGGCTCCGTGAGGTTTATAGCAAAGAAAAGGTAGGGTAGGTAGAAAGGTAGAAAATTGCATAGCAACGCTTGCGGGGCACAGCTAGTTTATGTATAAAAATATGCACATCATTCCTTATATCTCTAATAATGTCAACCAGCGCTTCCATTACAGCTGCATGTCGATCTTCAGCTGCAATGCGCCTAGATTCCATTTCGTAGCCCAGCGTGGCGTCCTCTCATCTCTGTGAACTGCAATTATTATTTTAATTAACTCTAGTTTTAGTATGGAAGCTTGTAGAAGACTATAATACACTAACGTAAAACATGGTGAAATTGATTCCTTTTGAAGAAATAAACGTATATTTAATTGTAAAATACATTGCAAATCTCAAGTGATAACTTAACAGGGTACTGAAAGTCGCTGCGTTTTACAAATTTACATCGTTATTTATACTAGTATACTAACATTGCCTTTGTAACCTCGACCTTCGGAATGGTGCGCTCGAAGTCATAGGTGTCCTCGCCCTTCGGGCTGGCGGCCTAGAATGCTGAGCATGCCCTGAAAATAAAATAAGTTTTCTTGATTTTTATCTTCAACAATTTTTTTAACAACCTGCTTTCCGGCGGAGATCGATGTGACCACGCTGTCATCGTTAAAAACTAATTTAATTAAAGCATACCTACTCTCTTCTATTGAAATCGGCGGCTGCTCGTCTGACTGAGCAGGGATGTCTACAGTATCGGCGGGCTGTGACTGATGTGAAGGTGGCTGTGCCGAAGCTGAAGATGTCGCCGCAAAGGTCTCTTCTCCAAGCCATTCCACCTCCATTTCAGGCTCTGAGGATGTTACACTACGAGGATCTGTAGGATAGAATGAGACATGTTCAACTGATATACTGGAATATGATATAAGAGGATTGGTTACTACAATCCCAGAATCAGAAGGGGTTCGGCTTACATCTAGGATGGTATCTGTAAAATATAAAAAAAAAATATTGCATAAGAACACAGTAGGTACACTAATAAAGAGCCTTAGGTAGATATAGGCACATGAAAGAATGTTGCTACATTCTTTGTAGTATATAGTAGGTAATGATTATTATATAGGCATGATTGAACTTAATAGTGATTAATAATGTGCATTCCAGGCAATCCATCAACTACCACTGGACCTACTATTGCTAACAGTCTCTTCTTCAACTCAGTCAGAGGAACAAGCTTGTTTAGGCCCTCCACCAGTTGCTGATGCATTCCTCCGACAGTCAGCAGCTTTACTTTTTCGTTTTGGCCTTAAAATCTATCGAGTAGGTACTGAAATAGAGAAAATAAAAAGCATTTTGTAACAATATCACGAAACATAAATAACCATCATTCACATAGTATCCTAAAGCAAGCAAAGCTATTTTAATTAGAGTGAATAATTTGTTCTAAACCATTTTTAGTAGGGTAAACAAAAAACTAATTTGAAAAAAAATAACAAAATCAAGCTTTTAGTAGTAGGAAGATTTGTTAGAACCATACGGATACATGTTATGGAGTGAGAGCTCTGTGTTGGTCCACTGCACGTAACGAGAAGGTGGTTAGAATTCACATATTGCTTAAAATCATATTCTACCTATATCCGAAAATGTAGTTAAAACTACTATCAGATCTTAGCGCTGTTGGACACAACGTATATACTGGGCAAATGAAAAGCTGCCAATAGCTCTAGGGTTTTTGATGAGGTTGGGAGGGAAAGAATTACGTCATCTCCGATTTTAGAAATGTTCTCATTAGATATATGGGATGGGAGGATTGACATACATTTTGGATGTCAATCCTAGTTAAATAATAATAAAAAGTAATAGAGTTTCAATTAAAAAGCCTCAGAAGACTTATGATGTGTCAATTCAATTAAAACAGAACGAATAAATATGATGGGTCTAATAGTAAATATATAGCCTCACCCCGCTCTCCTTGGCTAAAGAGAACTGGCGCAAACCTGTAATGCTTGACACTAACGACCGCAAGGAGGTATTTCAAAGTAAGGAGCTTCACGGACGCTCTTTTCGGGCCCTACATGGACCCGATGTAGATCAATCAGCGTCCGTAGCCTGGCTACGTTCCGGGGACCTCTTTGGAGAAACCGAAGGTTTTATCTGTGCAATTATGGATGAAGTTATGATGACGAATAACTACCGGAGATTTATTGTGAAGGACGGCACGGTTGACATATGTCGGGCATGCCACCGTCCGGATGAATCAATTCGACACATTATCTCCGGTTGTTCTCGTCTAGCTAACGGAGAGTACTTGCATAGACACAACCTTGTAGCCAGGATTATCCATCAGCAACTTGCTCTAAAATACAACCTTGTGGAATCGGAAGTGCCGTACTACAGGTATGAGCCCGACCCATTTCTTGAACATGGCAATATCACATTGTACTGGGATCGCTCCATCATCACTGACAGGACTATTGTTGCCAGCAAACCTGATATAGTGGTGGTGGATCGATCAGAGCGGCGCGCAATGATTGTTGACATAACAGTCCCGCATGATGAGAACCTCGTGAAAGCCGAGATATGTTAGAAAAACAAATAAATGAACGAAAAATATAGTTGTAAGTACCTTAATTTCTTATTGGTTTACTATTGCTTGGATATACTTGGAGCCTTCTACTTTTGCAGTTAGAGTTGTCTTCAAATATCTGTAACTTCCTTTCTTTGCAGGTATACCTGAAAAAAAAATATTTTACTAATGCATGCAAATGAATTATTTAATAATAGGTAGAAGATTTAATAAAATAATACGTCCACAGACTAAGACGCAAGTCATGATACTCTTATTCTAAGGTTCTTCTGCTGTACCTCTATATGTTTTACATAAATGTTTATTATGCTTCAAACTGACACGATGAACGAAATAAAAACTCAATTTTCTTCTTCTAAAATGGGTACTGATGCGAGACTCACCAAAATTGAAAATTCCCTAATGCTTATTGAGATGTCTAACCAGGAAATAGATAATTCTATTACATTAACTACAAAACAGTGATCGATTGTAGAGGGAGATAAGGAACATCGGGCTCTGCTCTAGTTATTAGAAGAAAAAATGGAGGAGATTCCAGATTAAAAAATATAACTTTCTTGAATTAAGGAACATGCCAAAAATTCAAGCAGAATCAAAGACTCTAAACAGATACCTAGGTAACGTGCTTAACTCCTGCATAAAATATGCCTTTCGGTTGCTGGGGAAGAAGGAAAACCACCCTCCATACTTATTGAATTTTGTAACAGCAACTTCAAAAATAACGTTCTAAAGGCGGTTTAACCCTATAACCAAATTAAAGATGTTAAATTAAACAGTGGCAACCTGGGAGCTGCGGGATCATCCCCCGTATACCTATATATAACAGAATACCTGACTTCAAATGCAAGAAAATGACACTAGATACATCTCAAGAAAGCATTTTAAAATTATAAAAGCGAAAGTGAGTTTGTTTGTTTGTTACGTCTTCACGCCTAAATTGCTAAACCGATTTTAATAAATTTTGGTACAGAGATTGTTGAGACCCTGGAGACGGACATAATTATGCATTTTTTTTTAGAGTGAGAAATGACGGAGTAATAGGGAAGACAAGGGAAAACTTAGCTTTGCTATTACAATAACCTGGTACCTGCAAATCAGGAAAGGGGAACTGTGTTACACCGAATTTAACGCGAGCGTAGCCGCGGGCATAAAGCTAGGAGGTAATCAATATAAAATATGATATACTCCTGCCATAAAAACTCCAACTCAATTATATCCATGTTTTGTGGTCAATTCTTTCGATACTTATTGTTAAAATTACTAGTGTTGTATCAAAACTACTGGTGCACAAACGAAAATGGGTGAAACTAGACTACAATTTTATCGATAAAAAAATATAAAAATTCAATTGTATATAGTATTATATATAATAACTTTTGCCGTTTTTGTGTTAACCTATGTCCGACACCAGGGTCCCAACTATCCCTGCACCAAAATCGGTTTGGCCATTTACGCGTGAAGACGTAACAAGCAAACAAACTCACTTTCGCTCTTATAATATTAGTAAGGATTACGACTATTTGATATTTCAATCAAAAAATCAAAATATTTTTATTTAACATAGGTCTACATGGGCACTTAAGAGACGTCGACAAAAGATGCACGGTTCGAGTTGGTCGTTTCCTATGGAGAAGAACTGGCAAGAAATTCCATGGTTACTTTTTTAAAATCATTTGGTTTTACAATGCTGTTGTTATAGCGTTAGTACTTAAGTATGAAAAGACAGCGTAGGCCCGACATTAACCACTCTGCACGACACGATTTTGACACATGACACATCAGCTGAATCGGTGGGATAACGCGAATTGTCATGAAATTCAAGAATTTTCATCAATTTACAGCATCAATCTATTGAACAATGTGTGTAAAATACCATATTACTACACCTTTCCAAAAATTAGGTGCTTTTAAAAATTCTGGAAATTATGTTAACACAAGATAACCCTTTGAAAATAAAATCGGAAATCTAAATTAAAAACAGTGACATTCCATCTGCATTCTTATTTTTGCCATTTTACTTATAAAATAATAAAACAACACGATACAAATCTCAACAAAAAATGCTGCAAAATGTGTTGCAATATGACATTTCTTAATGCAGTAGGCCTACCATGACGTCTTAAAGCAGAACTTATTCTACTGAGGGAAAGAGATGGTGCTAGACACCCTGTATAGCTCTGTCTCTTTCCCTCAGCGGAATAAGTTCTGCTTTAAGACGTCATAGTAGAGTAGCTGACCGTAAAACTAAGTTTCATCATTACGATTAAAAAGTTGCATTCATATTATGCATATTTATAATGCAAATTTTTATATGCACTTTAAAAAAAAATATGTTTTGGGATCATTGAGGAATTTACCCTATGGAGATGGCATATTATTATAGTATAATATGTAGATATTATATTTGTACAAATATCTATGATATCGACAAGAATAGAAAGACAAAAAACATTTTGTCACGTGCTTTTTTGTTATGCTATAATTATTTTGTTATGCGCCAAGATTTGAGGTACATTTGCTGTCAAACGGTTTCGCGGTAAAAGATTTTAGCTTTTTTCTTGAAGACAATGAATGAAAATGGCGGCCATTTTTGTAGGAGGTCATACTAATTCTGTAGATAACCAGTCAGGCAGCCCAGCCGGCACAACCATACCGTACCGCACCTAGAAAGCAATGCCTCCGCAGTAGAGCCTTGTTTTATTTATTTACTAGCGACCCGTCCCAGCTTCGCACGGGTGTTACAAATCTTTGAAAATCCCCACTTTTCTCTACTATAATATGTATGTATTATACATAAAAACCTTCCTCTTGAATCACTCTATCTATTAAAAAATCGTGGCGAAGTTTCAAAGATTTAAGCATACAAAGGGACATAGGGACAGAGAAAGCGACTTTGTTTTATACTATGTAGTGATTTATTAAAACTTTATGCACAAGTAAAAACTGTACAAAGGCGGACTTAATGCCTTAGGCATTTTCTACCAGTCTACCTTAGTTTTAGACGGACAGGGACTCCGTACACATTGGGGCTCTAAAATATTGACACTTAAAAGTATTGAAATAAAAAAATACTAACAAAATCAACTTATTCAGTACCCGTGAAGACATATCGCATACTTAGTTAAAGACTAGCTCAACTCTAAATACCACTTTTGTTCAGGAATCGAAAAAAAACGTTTTATTTCTTTTATATTTAGTACTAGCTTTTGCCCGCGGCTTCGCTCGCGTTTAAATTCGAGGTAACACAGTTCCCCTTGCGCCTTATCGATTTGTAATAGCAATGCTAAGTTTTCCCTTTTCTTCCCTCTTGCTCCCTCACACCAAAGTTTTTTTGAATATAAAAATTAGCCTATGTCCGTCTCCTGGTTCCCATCTATCTATGTACCAAAATTCATCAAAATCGGTTTAGCCATTAAAGTGTGAAGAGGTAACAAACAAAGAAACTCACTTTCGCTTTTATAATATTAGTGAGGATTAAAAACATTCCATTAGTATAATTTTACGCAGACAATTATTGTGATAATGGTTTTCCATCAAATACCACTAATACTTAATACCTATTCAAGCGGCCAGCGGTGAAAGCTAACTAATTAGTTAGAGTTGTAATCAGGTAGATGAATGTGCACGAGCTATCGATATGTGGCGGGATGGAGGGATGAAGTGGAATGGAGTCAGGGGTCGCATCACACATCACTGGCTGTGCTTTGATGGCTTTTTTTTATTGGGGCTGAGTTTGTGAGATCTAATTAGTAGGGTGCTAATAAAAGGATAGGTATTTTTTATTCGGAAAAGACGTGTCTAATGTCTTGGATAAGTACATATACAATGTTCCCGGTCACGGATTAGCGACATTCTATGTACTTTATATAAAAACATTCTGTACTCAAATTTATTGATTAAAAAAAAAACTACTTTTTTTCAATTCAATTCAATTCAATTCAATTCATTTATTCATTTTGTGAACATAGGTGATTACAGGTGTTTCGATAAATTAATGTACAAACCATGTCCCGCCGATAGGCATACAAAATCAGTTAAGTATAAAATGATAATAGTATTAAATGTAGCAATGCATATCAAATTATCAAAATTGTGTCAATAAAAATAGAGTAAATGTCAAAAAAATAATAATAATGTCAAGAGTACGAGTAGCATGTCAAATCACCAAAATTATGTTGATATAGTAGTGAACATGTCATGAAAGTTTCATAGAGTTTAAGTAAAATAATGTTGTATAAATTATAAATGTTCATCAGAATTTGTCATCCAAATACTCTTTGACTGAATAATATACCTTGTCATTTAGTAACTTAAAGAGCTTATTTTTGAATTCATTACTATTTCTAATATTTCTAATATCACAAGGTAATTTGTTGTACAATATGGGTGCCATTGCATAGACACTTTTATAAGCAAAAGCAGTCTTAGTAACTATTGTTTTTATCTTATCTGAGCGACGTTGACTTTCTACGTGACTAAACAAGTGGATATTGTGTTTCACAAACATCAGAACCTCATAGATATACAGCGATGGTACGGTCAGAATATTTAAATCTCTAAAGTGCGGCTTACATGTATCTGTTGTCTTTAATTTACAGATGGCTCGGATGCATCTTTTTTGTGCCAAAAGTACGGACGATATATTTGCAGCATTACCCCAAAATATAAGTCCATACCTTAGTGTGGAGGCTACATATCCGTGGTATGCTGTTAGGAGGGCAGTTTTGTTTGCGATTTTACCTAACATGTATAGGGCATAAGAGAATCGGTAAAGTCTTAAACAAACACTATCAATTTGAGATTTCCATGACATATCATTGTCAATGTGCAATCCCAAAAACTTTGTGGTTTTAGATTCTAGTACTGCGTCTCCTTTGTATCTGATTTGATATTGTGTCGGGGTTCTTTGTCGAAGTTTAAAGTCCATTATTTTAGTTTTAGTCAAATTAATTTTTAGATTGTTGGCATTAAGCCATTCTATTATTGACACAAGGTTTGAATTTATGTCTAATTCTATTTCTTTTAAATTACCCTTGTCAAAGACTACAGTGCTATCATCTGCAAATAAGCACATCTGATGACTTGTTACATTGGGGAAATCGTTAATATAGCAGATGAAAAGTAATGGACCTAACACAGACCCCTGTGGAACACCATACAACATTTTTCTAGTACTTGAGGAGTATGTTGTTTCAGTTTTTGTCTTAATGTTGACTTGGCTAATCTGAGTAAACTGTTTTCTACCTTCTAAATACGATTGTATAAGCTTAAGTACATTACCTCTACAAAAATGTAATGTAATGTAATGTAATTTCCACAAAAATGTTTACAAAACATTCGTGAACTGCATATTTTTTGGACTTTAATTTTGTTTTCTAAAGTTACGAAAGTGTAAGCTCAGCATTTCTTAATTTAAACGATAGACAATATTTTTGCCTTCTGAATAAACCTATTGTCGTCTCAGTAAGACCAACACTTTGAGAGATATGATTATTTTTGTACACGCAGAGAATATCTCAAAAAGTTGCCAAAAATCGGAAAAGTGAATTAGACCTAAGTGTGTAGCGTAATAGTATATTAAAACACTCGTTACATATAAGTATCTAGAATATTGCTAGTCCATGACCGAACACATTTTATTAATTCATTAAATTAAACGATTTCCTCAAAAAACCAACTCGCTCAAACCAATGTGCGAAAACGGAACAGACTGAAATAAATAGTTAGATATTATTTTTATTGTCACATTATGAAACTGCCTAAACCTATTCCTAGATAATTACCAGTCGGTTTTTTTGGCCTTTTTTAATCTTTGTTCTTAATTTATTTTTTCGTTTTTAATTCCTTTATTACATATCTATACATAGTTACTTTCAAATATAATTAAATAGTCCTTATAGAATTAGTTAAAAGAATAATTTAATGGGTTATCACTTTAAAAAATTCTGCCACATGTATTCAATTTACAATAGATATTATAAAAATTGTATAACACAGACAACACACGCAATCCAAACTAATATTATAAATGCGGAAGTAACTCTGTCTGTCTGTCTTTCTGTCTTTTCTTCACGCCTAAACTACTGAACCGATTTGTGTGAAACTTGGTACAGACATAGTTTGGAACTTGAGAAAGGACATAGGATAGTTTTTATTACAAAAAAGGGGTGTGTGTACTTATGTACACGCGTTAGAAGTTGTACTTCTTTGTCGTACTTATAGAAAAATAATTATAGGCTAATATTTGAATTTTGTCACCATAATCAATATCAGTTCAGCACACAACACTTTCTCGTTCATGTTTACAAACACGATCAAGGAAACAACAACAGAAACAAAACTAACAAAATACAACAACCTCAATGATTTATATTGGATTAATACTATCTAATTTTTGACATTAAAAAAAATATTGATTCAGGATATTGATGAATATTTAATTGAGGTGCCAGGCTGTTTATCGTGACATGATCTACCTTATGAAGCACCCACATGTATTATATTTAAATCTGCATCTGTTATCTGCAATTAGAGTAAAAAATACTTATTACTTACACTTTGTTTAAAGTAAAATAATAAATTGTTTTTTTTGGTGTTATTATCTTAATATAACATAAATGATAAGGTTTTAAATGTACTTATGTAATTTGATATTATTATTTGATATCCAAATTACTGTTTGATATCCAAATAAAAATGTGTTTCTTTCACTGAACTTACCAATAGAACATTTCTTGCATGATATCCTTTGCGACAGTAATATTATTATATATTATCTTTCTTCATTCTCCTTAGGTCTCATCATAGCAAATAATGTGCTATCTATACATTCTATAACACCGGGTATGTTAGTTTTCTTATAAAACCTAAAATAAATAACATTTTAATTCAATTATTTGGTCCCAAAACTTGCTTTATAATGCTGTAATATAATAGAAAAGTTACCTGTAATTTTTATTAGTTGTTAAATATAGTGGCATCAGAAGCTGAACCAGGCCAACAGGCTACTAAATTCATATTTCATCATTTTACATCACACAGCTTATATTAGGGGATCCCTTTTAATTTCTAAATTCTCCATGAATTGTGTTAACAAAAATTAATATAGTAAAACCTAATCCCATCCCCTACTAAATAACACATGGGTGATGAAATAAAATTATTATATGATTTACAAGGTACCAATGAAACAAATAATTACTGCTATAACATACAACAAACTGATGATTTAGATACACCAACAAAGTCAGTCACTGGTTTTTACGCATTGTCCCTAATGCGTAAAATCGTAGTCATTATGAGTTGGTAAAAAGGATGTATCATGTTTACCATGAGTAAAATGCGTAATGAATGGTGTTGTTTTGGTTGTCTCAAATGAATATTATACGGTAAGACATACCTACACATACCTGGACAGATAGCTTATCCAGCGGAAATCTAACTTGGAATTCATTATTATCGAAGATACTAAAATGATCCATCTTCAATTTATATCTTCATTGATTAGAACAACTTTCTTCAACTGGTTGGGAGTTACTCCAGCCCAAAAATCTTTCAAAATCACTTGATTCACTATCTGAACAAGATATTTTTCATTTTTGTGGATAGCCGACCGAAATCGAACAGTAAACACATTGAAAACGGCTCGTAACTTTGACAGTTCGTTGACATTTATACTTTTATATAAACACCAAAATAATATTCATATATTCACACTGTTTAATTGTACTGTTACGAAACACGTGCTATAAATATAAAAATACTAGAAAGTAGATTAACACAACAACTTGAACATATGTTATCGATTTTCATGCCACCTAGAACTAATTTCACGATGAATACACCAGTGTGACCAACTACAAATTAGAGATCCTGCCCCACTTAGGCAAAAAAACTGACAAATCCTGCCAAAATCGAAAGCACAAAATGCCAATGTAATTTAATAGAACTCCAAAAATTTAGAATAAATACACACATTATTTTTTGGAGTTTTATATAAAATAATTAATCTTAAAGTCTAAAAGTGAACTGAATTAAATTATACATTCGTATTAACATCGAATTCTTCTTGATCACTTTCTTAATACATCGCTTTTGTCATTTTGTCAACAAAAGTGCCAGAGAGTAAAATAAAGGACTAAACCTGCCAAAATGCAGGTTCCTGCCACATATGGTCACACTGGATACCACCTAGAACTAACTTCACACAGTCGCTGTAGTACAAAATCACTCTCATCAATTTTCTCCATCGCCCCAAAAGAAGTATAACTTCAAAAAAACTCATCATAAATTAGCCAAAACTCGGTATCTAAAAACCTATGCGTACCCACTGACTACTATTTCACCTAAAAAGAAATAAAATATAAACTATAAATAAATTGAACGAATATTAAAAAACAAAATAACTAATATCTATTTTATAAAATAACAACAAAAGAGATGTAAAAATAAATTATTTAAAGACTAAAAGTCGCGCTGATAAGCATTGTCTGTCAATAAGGTTGAAAACTCTGAACGTCAATTCGCATCAACAGCCAAATATTACGGTAGCCGCGTCGAGCGCACACAAAAATAATCCTTATGGCATGATTCAGTATTCACGCGCGATGGCTTATTAGCGTGTGTCATGTATAACTTTGGTGTTTCTTTACCGATTTATATGATTCTTTTTTTATTGAATAGGTAATAATATTAACTGTTTTGAATAAGAGATGAGTGAGAGTGTTATAAACGTAAGAGTAGACAAATATATTAAGAAAGCTCCGAACTGCTTAGCTATCGGGAGTTACACGTGTTATTGTGAGTCAACCATTAAAGATAGATATATGCTGTCGTAGGATAATTTTTATATAATTTTAAGGAGAATATTTCCGTTATACATGATTTCTGTGTAGCTTTAACCATTAAGGCTACACACGCGACGGAAGCTTAAGAAATTGAGTAACTTCTCCCGTTTTCAAAACATTTCCCTTTACTGCTCTGCTCCTATAGATCGTAGCGTAATGAAAAGTATACTATAACCTGCCCAGGAGTGTGAAGAATAATTGTATTAAGTTTCGTTAAAATCGTAGTTTTTGTTTCTATAACGAATATACAGACAGACAAAAATTTTACTGATTGCATATTTGGCATCAGTATCGATCACTAATCACGCCCTGATAGTTATTTTGGAAATATATTTCATGTTCAGAATTGACCTCTCTACAGATTTATTATAAGTATAGATATAGATATCTTATTCTATAAGCGACTTCGCATACCGGGCACCATGTTCCAGGAAGCATTGATCACGTTGCGCCAGGTTATCTTTTGTTCTGACTTTTGATGAATCCCAATTTAAAAAACCGGCCAAGAGCGTGTCGGGCCACGCTCAGTGTAGGGTTACGTAGTTTCCCGTCCGTCACAATAAGTGTAACTTATGAGTTTATTATTTGCTTGACGTTGAACACTAGAGTATTGTATTTTATTATTATCCAAGTATGGGAATAGTGCGTTAACGTAAACGTGCTGCGAATGACTTAAACTATTATATAAAGTATCATAGACCCGTAATATTCCATTGATGTAATAAATGCAAATCCAATGCCCCACAAACCCGACTTCTCTCTCCGCCATATATAATTTATAAAGGATGGTATTTAAAAGTACTTCAATTTATTCCCATTTCGTTAACCTAATTTTGCCTGTGTTGCACCAAATATACTGAATGTGCACCAAAATATTATGTTAATTAAAATATGTCATAACGAGCATCAGGAAAAAGACAGCACTACAATAAAAAAGTGGTATATCTTTATCCATTTTCTATTAATGCAAGTCGTTACTGGCGTCGTAGGGGGTCGCAGTTTTAACTTTTTTTTTTTTTTCGTGTGGAAATCCTCAATGGATGTCCTCCGCCTTTGCGGAGGGGTCTGTCAGACTCCTACTGACTAAAACCACACGGTGTTCCTTCTCGTCACTTCTGGCTGGGGTGCGGGGACACATTTGCATTCTACACAATCACCCCAGCAGTGGTCGCAGTTTTAACCTAACCTAACCTACGCATTTTTTCGTCGTAGGGGGTCGCAGTTTTAACCTAACCTAACCTACGCATTTTTTTAGCATTCAGGAAAGAATATTTGGTGCACGATCAGTATTTTTGGTGCACACAAAATTTTTCCCATTTATAAATGACACTCAGGCTCTATTAGTTCGGGGTAAAGAAAAAAAAACACTTCTCTAGGCCGAAACGATGTGTGTTGGCCCGTTGGGATAACAAATCATTAAAGGCGCGCACAGCGTCGTCCTCAACATGATTATCACTGTTACAAAACTTATTTAACTTATCCGGACAAATCAAAATCAAACCTCGACAACTAATTAGATTATGCACTTATAAATAAAATTACGAATATATTTAAGAGCAACTTACTTTACCACGGTAGGTCATGAAAGCACGGAATATCTTAACATCGACTTTTAAAAAATGACGTAATTAAACAACGCCATCTATCGAACTATTTATGAACTGGTTTTTACTAAGGTAAAAACCAGTTCATTTGATGGTGTTAAAAAAATGAATTTTAGTTTTGTTCTAAATTGCCTTAGCATGTTCTTAAAAGAAGTTTTATGTAGTTATAAGATACCGCCAATGCCAAGGAGAGACCAACCGAACAATTCGGTAATACCCGATCCAATGTAATAAGTAATAAGTACCTACAGCGCCATCTCTCGGGGAATTGGGTTACTAATTAATAATTTTGTTTTTTTAGAACCGATTTCAATAATTCTTTTTTTGTTTGAAAAAAGATACGTTCAGGATAATAAAATATGTAAACGAAGTTAAAAAAATGCTTGCATATACGATTATACTACAAACTTAGTCCAGAAATTATTTTGTAAAACTTTTTGTCTTTTTTGTACAAAAACTGTTGTGTCAATCAAGTTCAAAATAATTTTCATAGAAAGTCCTTATAAAGTTCTACTTTTCAGATTTTTTTCATATTTTCTAAACTTATGGTTCAAAAGTTAGAGGGGGGGGGACATATTGTTTTTTACTTTTGGAGCGATTATTTCCGAAATTATTGACATTATCAAAAAATGATTTTAGTAAACCCCTATTCATTTTTAAATACCTTTCCAACAATATATCAAACGTTAGGGTTGAAATTAAAAAAAAAAACACTTCCCACTTTACATATAGGGTGGCTACCCTAATATTTTTTTTTCCAATTTTTATTTTACCACTTTGTCGGCGTGATTGATATACATATTGGTACCAAATTTCAGCTTTCTAGTGCTAACGGTCACAGAGATTAAGCGAGGACGCACGGACGGACGGACGGACAGAGAGACATGGCGAAACTATAAGAGTTCCTAGTTGACTACGGAACCCTAATTATTTGACCCCACAAGATTTCTTTTGGGTTTAGATCAGGACTTTTAGATAGCCAATCCATTGTGTCGACAACTCTACTGACGAAGTAGGTGTGAACGGATTACTAATAATGTCTACTGACGATCGTTTTTTTTCTGAAAGATGAAATCGATTTTGCTGAATTATTAATTTATTAATAATCGGTTTAGCCATTTAGGTGTGAAGACGTAACGAACAAACTCATTTTCGCTTTTATAATATTAGTAAAGATAAAATCGATATTATAATCACTATTGTTTTTATTTGTGTTGACGCTGATTCACTGTTGCATCCAATGAACCAAACCTACCCAACATTTGTTGGTGAAGTTAACAACTTCATCATGTGACTTAACAGTAATATCTAGCTTAATCTTACGTGTTAAAGATCAATTTTGCATACGTTTGTTTTCTTATATTTGCCTACCTTAAACAAGTAATTCTTATTCGATAAGCTTGGGTCGGGTTGTTGGTGCGGTACAAACGTTCGTTGCTGTGCTTGTGTACGCTCAGTCGGTGAACATGACGTAGTCCGCATCATCAATCTTTGACTGTGTCGGTACGAAGAAATTAGATGGCATGGCATCCACAGTGTGGCTCCATAGGTTATAAGCGCGGGACTAAGGTTGTTGTCGTCCCGTATTGCGCTACGTAGGCCAAGTAATTATAGATAATTTGACGAGTTTGCTGGGAGTCTTGGGCATGGAACTGTCTCTTACGAAAAGAAAAATATGTTTATTTTCTAGAGGAAGGACACTACATCAGGCAAATGTCTATAGCAACAATGTCTGTTTGGAAACTGTTTCTGTGATTAAATACTTGGGTCTCTGGCTAGATTCATCATTGAGGTGAGGCAAACAGATTAACGAAACTTGTGAAAGAAGTATGAGATTGTTAAATGTTATTAAGGTGCTAGCAGGTTCAACATGGGGAGTCCATGCATTGCACTTAAGACGACTATTATATTGCAATAATTAGAAGTCGGTTGGATTATGCAAGTTTTTTATTTGACAGTAGCGCTAAGACTAATATTTCGAAATTAGACAAAATCCAAAACCAAGCCATGACAGTAGTTGGCGGTTTTTTAAAAAGTTGTCCAATCCATGCGATGGAATCGGAGTTATGTTTACCACCATTGTTTATTAGACGAAAATATTTACCTGCAAATTTTTTCTTAAAAGCTAAGTCTATTATTGACGGCGACACCATCTTAACGATATCAAAATTAACATCGATATGCAAACACGAATCATATTGGCTCAATAAGAAAAAACCGTTGCTAACTATCGTACACAGTGAGTTGTCCAATCAGATTTTACATCGATCTAAAGTTCTAGAGATGTTCTCACTGTCGACATGGATGACAAATATTGACATAAATTCTCCCATTAACCTTAATATTAATGATATAACAGGACCTAAAAGATCTCATACTTCTGGAACACTTTTAACTAAAACTGTAAAAACTATCACACAAAACTATGACGGATTCTATCAGATTTACAGTGATGGGTCCAAAGACAATAATGGAACAGGAGCTACCTTTTTTGATCCTCAATCGCATACCAGAGCAAGTTTCACACTGAACTACGAAGTTTCTATAATGGCAGCGGAATTGTATGGCTATTTCGGAAAGTCTATCATACTTGATGTCATGCAATCATTCAAAATTTTTGATACTTAGTGATTCAAAAAACGCGTTGCAGCATATAGCTCGGTGCACCTCGGGCATACGAGGTTTGCCCGTAGCTTATACCATTTTAGAATCATATACAAGATTAAGGGAAAGTGGCAAAATAGTTAAATTCCAATGGATTCCATCACATGTTAGTTTGGTGGGAAATGATCAAGTGGACAAATTGGCAAAAATAGGAACCTACGAAGGAACATCTGTGAGTCATCTACCCTTCTTTACGGATATTTTGAGAGATGTCAAAGTATTTGCAACAACATGTGGAAGACTTACTTTGACAAAAGATCTGAAGAGAAAGGTATTTGGTACAGGACAATCCAATCTGAACCACCAAGGATTCCTTGGTTCTCTGGGGTCCAGATAAATAGACGATTGTTAATAATAAGCATGCGTCTGCGATCTTATGAAGATTGTTGACACCCCAAACTGTCTGATTTGCAACATGAGGGAAGATGTTTACCACGCTTTGGTGGAGTGTGCTCGGGTTGAAGAAGAACGAAGGGCTGTAGAAGCAGAAGCCGGAATTAGTTTAAGATACGTTTGATTGTGTAACTCAATCTTGTCTAAACCTACCTCCAAATTAGCTCTTAAGTTATATCACCTGATTGTTAAATTAATTAAGTTAAGATCATAGTTATTACCTTGTTTACTATATTTAAATTGTTAAACTACGAGGCTGGCATAATCGCTTGCGACTAAAGCCTTTTTTTTTCTAAATAAAGATTATAAAAAAAAACACCTAAATAATGTAATCGAGGGTTTAACGAAGGTGTAATTTTTAAAAGATATGCAATGTCTGCAAGCAGCCATTTGTGACCGTACAATCTACTTTCACACTGAGCTAAGATGTAGTTAGGGATAGGTACTGAATTCAATTATTTGGTCACAAAACTTACTTTATAATCCTGTAATATAATAGAAAAGTTACCTGTAATTTTTATTGATTGTTAAATATAGTGGCATCAAAAAGCTGAACCAGGCTAACGGGCTACTAAATTCATATTTCATCATTTTACATCACACAGCTTATATTAGGGGATCCCTTTCAATTTCTAAATTCTCCAGTCTCTGAACCTAAGGAAAGAATTGAATTGTGTTAACAAAAATTAATATAGTAAAACCTAATCCCATCCCCTACTAAATAACACATGGGTGATGAAATAAAATTATTATATGATTTACAAGGTACCAATGAAACAAATAAATACTGCTATAACATACAAAAAACTGATGATTTAGATACACCAACAAAGTCAGTCACTGGTATTAGCTTTGTCCATAATGCGTAAAATCGTAGTCATTATGAGTTGGTGAAAAGGATGTATCATGTCGATGCTTCCGACAACAAAGGTCGTAAACACCAAAACAGCACTTAAGGTAATCAACGAAAAACAAAAAATAATTTCGTTTTTGGCTTAAATCTTTTTAACTTTAAAAGTTGTAAAATTGTGTTCTAAACAAGAAATACGTAAAATACGATGGTGTTTCATAATATATTATTGCTATTTATGTCAAAGCCTTATTTTAAAAGTTAGCTTGGACTTACACCCTAGAAAATTCAAGAAGTTGCTATTTACGACCACTAACAAATCAATGGAGAACGATTTGTCTAACGGAAGTTAGAAGTATGCACCAGTTTTTAAATACAATAGTTCTTTGTTTGGTTTTAAAAACCATATACTGAAATAAAAATGAGTGTAAACACCACGATCTGATGCGATGGTATGTAACAAACATGGAAATATCTGAAGCAAATCAATGAATTTAAGACTGTAAGTTGAGTTTTCATTACTTGTAATAAAAACAATAAAATAAAACACAAATTGACATAATTAAAAAAGGTTTTTTGTTATTTGACCGTCATCGTTTAATCAAGATAATGGTTTAGCAAGGCACTAATACCGCCCGGGTGTCGCCATTGTGACGATCGCCCGGAGGACACGGTGGAGCACACAGTGGCGGTCTGCCCAGCGTGGGCGGAGCTCCGCCGAGCCCTCGTAGAGACGATCGGCGGCGGCGATCTCTCGCGTCCGGCCCTGGTTCAGGTCATGGTCCGAGAGGGAATGGGAAACGGTCATCACCTTCTGCGAAGCAGTAACGCTAGCAAAGGAGGTGGCCGGGCGTTTGAGGGAGAGAACATCTGCCCAACCCAGCCGCCGTGGGAGACGCCCATGGCGCCGGGCGCCGCGAGACGACTCCCGGCCACCGTAGATGCGGGCCTGTGGACGGTGAGCAATGGGTAGTTCACCGTCCGTCCGTCGATTGACGACAGGCCGTGTCGACGGCGCGTTCGTGTTTCACGCGCGCCTCAAAGAGAGTCAGCAAAGCAGAGGGGCTTGCCAGAGCCTCCGCCTGCCGGGGTTGCGGGTTGTTCGAAAGAGATACCGCGGCCCCGGAACGTAAAGGGCAATAGAAGGAACATGGGTGAGTTCTAGTCAGTTATACAAGTCTGACATGCCCCCCCGCTCCGCCCAGAGCGGGGGAAGTCATTGGATGATTTCCCACCAATGACTTCCCCCGCTCACAAAAAGGCATTAAAACAAATTCAAAGTAAAAAATTGTCTAAACCAATCACTTAAATTTCCATTAGAGGATCTTGTACATCAATCAACATTTTACATATCAAAAATACACTTAACTAAGAATATTATAGGCATCGTCCCGTATAGTTTAATCAAACGTTTGTTACAAGATGCCTATAGTGTTCTACCTCCAACGGCGTACCTAACCAGCCAGACATAATTCAAAATGTTAAGTAATCATTTTGTTTCATTGATTTCAAGAAGATTTTATAAACACGACATTTTTTTTAAAACGTATTGATAATGAATTACAAAAAAATATAAGTAAACATTCTACCAAGCTTACTGCTCTAATAATTTTAATAAACAATGCCCATTTTCACCAACGCCCTTAAAAAATTAGGTAGGTAGTTCATCTTTCTAGATCTTGTTTGTTCGGAAAGCTTCTGTACTATGGTCTACCTAACTTTTAGTGTCGTTGGTGAAAATGGGAAAGTGTTATCGACAAGATAATAAAAAAGTAGATGCAAAACATAATACGACGACGAATTATAGAAAATCAGGTCTTCCTGATTAATAATCTTCTGTCATTGGATTGGAATTCTCCAAGACCAAGTGACATTACGACAATTGTTTCTCAGCAGAGCTTACGTTTTAAAAATGATTGTGGGGTGTAATTACAATTATATATTATGTATTCATGTTTTTACGACTGACAGCTGTTTATACGTTGTATTATACGACCTGCACGGTTATTCGGTTCTAAGCAATATGAGTTATACATACCCTCTTTTCTAAAAAATCTTGATTATACTAGTAAAAATTTTGGGTGTAAAAGTATTTTTTAGGCGAATATTTTTTTCACATTTTTAGATCGACGCAGCGCCAAAAATTAAGTAGGGCTGCATTCTTAACTCATTTTCGCCAAAATGACGTTTACGACATTTGTTGCCGGAAGCATCGATGAATACCATGAGTAAAATGCGTAATGAATGGTGTTGTTTTGGTTGTCTCAAATGAATATTATACGGTAAGACATACACATACCTGGCTCCTTGCAGTCTTAGATGGGGATAAACTTCGACATGTAAACTTTGTACAGATGGCTTATCCAGTGGAAATCTAACTTGGAATTCATTATTATCGAAGATACTAAAATGATCCATCTTCAATTTATATCTTCATTGATTAGAACAACTTTCTTCAACTGGTTGGGAGTTACTCCAGCCCAAAAATCTTTCAAAATCACTTGATTCACTATCTGAACAAGATATTTTTCATTTTTGTGGATAGCCGACCGAAATTGAACAGTAAACACATTGAAAACGGCTCGTAACTTTGACAGTTCGTTGACATTTATACTTTTATATAAACACCAAAATAATATTCATATATTCACACTGTTTAATTGTACTGTTACGAAACACGTGCTATAAATATAAAAATACTAGAAAGTAGATTAACACAACAACTTGAACATATGTTATCGATTTTCATGCCACCTAGAACTAATTTCACGATGAATACACCAGTGTGACCAACTACAAATTAGAGATCCTGCCCCACTTAGGCAAAAAAACTGACAAATCCTGCCAAAATCGAAAGCACAAAATGCCTGTAATTTAATAAAACTCCAAAAATTTTAAATAAATAGACACATTAGTTTTTGGAGTTTTATTTAAAATAATTTTATTGATCTTAAAGTCTTAAAGTGAACTGAATTAAATTATACATTCGTATTAAAATCGAATTCTTCTTGATCACTTTCTTTATACATCGCTTTTGTCATTTTGTCAACAAAAGTGCCAGAGAGTAAAATAAAGGGCTAAACCTGCCAAAATGCAGGTTTCTGCCACATATGGTCACACTGGATACCACCTAGAACTAACTTCACACAGTCGCTGTAGTAAAAAATCATTCTCATAAATTTTTCTCCGTCGCCCCAAAAGAAGTATTTCTTCAAAAAATGACAATGTTAATACAAAAATTACAAAAAGGGAGACCTTTGCGTAGCAGTAAGCTGTCTGCCTATTAAAAACAGACCGGCAAAATGCGAGTCGGAATAACGCACCAAGGGTTCCGTACAAACTGACGACGAAAACGGTCATAATATCTTTTTTATACGTAGACATGGAGGGTTGCTTTTTTTACAGCTCCAAGGGACCGCAGATTTGAACATTTGGGTTCTGTTACTTATTATGAGGTACGGAAAGTTCCCTAAAAAGTATTTTTAAATAGTGTATCTCTCTTTTTCTCAACAGATTTTGTGAAGGCCTCCTTTAAATTCCGTCATCTATATCGGTCTTGCACCACTTGGATGGGAAATCATTAAATATCCGGTCCGGAGCAGATGTGTCAAACTTTTAAGAAAAACCTTTCAGCTTTGCCGACATCTACGACGGGCCTGTTGGTCTAGTGGTTAGTGGCCCTGACTGCTGAGCCGGAGGTCGTAGGTTCGATTCCCACCCAGGACAAACTTTGTGCGATGAGCATGATTGTTTGTTCTGTGTCTGGGTGTGATTTATCTATAATATGTATGTATTCATAAATTATATAAGTATGTATATCAGTTGTCTGGTTAGCATAACACGTAATCCCAATATATTACCATAATCCCAAGATATTAATTAATTTATTTATTTATTTATTTATCTCCTTGAGACGCGCGTGGAACACGAACGTGCCATCGCCTCGGCCTGTCGTCACCAAACGGATGGACGGTGAACTACCCACTGCTCACCGTCCACAGACCCCGTCTGCGGTGGACGGGTGTCGACTCGCGGCGCCCGACACCTGTAGCGTCTCCCGCGGTGGCTGGCTTGATATGTTTAATTTGTTTGCTGTGCCCCACAGGGTCCATAATTGTACCTTAGCTTTAAGCCTATTTTAAGATCCTCAGACATTATGGAATGCAATAAAGATATGAATATAATTAATATGAATATGAGGTTCTGTCCTTCAAACATTACCATCTCCTCCCGGACACAGCGGTGCTCCGCTCAAAAGAGCAGACTGCCAGTGTGCTCCAACGATCGTCACAATGGTGACACCTGAAACTTTCGTGCCCGGTGAGGATCTGCGTCAGGTGGTAAGAGAGGATGCCGAGGCGCCTCACTTCTCCCGCTCTAGGCGAAACGGTGGGGAGTGTCAGAGTTTTACTGACTAATGTCGACCGATATTCCTTCTTTTACTCGGGGCCCCAGAACGTAAAGGGCAATAGAAGGAACATGGGTGGGTTTTAGTCAGAAGTTCTTTGGTGATTTCCCACCCCAAAAAAAAAAACTCCGGTACACGACATCTACTAAACATTAGTATTTTACACATATTTAGTATTTTACACGTATTTCTGATATTCCTTTATTTAATGATTCGAGTTGATTGATTTAAGTACAAGAAAATAATAGATTTAAATAATCGCATTTAGACATCACAAAATTAAAAAACATATAGGTAATTTAAAAATTAAAAAAAAAAACTACCGCCGCGTCGTGTCAAAAAAATGAACTAAAAAGAAAAAAACCGGCCAAGAGCGTGTCGGGCCACGCTCAGTGTAGGGTTCCGTAGTTTCCCGTCCGTCACAATAAGTGTTCCCAGTTATGAGGCCAACCGAACAATTCAGTAATACCCGATCCAATGTAATAAGTACCTACAGCGCCATCTCTCGGGGAATTGGGTTAATAATTAATACAAAGACGTGCAATTTTGGTGGTAATTTTGGATTGCGAGAACCGATTTCAATAATTCTTTTTTTGTTTGAAAAACGATACGTTCAGGATAATAAAATATGTAAACAAAGTTACAAAAAATGCTTGCATATACGATTATACTACAAACTTAGTCCAGAAATTATTTTGTACAACTTTTTGTCTTTTTTGTACAAAAACTGTTGTGTCAATCAAGTTCAAAATGATTTTTATAGAAAGTCCTTATAAAGTTCTACTTTTCAGATTTTTTTCATATTTTCTAAACTTATGGTTCAAAAGTTAGAGGGGGGGGGACACATTGTTTTTTACTTTAAGAGCGATTATTTCCGAAATTAATGACATTATCAAAAAATGATCTTAGTAAACCCCTATTCATTTTTAAATACCTTTCCAACAATATATCACACGTTAGGGTTGAAATATAAAAAAAAATCACTTCCCACTTTACATATAGGGTGGCTACCCGAATAAAACATTTTTTTCACATTTTTATTTTACCACTTTGTCGGCGTGATTAATATACATATTGGTACCAAATTTCAGCTTTCTAGTGCTAACGGTCACAGAGATTAAGCGAGGACGGACGGACGGACGGACGGACAGACATACATGGCGAAACTATAAGGGTTCCTAGTTGACTACGGAACCCTAAAAACAAGATGTTAGTTTCAATGAAAAGTTTCATCGCAGTCGGGGGACTTTTTATGCAAGAAAGTATTCTACAGATTGGTCCCCCGACTGCGATGAAATTGGGGCACTCCTTTTTGGGGCAGTCGTGTAAAAAAAAAATGGACGTCAATTTCGAAAGTGAATTTAGTACTGGTTATGAATATTACTGTTAATGAACCTATTATTGCAAATTACGATAAGATCTAGGCATTTCCATGTTATTTATAATACTTGCAATGATATTTGTCTCATTTTTTATAGAATCTATGCGCGGCCGTGTGATATAATGTGGAATTAAAGTACATTACGATATTAGTGCGTTAAGATGGTTATAACATGCGTGTCGGAATTTCAGCCCAAGCCGAAGGCGAGGGCGTAATTGAGCCTAGCATGTTATAACCAATACGCACATATATCGTACGACGTTTTTTAACACATTTGCGAGGAAACAGAAAAAAAAACATTTAAGTAACAATACAAAGAAAAGAAAATTAGAGAAAAATGGCGCGTGGATTATTTTCTGCCGTGGCTGCGTGAACATGTTGGCAAAGACACTAGAGCATGCAGCCAAGTTTTTAAATTACCGAATAAATTGTTTTTTTTTTTTAATTTTAAATAAACTCAATCTGTGAATGCACATTGTTGCTCTCCAGCCATTTTAACAGCGCACTAGCGCTGCCTACTGACTGGCGCCGCGCGGAGATTAGTTCGAAATTTGAATAGCAACAGCGCACTGCTCACTAGCTGGAGTCGTGCAACGGCGATCAGTTCAAAATTTAAAATGGCAAATAATACTGTAATGTTAATTTGTATGGACTATAACTTAACTATTTGCTTTGGTAACGTTAAGCGTTTTTTACATATTTAAAACCGGTGGAATTACATCAGCTTTACGAGCAAGGGTGTTAAAAAAATGTAAACAAGCACGATTGTCGAGAAACATTGACTTTAGATTTCAAAATGAATCACATGATTTCTTCACGGTATAAAAGGACACGTTAATCATGCCCAATAAAGTGGAGTTTGTATGTCTGAAAACCTATTTTTTTATGATTTTTAGCGTCGACTTACACTGCAATCAAAATGGCGATGATCGTAATTTACGCATTTGGATTTTATAAGACTTAATTAAGAAACTTGCTTAATAAGTAAAGAACTTCTCATAACGTTTACATATGAGATTTTTATTTTACTATCTTAAAATATTTACAAAGATAATGAGGTCGTTTAACTTACTTATATGTTACGACCCCTTTCGGGGCCCGTACCGAGCCAGCGGAAGTTTGAATGTCGAGCCCCTGAAGGTGTCCGTACCGAACTATACATTGTCAGTTAAGTCATTGCTTACTTTGGTGTGGCAACTTGTGTCGACACCCTTGTACCATCCCGTCTTCCTAGCACGGTGGGTTGCGCTGGAGCTGCTGCTGCAGGTGCTAATAACCTGAAACGGCAAATTAAATATTACAATTTGATTGGTATTTATGTGTTTGAGCCGTTTGGTGTTGAAACACTAGCGAAATGGGGTCCGAGTGACCACGTAGTATTTCGAGATATCGCCAAGCGTTTGGTCGACCCTTCTCGTGACCAGAGGGCATTTTTTCGTAAAAAATAAGCATTGCCATCCAACATTTTATACTTGAAAATATTTTTATTATTACTTTGTGTCTATTTAAAATCAAATCAAATCATTTATTTCAATGAGACCATTACAAACACTTTTGAATGTCAAGAAACATGAGATTGCTAGCTTTGCAAGAGCTAATAAACATCTTTTTGATAAATACAGAAGCAAGCGACATATTGACAAAATTTCTTGCAAATCTAACAAGACTGCCTTATATGCCAAAAGCGTTTTTAGTATGGCGCCGCGTTTATACAATCACCTGCCAAAGTCCATACTAGAAATTACATTCATCGATGAATTTAAAATAAACCTAAAAAAAATCTTGTTGTGTAAATGCTATTATAATATTCAGGATTATTTGATGGAGGATGTCAAGACATTGTTGATGTAACTGGTTATTGTTGGTGCACTAATTTAATTATTAATATTATTACTTTGACATTTAATTTGACATTCTTTTACAATAGATCTTGACATTCTCAAACAATTACTGACATTATTATATTGATTTGCTTCTCAATTGTTATTCTTACTTTATCACTTATTCACAATATAATGTATCTGACATTTTCCTTAAATTTACGACAGACTTCTGGTGACATTATTATTATTTGTGTGTAATAAAGCTTGTGTTTTGCATGCCGCAAGGTTTAATATGGTTGGTCTGTACTATTTCATTAACAACTTTAATGATTATGAATAATTATGAAAATTAAAAAAAACAAAATGAATCTACAGTCCCGGTCACAAGGCATAATAACTAGTGAAAGTACTGTAGTTGCCCATTCCAAAGCGTTGATCTCTATGGAGAAGAATGGGCAAGAAACTCCATGGACACTCTTTTAAATTATATCATTCGTGTTGAGATTATACAAATATGTGAGAACGATGTAGATAGACGTGCACAGTAAGAGCGTCCAGAGTAAATAAAAAACATAATTCAATTTAAAATCTAAATAAATTAAAAATAACCGTGGTAGTTAAAAAATGACCAGTCGAAACTGACAGCGCCCGTTCACGAACAAGACGTATGGATCAGCCCCATTCAGCTCGACCATTTTGAAGGGAGCTAAATGACCCGACACACCCACCACCATCAGCGAGACATTTAAGTGAGCATGGCACTATTAACCACCAGGGCTTCGTCAAATCAATGATAATACATAGCACTCACATAATTATGGGCTTAATAATTATACAATACTATAGAATGGTTTCTATACATTGTAAAGATAGTCTTACAATCTTCTGCAGCTTCCACTATAGCTTCGGATACTAATCCATGAGTTTACCCCTATGCTTGAGGAGCAGGACCAGCATTGAGCCAAGCATTTTTATCATCATTATAATCCCCCAACTTATAATATGCTTGCCTACAAAGTGTGCATTTAATATAAGATTTAAATTTCGTTTCATTCAGTTGAAGAATGCGGGAATGCCCATGCCCATGAAAGATGAGCCTACTTTAGCTAACCTGAAACCCGGCTGTACCAATTGGTCCCTATTTCTAGTATTATACTTGTGTCTATGACCTCGTTTACTAAATAGATGCAATTTTTTTCTGACGTACATGATGTTTTCATGGATATATTGACAAGGTACTGTCATGATGTTAATTTCCTTTAACTGTTCTCTTAGAGAATCTCGCCTACGTAGATTATAAATGGCTCTAATGGCTCTTTTCTGCAGAATAAATACAGACTCGATGTCTGCACCCCGTCCCCAAAGTAAAATACCGTATGACATTATACTATGAAAATAACTAAAATAGACTAGCCTCGCGGTATCTACATCAGTAAATTGACGGATTTTTCTGACAGCATATGCTGCTGAATTAAGCCGTCCTGCAAGAGATGTTATATGTGGACCACATTGTAGCCTTGAATCGAGCGTTATCCCCAAGAAAACAGTTTTATCGACAAATCCTAGTTTCTTTTGATTCAATACTATGTCACAATCACTATTTTTGACGTTTGGTAGAGCAAATCTTATTATGCACTTCTTTTTTTTTCCATTTAATACCAAATTATTGGCGGTGAACCAATCATTTACCTGTAATAAGGCGTTACTTAAGTCGTCTAGATTTGTGGCACGTCTATTTATCTTAAATATTAAAGAGGTATCGTCAGCAAACAACACCATTTGTGATTGGTTTTTAAATAAATGGGGTAGATCATTAATATATATACTAAAAACAGGAAGGGACCTAATATCGATCCTTGTGGTACACCCATCTTTACATTTAAACCCATTGAATTGACACCATTTGCACTTGCTGCTGTCTATCATTTAAATATGATTTTACTAAACTAAGCGCAAGTTTCCCTAGGCCGTAATGTTCAAGTTTCAAGAGTAGGGTTTTGTGGCTAACACAATCAAACGCTTTTGAAAGGTCACCAAAGATTCCTATGGCATCCTGTGCCTCTTCTCATGCAGTAAATATGTGTTTTAAAAGGTAACACCAGCGTCAGTCGTACAACGTCCGTTGGTGAAACCATTCTGTTTTTCATGTAAGATCTTATTGGTGTTACAGTGGCTGAGCATTTGATTAAGCATTACCTTTTCAAACACCTCGCTGAAAACCGGCAAAACGGATACGGGTAGTTATTGGTGTCTTTACTATCCCCAGATTTGAAAAGGGGTATAACTTTACTGTATTTCATAAGGTCGGGAAAAACTTCTTGGTCCACACACAAATTGAATATTAAAGCTAAGTACGGTGCTATAGTCTCAATATTAGCTTGACAAACTATAATAGACATTCCCCAAAGATCTTCGGTTAATATGCTTAAATTGAAACTCAACCGGACATGGTGAAACATTTGCTCTTAATAAATCAATGGTAACCAAGGGTGAGGAATTTAATGTTTCAGTAGTTTTAAGTGGGATGCTAGTAAAGAAATCTACAAATTCTTGAGCAACTTCGTTTTAGTGGTTAGAAGACCATGCGAAGACTCTAGTGTGATCTCATTATTACATAATTTGATTTCTGTTAGTTTCACTATTGATGATTTTCCAAACCGCCTTAATTTTATTATCGGCGGAATTAATCTTGTTGCTAATGAATAAAGATTTAGCTAATTTGCAGGTGTTTTTAAAAAAAAATGAGTAAGTTGCAACATAGTATTGAAAGTTTCTGAGTTAAAGTAAGGCTTAAGGCCGTAAAGCTAGCGTGGGCGGAGTCGTGCGGTCCATGGCCCTTTACGGGGCCCCAGTATGGGCGCGTTCTTTAGGGCGGCGCGCCGCCCACTATCTCAACGCGCCCCAAAGGGTGGTGGCCATACGGCTTGTCCGGGGCTACCGCACGATCTCCGGCGAGGCAGCAAGCCTCCTTGCCGGACTGCCACCGTGGGATCTGGAGGCGATAGTCCTCGCGCGCCTGTTTGAGTGGCGCGCGGAGGCACTACACCGGGGGAAAACCCACTGCCGCGGCAAGTTGCCGCTCGGCGGGCAGACCTCCGGTGCGATCTCATGGTGGCATGGAGAGAGCGACTGTCGCAACCCCGTGCAGGGCACGCTACAATAGTGGCGGTAAGTCCCCTCTTTGAGGAGTGGCTGGAGAGGCGTCATGGCGTCCTCACCTACCGCCTGACGCAGGTCCTCATCGGACACGGAAGTTTCGGGAGGTTCCTGCAAATCATCGGGCGGGAGGAAGCGCCCGGGTGTCATCATTGTGACGATCGCCCGGAGGACACGGTGGAGCACACAGTGGCGATCTGCCCGGCTTGGGCGGAGCACCGCCGTGCCCTCGTAGAGGCGATCGGCGGCGGCGATCTCTCGCGTCTAGCCCTGGTTCAGGCCATGGTCCGGAGCGAGAGGGAATGGGAAGCGGTCACCACCTTCTGCGAAGCAATAATGCTAGCGAAGGAGGTGGCCGGGCGTTTGAGGGAGAGAACATCTGCCCAACCTAGCCGCCGCGGGAGACGCCCATGGCGCCGGGCGCCGCGAGACGACTCCGGGCCACCGTAGATGCGGCCCTGTGGGCGGTGAGCAATGGGTAGTTCACCGTCCGTCCGTCGATTGACGACAGGCCGTGTCGACGGCGCGTTCGTGTTTCACGCGCGCCTCAAAGAGAGTCAGCAAAGCAGGGGCTTGCCAGAGCCTCCGCCTGCTGAGGTTGCGGGTTGTTCGAAAGAGATACCGCGGCCTCGGAACGTAAAGGGCAAAAGAAGAAACATGGGTGGGTTTTAGTCAGTACAAGTCTGACATGCCCCCCCGCTCAGCCCAGAGCGGGGGAAGTCATTGGATGATTTCCCAAAAAAAAAACGGCCTTAAAGGTCAAATACTTTCCCTTCTTTTTCTTATACCCTTAGTTGCCCAATCACTAAACATAAACATTGGGCTAATAGATTTATTTTTATTTTAACGTATCATTGAATTCTGTGTAGACAACCGAAAAGAATTTCTCAATTAAATTGATTTACATTTTCATCATTATATCCCGGAGTGCCTAAATTACTAATTAAATTATTATTAAATTTATAATTTAATTAGTAATTCAAATTGCTGGGTGTTATTTGTATAGATTTTATCTGGATTTTTTGTGACGGTGTGTAAGACTCGAAAACGACGGTTTGACCGCTGTGATTAGATAGAAGGTAATTTACAATGGCTTTATTTAAGTGGTCGCAGCAACAACAGACATTATCAATACATGTAGCAGTATCTGTAGTAATTCGGGTAGGCTCCGAAAGCACGGATATCTAATTAAATTATTTAAAAAGATGTAAGAATCTACTGCTATTTGAATTTATATCTAAAATATTAATAAGTCACCACAGATAAGTTCTAGTAATTTATTACCTTTTGCAAGTTTTGCTAAAGCATCTTCCATTACCGACTCAAATACAGAGTAGTTTTGATAATTTGGGTGCCTGTAAACGCACACTATGACATGCTTATCTAGCTCAACACAAGACATTTCAATAATTTGTATTTAGAAATCCTTATCCTTACTAATAGCGAAAGTGAGTTGGTTTGTTTGTTACCTCTTCACGCCTAAAGGCTAAACCGATTTTGATGAATTTTGGTACAGAGATAGTTGGGGCTCTGGAGATGGACATAGCTATTTCTTTTTTATAAGAGTGATAAATAAGGGAGAAAGAGGGAAAAAAGGGAAAACTTAGCATTGCTATTACAATAACTAAGGCGCTAGGGCAAAAACTACAGGTGGCAGGTATCTGTAAAGGGGAAATGGGAACTGTCTTATCCCGAATTTAACGCGGGCGAAAGCTAGTAATTTAATAAAGCTAACATCTTTGTCGAAATCTCTGGCTATTTGATATTTATTTTTTTATTCTCTTCTTATGACCGTTTGTGTTTGTAAATTATAACATTGTAACCACCGCGTGAATTTTGTTCAAATAAAAACAATAATGATGCCAAAATTAACACTGTTATAGTAAATAGAAAAAAAAATACATAATGCAGTCTATAGTGAGATTCTTTTTCGCAAATTTCTTTTTATTGCCTCTTATTAATTCAGATCTTATAACCTTTTTAACAAAAAATAAAATCAACATTCTATTCTATTTGTAAAACATGAGGCCAGCTAATGCGCCGCTTACGTCATCAATCAGGTAGATTTCTATATACATTGTGTTCAGCTATTAACTATCGCGGAACAAAGAAAGGGTGCGGGGGGAGCGCGTTAGGGACTTTTAAACGTGTTAGGCTCAGTGGCACAGAGTACATTTTAATATATAGAAACTCAGTAGGTCCGAAACGCTCGAAGTTAACACGTGTATTTTTCGAGATGCTATCAACTGAGTATTCTAAGCGTGAAATCGCAGATATTCATTTTTATTACGGAATGTGCCGAGGAGTGGCAAGAGCTGCATGTACTGCGTTCCCGAACCGTATGCAACCCTCTGCCCGGAATTTTTAAAAGTACATAGAATATGTATTCATATTGGACTTAACAAGCCGTTGTCATTGATACGTCGATTGAAGAAGCTGTGTTGAACGACGTCTTCGCTAATCCTACAACCAGTACTAGACGTCTTGCAGCACGTCATGGTATTTCCCAAACAGCAGTATGGCGTATTTAAAAAAAGAAGGACTCTGAAGATTTTGATAGGCAGCCAAGGTGCGTCATGTCCGCTTGGATTATAAGAAAAATAAGGGACATCTCTGATTTTCCCCAAACGGATTTTGTGGACAGACGGCGTCACCTTAAGGTTCCACTAGTCGATATTTTTTCCATACAAATTTCGGAGGGGTATTACTCCACTATTTGATATTGTACCTACTTCCAATATGAAACATGATATCGTTTTATCTTATTATTAAATTTGCCTGTACGGGAACAGAAAATAAAATACCAGTAAAAAGTACCCAACAAAGTTTCGTTTTTCTTGATAATTTTAACGCAACTTTGGATGTAAAAAAGTATAAAAAATTGTGTAAAATTTCAAAAAGTAGGTAATTCGGTACCGACACAGTTCAATTACCGAAGAGTTTCATAAAAAAATATTTAAAATTGATTAAGTAATGCATTAATTTTTCCATAAAACCCCATCTTTCAAAGCACTAATCGCAATTTTTTACGCGCTCATTTTGCTATGAATTATCGGGGTTCCCTCTATCTGGCAGAAACTTGATGCTCCGAAATTTATTTGGCATAACACACTTAGCATAATTTTCTTTTAACGAACATTCTAAAGGCATAAAATTTATTTGGTATAATTATCGTTTGGCATAATGTTTAAAACTTCGAATTAACAATGGCATACTTTTAAGATGGCAGAATTACATTTGGTATAATTACGATTCGCAGAGTTCAAATTTCGCATAATATTATATTTGGTATAATTTCACTTGGCATACTATGCAGACGGCAGTAATGGCTAGGTTAGGTTAGGTTAAAACTGTGACCTCCTACGCACGAGCCGAGCGAGCGTAGCGAGCGGTGCCGCGGCAGCGGCCGGCGAGTGCTAGAAACGACTTGCGTTAATAGATAATAGAGATTGTTTTAAGTAGGTTACCTGGAACTGAACTATTTAGATTAGGATACCTAATTACTTATTGAATTCAATGACATTATCTCAAATTCAATTAAACAATAACTAAAATAAATGACATTATTTTAAAGAAATAATTAATCAAAATAAATGACAACTTATAATGACAAAGATGACCCTAACTATAAACTTTCTACGATATGACAATTCTGCCGTCTAATGATCATCGATATAAAATATATTATGCCAAAAGACGATTCTGACTGTGAACTTTCTGCGATATGATGTTTCTACTTTTTAAATATTATGGATATGAAGTTTATGCCTAGAGATGATTCTGCCTTACAAAATTATGAGCTTAGAATGTATGATAAATTAATGAGTGTCTGCTAAACTATTTTCTGCGAAGTGAAGTTTATGCCATCCGTTGTTATGCAAAGTAAAATTATGACATAAAAAGTTCTGCTATAAAGGGTGGACCCGAATTATCGTGGTGTTCACTCAGAAAATGTCCCCCCTGGCGTCACGGGAGGCAAGTTACATAATTATTTCATATGACATAATAACAAAAGACATAAATTCATATGACCTAATATTTCATATCATATAATATTCATTTAACATAATAACATTTAGTATAACATTCATTTTATATAATTTTCATTATGTATAACATTCTTTTAATATAACGTTCATTTGACCTAAAATTCATGTTTAATGGACACAGTTCTAGCCTAACTCAAATGGCACTTAACCAAACCTTAAAATATTCTATGCATGGTCGAGGGTGGGCTTGGTCGACGGAGCCCCTACTTCTGGGTGGTTTGTAAAAAAATAACCACGAAGGGGATGGCGGGATCTATTCGCTCGCCCACACAACCGTAAAGTGGGGGTGCCCTAAAGTCCAGATTGTATCCAGTCTGTCCTGATAACAATAGTTGAGGGTGGCAGGTGTATAGGGTATAAAGTGAAGAAAAACAAACTTAATACAATATATTTAATAAATTTCAGTGTATTCCTTTTTTTTAAAGAATATTATCGATTCGCTCCTTTTTGTTTAAACTATGAATATTAATTATTGAGATTATGAATATTATAGTAAATGAATGATATGCTAAATGAAAATTATGTGTTATGTGCATTATAGGAAATGTTCATTATGTCATATGAAATTATGTCTGTAAACTTTAGAATAGTGCTGCAGGAGGGGGGTGGTGGTAGTGGGAGGGGGTTGACCCCTCCCCCCTAGTACCACGACAAGATAACTCACCGTTTCCGAGAAAAACGATCTTTTGTTAACTAATCTAAAAACACTCAAAAATTGCTCTCTACTTCTGGGTGGTTTAAAAAAAACAGCCACGAAGGAGGTGGTGGGGTCCAGCGGGGTCGATGAGCGAGTAATCTCCTACCTTCTGGGTGGCTTAAAAAAAACAACCACGTAGGAGGTGGCGGGGTTTGACGACCCCGCCACCTTCTTCTAACCTAAATCTGTCCGAATCGGGTTGCCTTAAGTTTTGAGCTCGCTTCGCTCGCTCGGATGATATAAGAGAAGATAAAAAACAAAACATGAATTCAAAAAAATTCAGAGAAACGGAATGAATGACAGTAACACACATCACAAAATGTCACTTTTTGGAACGAAGTTCCTTATCGCGCGTTGTCAAAGGGGGCTAGACGGAAAAAATTCTTATGAAAAGTTGTCACGACACTTTTTGCTATAGTAAGCTATTGTAAGCTGTGCGGCGTCGCATGTTTCTCTGTCTGTCTGTCTGTCTCTCTCTTTTATAGAAAGCAAGCCAGATATTTTCATTTCTATAGGAACTTCGTTCCATCCGGGTGTCCCTTGACACCTCAAATTTTTTTTTTTTCGTTTCGTTTTACCGATTTAGCACGATATTTTACACCACAAGCAATAATATTGTAACAGCTTGAGTTGTCAACACCCATTTTCACGTTCTGTTTTCCCTTTTATCGGATTTAAGGTTAGAAACTTATTTTGAGGACGGGACTCAAGCCCTACCCGCTTTGACCCTTTGTAGAGCCCAAATCCTGCAGCATTAAACTAAAGTTAAGTCGCATTTTTTTTATTGTCTCATTGGCTTTAGATTATCTATGCGCACATGCTGACATACGATTTTTATTTAATTTATTTACCTTGTTCTAGAAATCATATAAGAGAACAAGAAACAGTCATCTCTGTTTTTGGTAGAAAACGTGAAAAAATAAAATATTTATGTGTAAATGGTATCGCAAAGCTCTTAAAACTGTTCAAACATTGTAAGGAAAATATTATTGTTCATAGAATTATTTCTAGGGCGTGTTGAACACAAAATACGCTCTCCTGTACCTAAACCTCGGTTTTTGACTTAACCTTATGTACGTAGGAACCGTCGGTATGTATGCCATGGTTCCTAACACAAAGACATGGCTAATTTTTTATGACTTATCCAAGTAAAATGCGAGTGTACGACTAAACGCCGACAGACACTACGCCGACAGACTGAACACCGACAAGACTTTACTTCGACGGGACTCTTCGCCGACATGACTCTTCGCCGACATGGCTCTCTCTATTAATGCAAGTCGTTTCTGGCGTAGGAGGTCACAGTTTTAACCTAACCTAACCTACCCATTGCGTCGCTGATGAGCCGTGTCGGCGAAGAGTCCTATCGGCGAAGAGTCCCGTCGAAGGAAAGCCTTGTCGGTGTTCAGTCTGTCGGCGTAGTGTCTGTCGGCGTTTAGTCGTACACTTGTAAAATGCGTAGGTATGAATTATGTCGTTTTGGCTGTCTGACATTAAATATTATAAGTTAAGTTAGGTACATACCTGGCTCCTTTCACTCCTAAGATGGGGATAAAATTGAATTCCTCACATTTCAATTCATTACATTTCGGCTTATCCAGCTAAAATCTAACTTGGAATTCAATATTGTCCAAGACACTGATATTATGATCTATTCTCGTTTTATAATTCATTGATTAGAACCACTTTCTCCCACTGATTCGGAGTTAATCCAGCCTGAAAATCTTTCTAAATCACTTGATTCACGATCATGATCTTAACGACATATTTTACAATAATTTATCAAAAGCAAACACCGAAGATTAGCTAAAACTTTCGTAGACACAGACAGCCGACCGAAACGAGGCTGTAAACACGTTATTAACCGCTTGTATGTCGGAATTACAGACGCATTGTTTCTCGCGTAGATACCTACTACGTTCCGGCATGCGCACTGGACGGACGCCATGGTCGTTCTTAGAGTATTCATTTCAGAATATTATTTGGATGATTTACGAAGTGAACCGAAATCCTTTTGAATAGAGCAGGTTGAAAGCTTTTTATATAAGTTGTATTATAATCTTGAAAGTTTTATTCACATGTTAGTAGATGGCACTGTCTTAATTTTTTTGAAAGAAACCGGGATTAGTGTAATGTAATCTGTTCCACCCTAGCTAACAAAGCGTCAACAAAAAATAAATATATTTTGTTCTGCGTTTTTAACGAGTTTTGCATTATGTTACTGTAGTGTTCGGTTTCTATCAGGGCCAGCAGGGCTAATAACACTATATATTATCACAGGCTCACCAGCACAACCAAGTCCTCGTTCCAGGTCCGCTTCACCTTGCCACTTTCCCGCCATTCGTGATGACTGACAGTTGACATATGTGACAGCTACCCGACCACTTGTGTGTGTGAGACAGTGTTTACATATCTATTAAATAGATACACTACATCCCTTCCTTTTTATAATATTTGTTTAAGTCAAATACTTTGATTAATAATAAACAAAATCAGAATCTGAAACATTTTTATTGAAGTTACATTTCTGTAATCAAACAAATTAAAAATTAAGTAATTAGACTTTCATATTCTTATCATTTACTTTATCATCTTGAACTGACTGCCACTGTCCTTCTACCCTTTTTAAATGAACAATATTTCTTTACTGGATAGTTTATTATACCTTTGCATATCTTTTATGTAAACCTTGTCTCCTTCTGTAACCTCTGGCTCTGAAGCTCTCTTCCTTCTATCTCCATATTCTTTTCTTTTTTCTTTTTGCAATTTATCGCTGTCTCTAACTTCAGAGTCATCTTCTTTATGATATCTCTTATCATAGGAATTTTGTCCCTGTTCTGTCTCTTAAAGAAAAGCTCGGATAGTGTCTTCCCAGTTACCGAATGAGGGTTTGAATTATACATCATCAGCTATTCATAAAGACTTTTTCTAGCGTCTTTGTGTTCTAGTTGATAAATTTTTAAGCGCTTTATTATGTCTCTATTTTGTCGCTCAGCTTCTATGGGCTGACAATCCTATTTCCTTTCAGAAAAAGGTTTTGTGGGAAAATATTAATTTTGTAATTCTTTGCTGATGGGATAACCCATTGATTATTTTAATTTACTTACTTAACAGTGATAATTTCAGGGCCTATTTCCGAATGGTTCATTATTCTCACATGGATATTGTTTGTAGTCTTGCTAATTGCACAATTTGATGCACATAATTGTCAACTACTGCGTCAATAGAAGAGACTTAGCACAACCGTGATAAGGGGTCCGCAATGTTCGTTTTTCAGGCTTATATCTTATATTACAGCAGTGTTCTTGTAACCGTAAAACCGATCTTTCAACACGGGCACAAGGTTTAGACTTTGGATTAAATAAAAATTCCAATGGTTTGTGATCAGTTACAAACAACAAATGCTCGATACATGAGACCAGAGCACGGGCTTCCTTCTCCATCTGGCTGTATCTGCGTTCACAATCTGATAATGGCCTGTTTCCATGCTATAATCCCTTAACTATTTCCGTCACATTGTACTAACACCGCTCCAAGCTCTACTGGGCTAGCATCGGCGATGACCTGCGTGCTATCTTTGACATCGTAATATCCCAGAGTTTCTATATCAGTTAATGCTCTTTTTAAGTTTTTAAATGTATTTTTTCCGGTACTTCTCTATTTTCTTCTTTTTTTTTTCATTCTAACAACTCTTTCAAAGGTTCACATTTCGTGGCTAAATAAGGTATCCACTTGTTAACATAATAAACAAGTCCGAGGAAACTCTGCAGCTCTTCAATTGTCTTTGGAACCCTAACTGTGATATACTATCAATATATTTAGGTATTTGTTTGGCTGCCTCTGGTTAGTACATGACCTAAAAAGTTTATGCTCTCGGGTTTGTATATAATACATTGTTTTCTTTTAGGACTTGCAATACTTTTGAGTCTCGAATCATGTTTAGTTTTGTTGCCAAAGATCAAAATATCGTCGATGAAATTAACAACTCCTTCACATTTAACCAACATTTTCTCCAGTCTTTTCAAACAGCTCGGCTGCAATAGTCACACCAAATATCAATCTTTTGTATCTACGCATAACTTCATCTCCCCATTATCTTTCAGTATGGGTACTACTGGAGAAACCCAAGAGGATGGTTCATGTATTTCTTCGATAATGTCTGCGTGCAATAACTCGTTAACTTTTTTGTTGATTTTATCTTCAATTGGAATCAGTATTCTTCTATAAGGTTGCGTTACTGGTTTAACAGATTCGTCAATTAGTATCTAAACCAAAACATCTTAGAATTTTGGGAATGGTGTAGGTTCCAGGATGTGATCAATATTTGTGCCTAATTTTAATACACCTAATTTTAAGGCTGTGTCTTTACCTAATAAATTTCTCGAACCATTTTCTATTACATATATGGTGCTACGTTCCATTTTATCGTTTATCTTTATTGTAGTTACAAAACTCCCCTTAACGACTAAGGGTGTTTTACTGCCATAGGCTGCAAACGTTTTGTTAGGTTCTTTGACTTGTTTGCTACAACACACTTTGTTTTTTTTAAGATATTTCCAAGCTCCGTCAGATATCAGATTTAATTTAGAACCTGAATCAATTAGCATTTCCAATTTTATTCCTCCAACATAACATTCTACTGTCGCATCATCGGTAATGTTGAATATATATTGTTCTTCTTTTTCTTTTATAGAATTTACGGTGTCATGTTTCCTCGGTTGTTTTCTATACCTATTTCCTTCCTTGTTTTGTTCCAACTTCCGTTTGTTTTGAATTTCTTTAGATTTACAACACCTTTGGTAATGCCCGATTTTCCCACAGTTGTAACATTTTTTTTTCTTTAGCTGGACAGATCATATCTTCCGATTTGTGTGTACTAAGCTTGCACCTAGTACATCGGTCTTTTTCATTCCTTATTGCTGTAATGAATTTTGAACTTCTACTTATAACTGCATTAACGTCATTCTTTTTTTCTTGTTCGCCTTGTGCATATTCCTTTAGCTGATGATTCACTACTTCTAACGTATTTGCTTCAATAATCACTTTGTCCAAGGTTACACCGTCCCCCATGATCAAAATCTTTTTCTTCAACTCCAATGAAGAACAGCCTTCAATAATCTGATCTACAATATGATCATCTGGTTTTTCAAATTTACATTTTGAAACTTGATCACGTAGTTTAATCACAAATTTCTCGAAACTCTGTCCTTCACCTTGTTTAATCAGACGAAATACGTGTCTTTCATATGTTTTGTTTTGCTTTGGTAGAAAGTAAGTATCGAGTTGGTTGATGGCAACCTCAAAAATGTCGGTTCCCTCAGTTTCATCAACATGTGCTCCTGGTATGTTATAGAAAATCTCTTGCAGACCTGTGCCTCCTAATAATAGCAGTAGTGCTCGTTTTTTTGCTGATGATTTAGTTTCAGTAGCCTCAAAATAAATTCGAAGTGATCTCTTCCATTTTTTCCCAACGTAAGCCTAAAGAAGAAGGGTCTCCCTCAACATCAATTTTTTCCGGTGGTGGTAATAAACTTGACATGTTGATTCAATTGTTCTCCTGCAAGGAAAATACCCAATTCAATGGATACTCAATGCGTCCAATTTAATGGATAGCCAATGCGTCCAATTTAATGGATAGCCATGCGTCCAATTTAATGGATAGCCAATGCGTCCAACTTAATGGATACCGAATGCGTCCAATTTAATGGATACCAAATGCGTCCAATTTAATGGATAGCCAATGCGTCCAATTTAATGGATACCAAATGCGTCCAATTTAATGGATACCAAATGCGTCCAATTTAATGGATACCGAATGCGTCCAATTTAATGGATAGCCAATGCGTCCAATTTAATGGATACCAAATGCGTCCAATTTAATGGATACCAAATGCGTCCAATTTAATGGATACCGAATGCGTCCAATTTAATGGATACCCAATGCGTCCAATTTAATGGATGCTCATAATCTACCACACTAAAACAGTGTGTGGTAAATGTCGCATGCCTTTGAAGTATTGGTTCTAGGACATGCCGGTTTCCTCGCGATGTTTTCCTTCACCGTTTAAAGAGCATTGGTGATGAGTGACAACACATAAAGCCTGCCTGGTTTCGAACCCACGACCTAAGTCGGACTAGGCCATCACCACTCTTAATAAATTTAATATTAACAAGATACTTTATAGTGTGTTGCTGTTACATAAAACTTGTATGTATATATTTGTTAAACTTAACTATTTACTTTTGATAAATATTATATCAATTAATATTGTATTTAATTATACATATACATTAGTTCCACATTAAATTTAGTACCTTATTTGTGATTTAGTAACCTGTGTAGATACCCATAATCTATTTATTAACAGGTCTCTTTATGTTGCCAGTTAATTTGTAATTTTGTTAAATAGTACTTAGGTATCTTTCTTATTTAAATGCTGCTTTCTTTCCTTTTAATGGTAATAATTATGCTGGTATTATTTAAAATTCACATTGCACACATTTCATTAATATGTTCTATTATCATTACTATTCTAACATAGTTCCAACATAATTTAGTTTCAAGCTAGCAATCCCCATGGGCCCCCAGACAGAGGTGCACACAAAAACACATCAACAGCCAGCCAGCCACGTCAACCCCATTCAATAGGGCAAGCCCACTACCAGCAGCCATACACTAGCATAGCATAGCCCACATTAATTTCATCCTTTTTTATTTTTAATCTTTTTTTTTTTTTTGCAATTAAAGTCAATCCCTGATATTGTTCTATAAATACTTACTTACTCATTCATTCAAAACATTCAAAAAGGTAATATATATATTTAACATTTTTACTGTCAGTCTGTTAATCTGAGAAGTGAAATTCAAAAGCATCGGTAATGGATTACAAAAATGTTTATAAATCATAATGAATGAATCACCAACTTGCCCTTATCCCAATGTCTAGGGTTTACCTCAAATCTAGACTGCTGTAAGTAAGTATGCTTGAACAATTAGGTTTAACATTAATTTTATAATGACTTGGTCTTACTGAAATTAACATGGTGTATTTTGTTTTCTTTTTTATAGGCAAACAGCATGCATCGTAGAATTTATGAATTAGGTACTTTAAGATCCATCTACCCAGTATCAATGCACCCATACTTAGAAATAATTTAGTTCAGTAACAACACAGCACAAAATTCAGTTTTCAGCTTGAAATGCCCGTTTAAGTTCAAGTAATAATAATTTACAACAATTATGGATCATACTTAATATACTTATAATCACATATCTGTACTGAAACTTATTTTTCTTTGTCAATTAGGTTCAAGTGTGCACATAAGTAGGTACTGTCTTGCAACAAACTTCTACATAAGATTTTAACTAGAATTTCTGACCTTTATCCTCGTCGCCACTTGTAGTGTTCGGTTTCTATCAGGGCCAGCAGGGCTAATAACACTATATATTATCACAGGCTCACCAGCACAACCAAGTCCTCGTTCCAGGTCCGCTTCACCTTGCCACTTTCCCGCCATTCGTGATGACTGACAGTTGACATATGTGACAGCTACCCGACCACTTGTGTGTGTGAGACAGTGTTTACATATCTATTAAATAGATACACTACAGTTACGAATAGTATTAATAATATTATAATATCTATATAATATATAAAAATGAAATGCTGTGCGTCTCGCTAAAACTCGAGAACGGCTAAACGGATTTATCTTATGTTGGTCTTAAATGGTCGTGGAGATCTAGGGAAGGTTTAAAAGGTGAGAAAAATTCGTATAATTGTCGGGAAACCCCTCGAAACAGTCCTTTTCCATTTCCCATACAAACGTTTTCTAAATAAAATGGAGAGTCAAAATCCTTACTAATAAAAGCGAAAGTACTAGGCTTACATGAATTCACGCTTCGGAAATCGGCTTATTATTTATTGCCTTTAAGGCGGGACAGAGTTCGCCGGGTCAGCTAGTTTTATATAATTTAAACGTATAAATTACAAAAAATAACGTAATAAAAAAGTTTTTTTTTGTAATTTGTAACTCTGGAACGTAATGTGTGATGACAGAGAAAAAGTTCAAAATTTTAAATAATCCGGAGATGGAAAGAGGCGGGAAACGTGAAATTAGAAGGGCGCGCTTTTCGGTTTTAAAATACTTTTTTCATTTATTTTGCACAGTAAGTACCTATTATTGTAAATAATTGTATTCATAGTTAGTGTTAGGTCTTAGTAGGTAGGTATATAGTTTACAACATGGTCAAAAAGAGAAATAGAAAGAAGAAAGAACCTCCTCCGGATCCTCAGCAGGTATCTTCTGATTCAGACTCAGCAAAATCTGCGGTATGTACAATTTCCTATAAGGATGCAATTGACAAGGACCCGAAGAATAAATACGACATCTACAAAGTAAAGGGTTACACCCGTAAATATCCAGAGGACTCAAACAAAAAAGAGCTGGTTGTTTTCTTAAACCACCAAGAAGACAACAAATCTTTTTCCGACAGAGATCGCATGGCTCTCTCTAAGGGTATACGCGAGCATGGCGTTTCAGGCATCATGCATATGCGTTCTATTAATAAATATAAGGTTGGCATCACATTCGACCTGCCAAATAATGCTAACATGTCCATAAAAATAAAAAAATTCTGGATCAGTTGGGACTTCAAGCTTCAATTCCTGCTGCAGACACAGAGGTTACTGGAGTCCTCACTTCAGTTCCGGTAGACATGTCAAACTCCGAAATATTTGCATTAATTGGTAGTTCAAAAATTAACGTTCAAGTTAGGTGCTTCATGCGCGGGGTAAAAGGTTATAACGGTGTAGAATTTGTACCTACACAGGCAGTTGCAGTTACATTCGCATCCACCATTCTTCCTTCGTATATATGGACTCATGGCGTCACGAAGTAAATAGCTACATTCCACCAGTCAAGCAATGTCTTATGTGTTTGCGATACGGGCCATATTGCTAAATTCTGTCACAATACAGAGGTATGATTGGTACATAAAATCACAATTTTAAAAACTGTCAGGTCGATCCCAAGGATGCCAAATGTGCAAACTGCAAAGGCGATCATATAGCCATCTCCTCATCTTGTCCATTAAAAAAAAAAGAAATCGAAGAAAACAAAATGAAGTCAAGAAACGCTACATACTCCGATCTCTTCAATGTTAACGCATTTCCAGCATTAACTGCAAAAAATTTAGATGTACAGATTAATAATTTAATGAAATCTGATAAGTTTATAAATATTTTAGTAGAAACAATTACAAGAATTGTTAGTAATAAAGATGTCCCTATCAATTCATCCTCAATTAAAGAGGTTCTAAAAAAAAACTTTAAGTAATAAAATTTCCTCACCTCCATAACGGATTTATCAAATTTAAATATAATGCAATGGAATGCACAAAGTCTTAACAGTAACAAACACATATTTATCAATTTCCTCTATACAAATAATATTCACATAGCAAAGTTTTGTTCAAATTTTAACCATGTTTCTCTGATTAATATCAGAGAAACATGTTTAAAACCTGAACAAAACTTTAAAATAAAAATTACAGTATCGAAAGAAATGATTGTGGTAACAAACATAACGGAGTTGGCATTTGCCATTATATATCATAAAAGTATTAACTATACTAAAATTAACACCTTTTTCGACAATATAGCAATATAATGTAGATGAAATTAGTTGATTTTAAAACAGTTAATTATGTCCTCTCGATTCATATGCTAATTAATAATAGCTGCTGCTAATTCCATTTCCAACTCTAATATTAACGTAAATACCAGCAATCATTTCTCACATCCCACAAATAGAATTAGAAGACCTTCCCTTCCTTGGTGGAATCAAATGTGTACAGAGGCAGTTTTAAAATTCAAAAAGCTTACATAAATCTTCTATATACTTGTAACTAGCTTTTGCCCGCGGCTTCGCTCACGTTAAATTCGGGATAACACAGTCCTCCTTTCCTGATTTGCAAGTACCTGGTACCTTTACCTTTGCGCATTATTTATTGTAATAGCGAAGGTAAATTTCCCTCTTCCTCCCTAATTTCTTACTTTAAAAATAAAATAGCCTATGTCCGTCTCCAGGGTCCGTCCCAACTATCACTGTACCAAAATTCATCAAAATCGGTTTGGCCATTTAGGCGTGAAGACGTAACAAACAAACAAACTCACTTTCGCTTTTATAATATTATGACATATTGCCTACCAAGCCGCTGCGAGCGCTCAGCGCTAGTCTCCGTATCCCTTGTCTCAGAGACATCAGGAGTGCGATTCACTAACGCAAAACATCTTTACAACCAAGACATTATCGTTGAAACATCTGATGAAAACATATCGGTATTCTTTAAATAAAAACTGCGCGATCGTAACGCCTCAACGATGTCGACGGCGCGACATTGAACTAAAAATGGTCCCGAATGTATGAAAAACGGTATTCGCAACACACAAATCATCCTCGCCTTCAACGACAACGGCGCCTTCGCCTTTGATTTTAACTGTCAAACCGTAAAGCTTGTAAATTGTAGATGTTTTCTTGGATGTAAAGTTGTAGACGATTAAAATGTAAGTAAAACTAGTTATTTTTTTAGTTAAAATGATAAATACATATTGATTTTTTTATAGTAGTTAAATTAAATTTCTATTAATTAATTTCAGGGTCCTCCAGTTTTGCTCTTAGGCTAGACATGATGGTTCCATGTAGCAACCTTGAGCCTGGATCAAGAGAAGAATATTATAATGATCTGCATGCCACTGCAAGAAATACTGCAGAACGAACCATTGCCATACTTAAAGGCCGTTTTAGGTGCCTTTTGGTTCATCGTGTTCTTCACTATGATCCAGAGATGTTGGGAAAAATTATGAAAGCTTGTTGTGTTGCATAACATTTGCAATCAAGCTGGAGTTTCCCCAGTGGAATTACCAGCTCATTTATAGAGGCAAGAAGCGAGGGTGATCCGGTTATTAGAACAAGGAAGCCAGAACTCTATCTGTGATTTGGACAGTGGATGTCTTGCTTAATAAATGCTGTCTCGTCTAATTAATCGAGTGTGGTGTGGACAAAATAGTTAATAATAGAAGAAGAACAAGACTTAAGATATTACAAATTTAAGTTGTAAGAGAGTTTGTTATATAGTAGTGTATATTGTTCATCATAAAATATAGAAAGTGGATGTTTTTACTTATATATTTAACCTAAAGATAAAATTAAGATAGCCTAACGAAATGGTAAGTACCTACGCAAGTTAATCTTAATATAATTGATTAAATTACTAATATAGGTTGTAACACTGTTTGTTAAAAATTATAGTCTTTGGTAAATAGTAGTGTATACTGTGTGAGTTAGTACTGTAAAGTAACTATACTGTTCATCATAAAATATAGAAAGTATATGTTTTTTTCTTATATATTTTACCTAAAGATTAAGATAACCGCCTAACGAAATAGTATGTACCTTGGTAAATTAATTTTAATATAATGAATAAATAAAATAAAGCAATCTTTTAACATACATTTTATTTTTACTTGTTTATTAAATCTCTAATTGCACTACTTATTCCATCTACAGCCTGAGCCATAGCCTGATGGCTGCTTGATGACTAATTGCTTGGGTAATCAAGAGCTCCGCTTGTGCTCGACGTTCTTCTATGGCTATGAAACGCTGTGTGATGCTATCCATCTCAGAGCGATTTATTTCTAAGTTCTGATCTGCACAACTAACATTTTCTCCTCCCATAACGGTTTGTATTTTGAACTCAATTTCACTGAGTTCTTGCAAATCTTCAATGTCACCACCAGTGCAACGCCTAGCGGCTGTAATTAAGCTGGACTTCTTCGTCACTGCTATTTTTTTTATTCTTCCAGTACTGCAATACAAGAAAAAATACATGATAATATATGATGAATAGAACACCTATTTGCTCGGTTTGGTTTAACTTTTCATTGCATTTTCAAATGTTTTTATAACTGCAATTCGAAGACTTAAATCACAGTACATACTTGTAGTTAATACTTATTTAGTTAAAAGAATAAATTAGAAAAAAGAACAATTTAGTAAAAAAAAAACAAAAGTAAAAGGATACTATACCGTAGAAGGCTACCTACTCAATGCAATAATTCATATTTAAATTACCAACCTTACACCACTGTTCCGATGTTTATACACCAACTATATCATCACTGTTCAGGGCTATTGTTATTTCGCACCATGCCTGACGACTAGACGAGTACGGCCCATAGCCAACCATGGTTTGCTTTCTAGCGTTTCCAGCTGATTCAATGAAGGAGCTGCGTTGCGAGACACTAAAAATAAATATTTTGGTTACATAGATAGTAGTTTCAGAAACTGTGCTGTATATGTAAATAGAAATGTTATCGTGTACTTACTTTCGATAGATTTGGAACCAAACTATAACTCGGTTCAAGTAGAACGCCATAGGGTACGGGTGCAGCATTTTTTAACAGTCCACTTAATACCACTTGGAGCTTTGGAATTTCGTATTTTGATAAAAAAAAACTATAATCAAGATAAGATCAAGTTGTTTGTTTTGAACAAGTTTTGAAGTTTTGAAATAACATAGACTATACATAACCTACAATTACAAATGTCTAAGATTTGAATCAATATTTTCTAAATCGAAAATGATATAATTAATTTAATATTCGTTGCATAAAAAATAATACGTGTTTTAGACATACGTATTGTGTATTTATATAAATTTAAAATGACGAAATAACTTAAAAATAGGTTAGTCGAGATTTTCTCGATTAAAAACTAGAGTTAATATAGCAACACTGTTAACATCGAACACATCATCGTTGTTCAGCAGATCGTCGACGAGCGTATGTAGCTAAGCGAATACGATTTTAATCAACGTTGTTTTTAAAAGCGATATTTACGATGAGACATCCGTGAACTCGTCGTTGTTAACATCTATGATGAGTCTGTTAGTGAATCGCATAGCAGATAGACGCTGCGTACGTTTAGGGCTAGTTTCTCGAGCGCGGCCCGCGACGTCCTCACATTTTGGCTAGCGAGGCGCTGTGAGCGCTCGGAGCTAGATTCTCTAGCGCGTGCTTGCGAAGTATTATTCTCTATTTCTCGAGAGGCAGATTCTTCCATACGGCGTACTCGAGCGGCTCTTGTCTGTGATGTCTGCCGGGACAGTTGAGATTTCCTTTTAGGCATGCTCTCAACAAACTACGCATAGACTTGAAAATAAAATAATATACATGTTTTCGTCGGTTAACAAAGGGAGAGCGACTCGAACACCGTCCGCCTTTACAAAACAAAACAATCGTAATATCGAATAACTCGTATCGATTATTACGATAGAACGAACGAAGTACGAAACTACGAACATCCAAAACAAACTTACAACGAAATCACGATATTTTCGATTACGAGGTATCTATCTACAACAACAACCATACGAACGAAACAACCGAAACCAATAAGCAACTGACATGTAATATTTAGAACTCCAACTAACGACAACGTGGGCATAATAATTCGAGAGGCTCATCAATCCACGGAAAGTCTTAACAGCGCGATTCAGAAAAATTACGTAATTGCAGAACGCCATTGGGCAAATAGGTAAAACGTCTGCACGATGGAAGTTATGTTAGGGGCATTTTACGTTTTAGTAACTTTATATTATCTCCGAAACTGTATGACCAATTTGATATACTGTTAGTGGCAAATCTTATCTGTATGATGTTCTTGTGGTACTAAAATAATATAATGTCATAAGAATTAATATTTTGTTGCTCAAATAATCAACCAAACGTAAGTATGCCGATTTTTTTTTAATGCAATAAAAGATAGAGATATGGTCTCGCGGACTTTTTTGTAGAAATAATTAAGACGAACCAGGTAGCCATACATTGTTTTTAATTTAAAGCAACTGTTTAGGCAGCGCACGCAAATTATTCTGTTTTATGAGGTATTTTTTCCGACTTGCTAGACAAAAGTTGTGATAGCTCGGTTAATATACATGTTATCAGTCGCCACCTGCACGCGCCCGCGCTCGGTCGATTATAGGTCTCCCCACCTATCTCCGCGACAATGTCTGTGAATACGCTAAAATGTGTGAATTGCAATATTGTAATCTGTGAACTTTTATCGTTTATCCAAAATAAAATAGATGTGATGGACAATGAGAGCCTAATAAGGATTTGTGATACCGCCTTCACAGTGGAAGAAGTGGATAGTGCTAAGGACTTGTTGTTTAGTTCAATAAAAACCAACAAGAAGAAAGTGTCTAGACGCAAAGAAGGAAAAAAAGGGAGAGACTTGGAGGATATTATAGGTGTCTTCAAAGTGACGGAGCCAGATCTTATACCAATATTCGTGGCGCGTGACTTGCAAAAATTACCGCCAGTTACATTTGATCATGTGGATGTGACCAAATTACTAAAAGATCTGTTGATTGTACGTGGAGAAATCAATGAAATAAAAAGTAAATATGCAACAGTCACTCAACTGGAACAATTAAAGCTAGAATTGGGATCAAACAGGCCCCCAGTATCATTGTTAGAGCGCAATATCAATGCGAAGAAAAGAGGAGGGTATTTGCTTGATAGTGGGCCGGTAGGATTATCACCGGCGCCTGTATACGATGACGGTTACTCGATCACGATGCGTGCGAGTGCAGAGCGCGAGCGCACTGAGTCACCAAAATATCGCTCTCTCGCTTGCACACACACCGAGGCGATCTTAACAGGTGCGCCTGCACCGATTAACTCAACACTATTGGAAAACGAAATGTGCGAAGTGTTGTCGGAGTCAGCTGTTAGTCAGTCAGAAGCCAGGCAATTAAAAAGACCTACTATGGCGGAGGTCGTAAGGAATGGTGAATGGAAAACGCCCAAAAAACCAACGGATAATTGGACTTTAGTGCAAAAACGGCGATCAAAAAACCGTTTTACGGGTAAAATGGGCAAAGCGACTACTGATGTGTCGGAGAAATTTAAAGCAGCGGATATTAAAATCCCTTTGTTTATATCCAACGTGAACAAGGAGGTAGCAGTGGATGACATATGCAAATATATCAAAAATAAAACCTCAGAGATCGTTGTGCTTGAGAAAATTACGATGAAGAGGGAAAAGCCATACAATGCCTTTAAAGTGCTTGTTGACAAAAACAAATTAGATGTTTTTCTAGATGACCAGATATGGCCTGATGGAGTGACTTTTAGGCGTTTTATTCATTTCAAGAATAGAAGGGAAGACAGAAATAATTCAATTTTTGGGGGTGAAGCAATAACAAAATCAAATAATGGATAGTATTTCGAAAATGAACGTAATAACATTCAATTGCAAAAATATCAAAAGGTCGGTGAACTGCGTGCGTACACTGTGCAAAACAGCTGATATTGTTTTGCTACAAGAAACGTGGTTATACCCCCATGATCTAACCTTTCTTGATAGTGTTGATCAGGAATTTAGTTACACGGGAAAGTCTTCAGTGGATACGTCATCTGGCATCTGTAAAGGAAGACCCTACGGAGGGCTCGCCATACTATGGCGTAAAACTGCATTTAGCTACGTGAGTGAGGTACAAAGTATCAGTGACCGTATATGTGCAGTGAATATAATGGTGAACAACAGGTGTTTTTTAGTTATAAACATGTATATGCCGACGGATTGTCGTGAAAATTTACCACTTTATACGGAATGTCTTAGCGAGATGTATTCTATTATACAAAACAATAATGCTGAGTCAGTGTATGTGTTGGGAGATTTCAACGCGCACCCGGGTGAGTTATTTTGGAATGAACTTATTAGCTTTTGTAGTGAGCAGGCATTATTATGTGCGGACTTAGATTACTTAGGCAGATTATCGCAAACATACACGTTCATTAGTGACTCACACGGGTGTAAGCGCTGGCTCGACCACTGTCTTGTCACACAAGCGGCTCGAAAAACAATTGTAAATGTTGAGGTTATCTATGATACGTTTTGGTCCGATCACTTTCCCTTAAAAATTGAATGTGATATAAATGTTATTAGATTAAAAACTTGTGTAATTGAATCATCGCTTAACGGTGTTCGCTGGGGTGAGAGAAGTCCTGACGAAATAAAGGAGTACTCGTATTTGTGCAATAACAAATTGAAAAATTTAGATTTTCCTGAGGATTTTCAGCTATGTGCTGATATTTTTTGTGATAATCCTAATCATAGGTTATTGTTGGATTCGATGTATAAAGACATAGTATCTATATTAAGTGAATCAGCTAGTGTAAACAGAGTGTCTAAAACCATTAGTAGAAAGAAAGTCATAAAAGGCTGGAACAAGCACGTCAAAGAGTTTCATGCTCGGGCAAGGTCTAAGTTTAAGTTGTGGATTTGGTATGGGGAACCCAGTAGTGGGCCTATATATGAGGACATGATATTAAGTCGTAAAATATTTAAATCAAAATTGAAATGGGTCATTAAGAACCAAGAAAAAATTGCAATGGATATACTGGCCTCGCTCCATTCTAAGAAATGTTTCTCGTCATTCTGGAAAGGTACTAAAAAGCTCAATGTCTCTCCAAGCTTACCAGTTAGTGTGGAGGGTGAGAGTGACCACACTGGGATAGCTAATATATTTAAAGAGCAGTTTATTGTTAGCTCACCTCTTGAGTCTGTGGGAAGGGTGAGCGATGCTGAGTCTTATCAATCAGGAACACCCTTTAAATTTACGTGTACAGAAATAAAAGCAGTCATTAAATGTATGAAGCGGGGAAAGTCTCCTGGGCATGATGGACTCAGCATCGAGCATCTCCAAAATGCTGGTGTGCACTTGCCAAGAGTATTAACCATGTTTTTAAATCTCTGTGTGAACCATTCGTACCTTCCACAGGAGATGCTTGATACGTTAGTTGTACCTATTGTAAAAAATCGGACGGGAGACATAGCTGACAAAGGGAACTATAGGCCAATATCATTGGCAACTGTGATAGCCAAAGTGTTTGACAGTGTGCTTGACGCGCACCTAAGTAACTATACAAAACTACACGACACGCAGTTCGGTTTTCGTGCGGGGCTGTCTACAGAGAGTGCAATACTTGCGTTAAAGCACACTGTCAAATATTATACGGACAGGAAGACACCAGTGTATGCTTGTTTCCTGGACCTCTCCAAAGCGTTCGACCTGGTTTCATATAAGGTTTTATGGGAGAAGCTTCGGAAGGCGGGAGTTCCGGCTGCATTGGTGTCAATATTATCTATCTGGTATGAAAAGCAGAGGAACTTTGTTAAATGGTCCAATGCATTATCAGACCCGTATAAATTGAAATGTGGTGTGAGACAGGGGGGTCTCACTTCCCCGAGAATATTTAATATTTATGTTAACAACTTGCTTGTTGAGCTCAGCAGCACACATGTCGGTTGCCATGTAGACGGAGTTAGTTTAAATAATTTAAGTTATGCAGACGATATGGTGCTGCTGAGCCCTTCAATTGGGGGAATCAGAAAGTTACTCACTATGTGTGAAAGATACGCTGAGCAGCATGGGCTAAAATATAATCCCACGAAAAGTGAGATATTGGTTTTTAAGGGAAGAAATAAAAGTCCCTCAAATGTCCCGCCTGTAGAACTGAATGGTTTACCTTTGAACAGGGTGTCACGATTTAAATATTTGGGCCATATTGTTACGGAGGATCTGAAAGATGACTTAGATATGGAAAGAGAGCGCAGGGCGCTGGCTGTGAGGGGAAACATGCTGGCACGCAGGTTTGCTGGTTGTTCAGTTCCGGTTAAAATAACACTTTTTAAGGCGTTTTGTCAAATATTTTACACCAGCAGTCTGTGGGCTAATCATACCCAAAAAGCAGACAACGCACTGCGCATTCAATACAATAACGCCTTCAGGGCGCTGTTGGGGCTTCCACCTTACTGTAGTGCGTCAGGGATGTTCGCGGATGCGCACACTAACGATTATTTCGCGATCATGCGCAAAAAAGTGGCATCAGTGATACGCAGATTGAGGGGAAGCAGCAATAGCATTCTGAAGGTGTTTGCCGAAAGGATGGAAGGGCCTACAATGGATAGATTTATCAAGCTGCATGTCAGACTTGGGACTTGATAAATCTTCCTCTAAACTTGGCTAATTTTTTAATGTGTATTTGTGTTTTTGTTTCATTGTTGTACTTATGTGTTACATACTAACATAGTTTTTAAGTTTGTACTGATTACTAACAAGCTATGGGCCGTTGACGCCTGAAAATAAACGATTTTTATTTTTATTATTTATTATTATAGAAACAATTTATAGCCTATAGCACTCAGGAATAATTTAGCAATGTAGCTTTCTGCCAGTCACAAAAAAAAAAACCTAATTGGATTATGAGTTCCAGAGATTACCCCCTACATACAAATTTACAAATTTTACCTCTTTATAATATTAGTATAGATAAATCTGTAGAGAGGTCAATTCTGTACATGAAATATATTTCCAAAATAACTATCAGGCGGTGATTAGTGATCGATACTGATGCCAAAAATTTTTGTCTGTCTGTCTGTATGTTCGTTATAGAAACAAAAACTACTCGACGGATTTTAAAGAAACTTGGTACAATTATTCTTCATAAAATATAAAAAAGCCCAAAAATTATGCAGAGGCTGTACATCACAGTCATCAGACCCATAATAATATACGGCTCACTTGTTTTGTGTCCCAGAAGTGCCCAGAACAGAACTGAGCATGATCCAAATAAACTAATTTGAAATACAAACAGTGTATAAGATGTCATTACTAAGCCGAGTTTTGTACCTATTCTGATATCTGATACTGCAGTGTTGTAATTTGATTTTCAATGTCCCATAGATTCACTACTAAAGAAATGTATGATGATGAGTGGTCATTCCCGTCGATCCAAGTTTATAAGATAATAGCTGTTCCACGCGGTTTCACCCGCGCTGCTCAGCACCCGTTGGTCGTAGCATGATGTTATATCTCTCAAGAAATGGACTATCCAACACTAAAAGAATTTTTCAATTCCAACCAGTAGTCCCTGAGATTAGCGCGTTCAAACAAACAAACTCTTCAGCTTTATAATATTAGTATAGATAGATAAGCCAGCAACAGTACCAGCAATAGTAAAATCCTGCAACATTTTTAATCTATTTTTGGCTGTAGGCCCACGTTTTATGGATGTGTAAACGTGTATGGGTAAATCGGCCAGAATATACACGACAGAATATACGTGAGTATATCGCGGTTTTTTTTTGACGACTTGCAGAAGGGTTCTTAATTACCGGTTGATGAGGAACGTATACTATTTCAGTAGTAGTAGTCCAGTTAATAAATCGAATGGTCTGCATCTAGTGAAGCTATGTATTGAAGAATTATAACCAATTATAGCAAAAGGCATAACATTCACGATGGGTACCTCTTTGTGATTTAGTTTTAATATTCCTATATGTTCAAGGAAAGTTGAATGGAACCTTTCTATGTTACCTTTATCGTTAGGCGAATGCGGTAAAACTCTATGATGGTTTATCTTATGAAGGCGTGTGAATTCTAGGAACAGCTACCCTACCATGACGTGTTAAAGCAGAACTTTTAAAAGTTAAACTACGTTAAACTAGAACGGAAAGGGACAGAGCTATACAGGGTGTCTAGCACAATCTCTTTCACTCAGTGGAATAAGTTCTGCTTTAAGATGTCATAGTAGGCCTACAGTTGGTTAGTAAATTCTGTTCCGTTATCAGTTACTAAAGTTAAGAGAACTCCGTGGTGGTTGCAATATTGTAGTCATGATTGAAGCCTTATGCTGATGCCCGTACCATCTCGGAGCTAGTATGCTTGTCCGTATTTGGTAAAAACATCTATAAATGTCACATACTTTTCAATCTCGAATGGTTTTGTTGCCGGGAGTACAATATTAAACTGGGGTCTAACAGGTCTCCGGTCATATTTAGCTTGCTCACAAATAATGCATTCATTAATGAATTTGGTTATTTGATCCTTCACTTTCGGCCAGTAGTACTTTCTTGAGAGGGCTAAATAACATTCAGTAATTCCTCGGTGATTAGTTTTGCCATCATGGTGGTGTTGAATTATCTCCTGCTGACGATAATCTTTAACGTTTTCTAATTCTATCTCAGCTGATTACTAAGTTTTTAGATGAACTCTTAAGTTTTTCTTGGTATGATTAGTATGATGGTATAAAATTAGTATAATGGCAAGAGGTGGTGAATTAATTAAGATACCGGTTTTTACTTTTGGGTTCACATACTCTTTGAGGGCATTAACTACATCTTGTTCTGATGATAATATCTGGATTGCTGGCGCGTGTGGGTTTCAAATGGTTTAGTAACTACTGGTTTTTGTTTGACATCTTCTACTATAGTAAGGCATTGTCCATGAAATGTTCGTCAGTGTTTGAGACTTCTTATATGGGACTTTCGAGACTGGCGTGAACGGTTGCAGTGAATGAGTTCGCGGATAGTGGGTTTTCTGATGGGTTAGGCATCAATGAACATACTTCGTCTATTAAGGTGTTAGTCTCCTCATTGTGAATCTCCACCCGAGATAAGGCATCAGCATTGTATTTGATTTGCCTTTCATAAAGATAACAGTGAAATCGCATTCACTAAGTTTCAGCCTCCATCTAGTCAATCGTGAATTGGATTCTTAAAGGTTCATCATCTACTGTAAAGGTTTATGATCCGTCAGTACTTTAAATGTACGACCAAACAAGTAAGGTCTAAAATACTTGGAGGCCCAAACTATGGCAAGAAGTTCCTTTTCTATGGTGCTAAAGTTAAGCTCACTTTCATTTAGGGTTCGAAATGCAAAACACACAGGTTTGTCGGATCCTACTGGTCCTTGAGATAGAACGGCACCAATTGCAACGTTTTAAGCATCTGTCGTCAATGTGAAATCCTTATCAAAATTGGGATACTGTAGTATAGGGTCATTGTTAAGAGAGTTTTGCATTTTTCAAAACTAATAATGTAATCGGATTCTAATACCACTTTTCTACCTTTTTTCAAACATGCTGTGAGAGGTTTTGTAATTTTTCGTACGGTAATAACCTACAAGGCTTAAAAATTGCTTAATTGCTTTTGGAGTTTTTGGAATGGGGTATTTTTCTATAGCTGTAATTTTATCTGGATTAGGTTTTATTCCTTCATTACTTTTAATGTGTCCGAGATAACCAGTTTCATTCTTAAAGAACTTAGTTAGATTTATCCATTTGGATCTTAAAGATTCCCTAAGTCTATTGAAAACTTTCTCGACATTGGTGATAGGCTCTTGTAGTGACGTGGAAAAAACGATGATGCCACAGTACAATTACAAATAGGTAGTCTGTTCACTAACTAATGCCGCACTGTTTGGAGTGTCGATCGGTATTCTAACTAATTTTGAAGATTGAGCAGGTATGATATCTTCATACAAGTTAACATTGTAGGAATTATACATACGAATGGATTTAGAATTATTAATCTTTGATCTTTTAGGTCTATCTTAGACTCCCATTTAGTTAGTAAATCTAAACAAAATTAACCATCAAAATAATCATGAAAACAGTATATAAAAAACTTGATAAACTCTGGATCGTTAAATGCAAAGCAAGGTTAAGTTGTAGAATAATTATTTCTACTAACCGCGTGTACATTGGTAACTTCAAACGGGTCATAGTTTAAGGAAAATTCAGGAAATATTTTTCTACAACTTCCGGGCTTCCAAAAGATTGATTCGCGCCAGTATCAATTAGTAAGTTTAGAGGTGGTTCTACTCTATACAACATTAGTTTTACTTTATGCGAAACCCGAAACACGTGTCTAGTATATTTATGTGAAGAATTAATGTACAAAATCTCAGAACTTTATCATGAAAAATCAGAAAAATAAAAGCTTGTTATTTTACCTGGCTGTCCGTACAAAAACACGGTCATCGCGCGGTTCAAACGGCGCCGCACGTGTGTACTGCCGCTTTGACCTGCCGTGACCTTGCTGCGCGCCCTATGATTTCGTATACCTACTAAGTGTCCTACCTACTCGTAACCATTTATTAATATTTTTGGGACAAAATATAACATGGTGTAAAAATTATTGGAATCGATTCAGTTACTTATTCTGAACAAACTATATTCAGGTCTCGCATAGGTATACTAAAAATAATGTTGTATACGGCAACTGAAGTTGAGTTTGGAGATTTAATTCTATTTTAACTTTTTGATTTCTGGGCCTCTTGAAAATCCTGACTTGGAACTGGCTGAGGTTCAAGTGAATGTGCCATATTCCCTTGAACACTTAAATCGCTTAAAGTCGGATCATAGTTGCACTCTAAAGAAGCGAACGGGCTATAATCGTAATAAACATTATCATAATCAAAACAGACCAGCTCGTAATAGTACTTCCATCGGGTAATATTAGCTGTCGTATGACGCGCACTCATTCAGTTCATCTCTCGATGTTAAGGCGCAGTATTATGTCGTTGACCTTGTTCATACATTTTGACGTTGGACTTTACTGCATACGTTTGTCGTAAAAATACAAATAAATTTGTATAAAATTAAATATTAATTATTCAATCAAAAACAATCCATCATTGAACGCAGTTTGGCATTGGAAATTTTATTGTATACTTTTGATTATAATTACGATTAATATTGACGAGATAAACTGCTTTAAAAGAGAATTTAGAGGTGTGTTTGAATATTTTTTTTACACATTTTAGTATATTTAATTATAATTTGAATTCCATCAATGTATGCAAAAAAGCCTTAAAAATATCATATTTTTTTCAGTGATTAAAATTATGTATGGTTTAAGAGATACACTGCGTTAAAAAACCTGATTTTTGGCCGTTCTCAAGAAATCTTCACCTTAAAATAATTAGTTGGCGGCGGATTGCCTGAATTTTGCCAATTATGACCAAGTTATGAACATGGGTCTAGGAGTAAAAGGCTGTACTCCACTCATAGGTTTGGGACCTTGATTTCGATTTTGCACCGGAGTGTTTCTTACCCCCAAACGGAACATGTTACTTTGAGCGTTATAAGTTTGAGGTACCGCACGGAATATATTTGCTGTGTGCCAAAATCGCATGCCTAATCGAGGCATACGATTTTGGAGCTGCAGAGTGCCTAGTGTGAGTTTTTTTACCGATTCGAACGTGAGCGCGTTTACTTAAATTTGTATGGAATAGAAACAGCGACCTCTGGTGTCTAAAAATGGAACCTGAATTAGTGAGTGTCAGTTTACAATGCCTTCGTAATAGAATCGCTCGCACTCACAAGTGAAGGCGTTAGCGCACGTGATTGGTTAATTTCATCCATAGTGCTAGTGCGAGTTTCAGATTTTGATAGATCGAGAAATAAATAAACGCAAACGCGATCGAGGGTGACTCAAAAGTTCTCACTGAGGTTTTTGTAGTGAGAGTGAAGTTATACGATACTTTTATAACAATTATTTAATTTTTATTTATTGTAAATAATACAAAAGATATGGCAGGACGGTTTTTCTTCGCTTGGAGGATGTTTGCGGCCGCTAAGGCACGAGATGACCGCAACAAAAGCGCCAGAAGCAAGGCAAGAGCTCGCGCGTCCTTTAATCCATTGATACACCTCACGAAGAGGAAATTTAGAGATAGATATCGATTTACGAAGAAACTTTTTAAGTTCTTGTCCTTTGTCTTTCAAGGATACTCTTGGAACATAAAGTATGTATCAATTAATGTTAATTGCAATGTAATTTCTCAAAACAAAACCATGTATGGACATGGTATAAAAAACTTTCCTCCCCTTTCATTTGCAGGTGCTTTATTCTTTTTTGCCACCGGTTCCTATCAAAGGCCAGTAGGAGTTGCAAAGCACATATCACAAAAAATGTGAAGTGTGTATATAGAAGAAGTCATATAATACCAAGTCTTCCCAATACTTTAATGTTGTTATTTTACCTCTTCATGAGAGGATGGTTTGCTAATGTCTCCATGCCTAAAAAAACATTAAACTACTTGATTACAAAGTTCACATACACAAGTACGCTAAGCATAAACTAATTTAAATTCCACTTAATGCTCCATAAATATTACCATCATATAAAATTTTTATCATCATCATATTAAATATTTGCTTAATAAAAACTAAACAATAACAACTCCTTTCGAACCAGTGTCAAACACAAAAGAAACAAACCTCGACAATTTGGATAGACAGGCGCTCCTGTTACAATTACATACTTGAATGATATCCTTTTACATTTGGTAGGTTTATCTCACGACGCGAACGTGACACCAACCTAAGAAAAATAATAAACGCTGTTCACGGTGAACAAACGCGGTTCAAGTGGTTTGCCAGATGCCAACTTACACTCGCACAAATACTGTCCTCGGAGCGTTTGAAGTTCGCTCGCTGAACGCGACAGTAAAGTCATTCGCAAAATTTTGATAAACTCGCACGAGGCACTCTGATTAATAAAGTTGGGATTAAATCTAATGGTTGTGGCAGTGGTAGTTGGTTGGGTCTAATTACTATGGTATTGGGCCAGTTGGGAATTGGTACTGCAAAATTATTATTACGTGGGTTGGTGTTTGTATGAGGTGTTGTAGGTTTAGAAAACTTTTGCGTAGTGGATTTTGAGATCTCACTACGTTCCTGTAAATACATAACGTTAAGTTCTTCCTGTACATATTCAAGGGCTTTTTCGATGGTATCGGGACGCATGCATCGTATGCAGGATCCTAATGGTTCCATCAATCCGTTCACAAAAGCCTGCCTAGTAACTTTTTTATACAGTGTACGTTATGCTTCCACTGTGGTAGCTATGTGTTCATGTAATGTTACATACGTCATCATCGTATTGAACAAAGTTTGGCATTCCTCTTAGAATACCTGAGGCGATTTATTTCCCTGCGTAGCTAAAGAAAGGTCTCTATACAAAGCTGTTTCATCCCGTTGATTTGAAAAGTTATTGATCAAGGCCGTTCTAATCCCTAGCCAACTCTCAGGTATGCCGTTGGAATTGATGGTATGTACAAGCGGCAGAGCCTTGTATTTTATTTAAGATGCCATTTAATAAGCATAAGTTGTTTAACTCGCTACCTGGGGCATTACTAACGTACTGAGTCACTATTTGATCGCATATTCTAATAAAGCTAGTCAATACATTTGGGTTCCCATCGAACTCCGGGACCATACGAAAAGTCTTGAAAATTGTATCAGGGCCGTGGGCCATATTTAAACTAATTTCTAACACCCTTGCTCGTAAAGCTGATGTAATTCCACCGTTTTTTAATATGTAAAGAGGGTCATAAAAAAACGCGTGTGTTACCAAAGCAAATAGTTAAGTTATAATCCATACAAATCCCATAACAGTATTATTTGCCATTTCAATTTGGAACTGATCGCCGCCGCACGACTCCAATTAGTGAGCAGCGCGCTGTTGCTATGCTTTTGTTTTTTTTTTTAATTTATTTAAAAGGGCTTTGTAGCTTAGCGCTGTTACTATTCAAATTTCGAACTATGTATTTCGAAAGTAGGCAGCGCTAGCTCGCTGTTAAAATGGCGGGAAAGCAGCATTCACAGATTGAGTTTATTTAAAGTGTTTTTTTTTCTGTTTCCTCGCAAATGTGTTAAAAAACGTCGTACGATAATACGTGCGTATTGGTTATAACATGCTCGGCTCAATTACGCCCTCGCCTTCGGCTCGGGCTGAAATTCCGACTCGCATGTTATAACCATCTTTACGCACTTATATCGTAATGTACTATAAACTACTATTAAGATTATCTTCACTATCACTATTTATACTACTGTTATCTATAACACTCCAGCGAGCCGTACGAGACGAGGGCTCATGGCAATTAGAATTTTTCGGGTGAAAAATCTTGGAAGTTGGGTCGTACTAGGACTAAATAGGAAGCAACACAAGAACAATTCAAGTGTACTTACAAAGATGTCATATCTGGTTCTCTTGTGAATCGAAGTCTGGATTCTTCGTCCGGAAGACTCGATATTCGGCGCCGGGGCTCGATAGCCACCCAGGCGATTCGCGTACGCGGATATCGATATTAGAGATCCCCAAGCTCGCGAACCGGCCCGCAAATATCCTACCGTCTGCGCCAATTACGTTAGCTGCGATCGGAGGATTTAAAAAAAAAAACAGAAATGATTTAAATAAATTTATTTTAAAGTAAAAGAATTACATTAATTATACTTATATGAATATGGATTGGAATTTTACAGTTTCACCATAATTGAGAAATTTAGGTCCGTGCGTCAGGAAGTGCTATTTCAGCTCGTCGTCGTTCCGTCGTTCGTTTAATTGCAGCGTATGTTTCTCTAATAAAATTATTGAGTGCTGAGTTGGCGATTCCCCTTATGCAGCTGCGTGTAAGTCTTATCCGTCCTGTTGTGATGTCAGTTTTTTTGTTGGTTTCGACTCAGTGCGATCCAAATATTTTGAGATAGTGACTGAATGGTGTTTCGGCATATTGATTTGTACAGTTTATGCGTCTTGAGATAGTGGCTCTGTATGTGTTTGTTGAGAAGAAATGTGGCTCTGTTTCTGTCTTTTGAGAAAGTCATTGTTTCTGTACGTATTTCGAGAAAGTGACTGTAGTCGGAAATAAACGCGGAAAGTCGACGCCGATGTTTTAAGTGTGGACGTTTACCAGCAAACATCGCTGTGTAATAATATGTCATAATAAGCGGTTGGTCATTATATGCGGAGTCATAATAAAAGTTTGACCTTAAAAAGTCACCATAAAAATAGAAAAAAAAACTATCCCTAATATTTTTGGAAACATTTGCAAAAAGCTATCAATGCCAAATGTGGCATATGGCATAATATGGCGTATACCGATGTGAGACGGAATCCATTGCAACCTCAAGTTATTGTCACCAAGTTCATGAAATAGTCTAAGAATTGCATACGCTATCGGTAGACCTCTGTAACCAGAGGCACTTCTGCTATCAGTACATAAAACTATGTTTTGATACACAGAATGGTTCATATTGTTCAAAGAAATTATGTTTTCTAAAGTTTTCCAGATTGCAACTAGTTCCATCATCATTATGTTACAGATAAGTTTGTATAGTAATAGCTTAAATAAAGCTAAAGATCCGGCGCTCAAACTATAAAATGCGGCACTGCATCTACTTTTGCTTTTAGATCCATCAGTGTAGAACGGTGAATTTCAACAAATACCATTTTATTCATCATTTCGGTGAGCTTTTTCATTTATAGCTTTTTTTGTAAATTTTTCAGGTTTTAGTAATCTTTAGGATAATAAATATCCCCAAATTTAATATCATCAACGTATCTTTTCAAACTAAGGAGAAAATTCAGTTTGAATTCTGGTACGACAAACCGGCACCGATTATTTTTCTGTACACTGATATGATAAGTTTATCCACCGAAACGATATACACATGGGCGTAGCCAGCCTTGGGCTCAGGGTGGGGCAGCAGTCAACTTATTCGCCCCCCCTAGTATTTTTTTTTGTATCTTGAGCCGTTTGGGCTCTGCACTTATTCCAATTTGTTAATCTGTAAATTTAGGTTTAGATTTTCAGGCAGGTACAGAAAATAAACAATTACACACACGATAGATATATTTTTTTTATGAATAGTCGGTGTTAAATAAATATAATAAACTAGCTTTCGCCCGCGGCTTCGCCCGCGTTAAATTTGGGGTAACACAGTTCCCCTTGCGCCTTATTGATTTGTAATAGCAACGCTAAGTTTTCCCTTCTCTTCCCTCTTTCTCCCTCACATCCCACTTTTTTCAAAATATTAGCCTATGTCCGTCTCCTGGTTCCCAACTATGTCTGTACCAAAATTCATCAAAATCGGTTTAGCCATTAAAGCATGAAGAGGAAACAAACAAACAAACAAACTCACTTTCGCTTTTATAATATTAGTAAGGATATCAAAATCAAAATCAAAAAATCAAAAGTCATTTATTCAAATTAGGCTGATAATCAGCACTTTTTGAACGTCAGATTACAAGAGACAGTCCCACAAAAACGCCCTGCCCTTCGCATATCTTGGGACAACTCACACACGGCTATCTGATCCCAAGCTAAGCAGAGCTTGTGTTATGGTAACCAGACAACTGATATACATACTTATATAATTTATAAATACATACATATTATAGATAAATAACACCCAAACACAGAACAAACAATCATGCTCATCACACAAAGTTTGTCCTGGGTGGGAATCGAACCCACGACCTCCGGCTCAGCAGTTAGGGCCACTAACCACTAGACCAACAGGCCCGTCATTATTAATTTAAGTTTTAAATAACTTTAGAAGTAACTGGCTTTGCCCGCGGCTTCGCTCGCGTTAAATTCGGGGTAACACAGTTCCCCTTTTTCTGACAGGTACCTGCTACCTGTAGTTTATGCCCTATTATTAATTGTAATAGCAAAGCTAAGTTTCCCTTTTCTTCCTTCTTTAAATTTAAATACAAAAAAAATTGAGGTACGAGGGAGAAAGAAAATATGGATATGAATAGCCTATGTCCGTCTTCATAGTCCCAACTATCTTTGTACCAAAATTCATCAAAATCGGTTCGGTCATTTAGGCGTGAAGCTGTAACAAACAAACAAACTCACTTTCGCTTTTATTATATTAGTAAGGATATTACTTCAAGAGAAGCCGGCGTGGGTTCTGGCAGAACCTATTTAGCACTTCTTCTACAAATTTAGTTTTTGATCCGGCGATTTATCGTACACAGGCCGCTTAGACGATTTTCGCTCACGGTTGAACATTTGATTTTGACCCGCCGCACACTGGTCTCATATCGAAAATTAGTGGACATAGTTCCAATATCGATGCGTTTATTTAAGTGATTCTTTAGAAAGATTTTTTTACCAAATGATTACTCGCGCGGCAACATATGACCGGCGCTGATTTTATTGTTCGTGGATAGTGAATGACTCTAGCTATCATATACTCACGCCATACAACCAAGACGTTAGTACAATTGAAGAAAAAAAAATTAAAATAAAATTAATTCGATTTTTGTATGGAGCGAATCACGTTTCATTTTTTAATCTTGTGAAATTTATTCTAAAGTTAATAGTTTGTCTGAAAATAATAATCAGTTTTTTTTAATGGAGCGAATCAGGTAATTTTTTTTTCAATTGTTTTGTCATTCTCTATCCACAAAAAAATAAATCAGCACAGTGCCGTAATGTGCTGAATAATCGCTCTGTATAGTACAGGTCTTACATGGCTGGGCAAGAAAACTAGCAAGCGCAGTTTTTACGCTGGGATAAAATTGCTTTTCCGAAATCTTGATCAGATCCGCCACTTCCATCTCCTTCAATGCATTAATTTCCATATTTTTCTCTTCCCACAAATTATGCTTACAGTGTTAAACCGATTTTCGGAAGAATTTTATTGTGCCGATCGCATTATGTATAGCGGCCATTTGATTTAAATCACTAACCACTAAATTTAATTTTTGGCTTGCGCATTGGAAAAATGAGGCTATTTTATATTTTTCTCGTAGCAGTTTTTGAATGCCATCATTTTTCCCCGATATTGTGGAGCACCCGTCATAGCCTTGCCTCACACGCTATTCCAGATCTAGGCTCACGTTTATGATTGTTGTAAGTATAAGAAAAATATATTTATTTTTAATTAGGCACCTTGTAGCTCAGAGCCAGGGTGGGGCAAGCGCCCCAGCTTGCCCCACCCTGGCTACGCCCATGGATAAACATATCCAGCGATATGATAATCTATCCACCTTTGAACATCAACAAGTCTTAAACATCTTTTTTTCTATAGCAAGTTTTACCTTTATACCTTTACTATAAAGTATACCTTTAGAATTATAATACTCGTCCAGACGAATCATACAAGCTCAAACTCGATGGGGTTGTGTCGTTTAACTACCAAGTTTCTATAGCCGCTAGCCACCTTCCGGTTCCATCATTAGATCACCTTCATGTCATAATAAATTTGCATTGTCATTTGATTTACACATGCATGCAAAATTTCAGTCCAATCGGAAACCAGTAAGTAGATCAAATTTAATTTGTAAGATTTGATTACAGACATCGGGACAGGTGAAACTAAATAAAAGCTTGTAAAAAGGAAATAGTTAGTAGGTACCTATATATTTTTACTAGGGTGACTTATGTATGTATGTTCCGCGATTATTTTTGTAGTTTAGGAGCTAGAACTTTTTTAAGTACTGTTTTCAAAATTTTCACCTAACATTGATTTTTATTTTTTATGTCTTTATTCCTTTCATTTTTAGATATTCTTTTTTGTGGAATCTATTAGCGATAACAATAGCTACCATGCAAAAAAACCGTTTGCCTAGGCATTGTAGAACTTACCACAAAATTAGCCCAAAGTTCAAAATTACCATTAGAGTTCGATAATCAAAAATGTTCAGAGCTTAAAAAAAATAAGTTAGGGGTGCCAGAGGTTTCTAAATGATCTGAAAAACTTCTATGAACCTTCAACAGACAAAATCGGTTAAAAAATATAGAGCTTGATCGGGGATTATTTCCTGTAATTAGCGTTGATAGCAATAAAGGTATTTTTACAGTTATTGTTATAATTTGGGATTTCTTTATTTTTGCCACTTTTATGATAAAAAAATTCGGTAGATAGTTTACAAATTTTATTAAAACACGTTACAAAAGGTTTTCAAAGTGCCGCCTTACCACAATAAAGTTAAATTAGATTGAAAGAGCATTACCTTTCCTCTCAATTGTGATTATTTATAATACTGTATTTACATATCTGAATAATTAAATACGCCGTATTTAATTATCTGGCTATCTTCAGGGTAGCGTGTTGGGACCTCATTTTTTTTTACTTTATATTAATGACCTCCCGGGGTAAATAAACTACCCCATGGTGCTATTCGATGACAGCACCGTGGTAGTTGAATGTAATAATCCGAATAATTATGAAAATGAAATAAATGTGACATTAAATAAAATTATATCATGGTTTGACAACAATTATCTATTTATTAATTTAGAAAACACTAAAATTATGCAGTTTTACCAAAGGATTCCAAATAAAAATATTGAAATTAGTTATTTAGGAACAAAAATAGAATCAACTACTGCTACTAAGTTTCTTGGTATTCACATAGACAACAATTTGACTTGGAGATCACAGATAGACGAAATATGTTAAAAACTAAATAAATTTACCTATGTTTTACATAAACTATCAGAGATAGTGGCGTAATGTACTGGGGCAATGCAGTAGATAGAGAAACAGTATTTAGAGCCCAAAAACGTCTGAAAATTCTTACCTTGCCATCGTTGTACTTATACGAAACGGATGTGTTTATCAAATCTAACATAACATCATTAAAAATAGCTACTAAAAGTTACTACAGAAAACTACGATACAAATAAGTCAGAACTAGACCTCGTGAAAGCCGAAAAAGATAATCAAATCAAGTATATTGACTTGACTCGCGAGGTTGTCGACATGTGGGATGTGGACTCAGCGATCATTGTGCCGATAGTCGTATCTGCCAATGGGTTAATTGCCAAGAGCCTCAACCAATACCTGAGGAGGCTCTCGTTAGGCAGCTAAATCAAGGGCTTGATACAGAAAGCGATACTACTGAATACGGCTGGTATTGTTAGGAGGTTCTTTTCTCTGGAATCCTGACCGCCGGTAGCTTGGACCCTGTTCCCGACATCCCGGTGGGCAAATACTATTTTTATATTTTTAAATGTTTTTTTTTTATGTTTTTCAGAAATATTTAAAAATGTAATTATATGCTAATAAAACAATAAATGAACGAAAAAGTCAGAACTCGAAGTGACTTATGACAAAACTGCACTAATGAATAAAAGCACCTTCTGTATGGCCAAAATAATATTTAATAAGTTACCTGAAGAAATTAAAACGTTAAACAAGGCCAATTTCAAAAAACAATTATTTAAAATTTTGATAAATAAATGCTACTATTCCCTAAAGGACATCTATTGAAATTGACTATATTTTATTTATTTGAATGCATGCTTATATATTATTATGTTTTTTTCTAATTGCTATATCATTAATTTCTACCAAATAAATGATATTTAAAAATCAAAATGTGATAAATAAGATAATAAAATAATATCATGTTCATCAAATACATCGGCTGCCCAAATTCAAAACCTAGTAACAGGTGATTTGAAAAAAAAAACGGGATTTGGCATTTTTCGACTTACTAGACAGTATCAAAACGATGTGGACCTTAAAACACCCAGTTTCATACGTAACTTTAAAAAAATAATTTCGCAAGTCTTTTTTTTTTTATTATTGATAGGCTCGCGTTTGACCACTATCTCACCTGATGGTAAGTGATGATGTGGTCGACGATGAAGCACGCTTACCTAGAAAAACTATTTGGCATGATTACGAAAATTTCCTTGAAGTACAAATTTGAAACTTAGTATGTCAAAATACAAATTTAAAACCCTAGCTACTCAAGCAGCGACTTACTAGTTAGAATTTGAAATACCCACTTGCTATGTTTTGAATTTGGCGCAAACAGATGATATTTCGTTTAGTAAGTCCAGTGTCACCGGCGCACGAGTGTTTCGCTCCGTATTAAAAAATAATAAAATGAATAATTGTAGTAGTAATTGTATTTACAGAGGTAATAATTTTAACTAATGCGTTCGCTACAAGCCACATACCTGAATCTTCTTTACTTTTTGCCCTATAGAACAGAACGGGACTTAACCAAAACTTTACCCCAGCTATTGAACTAATACTTTCTGCCTTATTATTTGCCTTTTTGGTTCGGTGTTGGGTGCGTGTTAGCTTTGTTCTTTTTTTCCACTTTCAGAGCAAATAATTAAGCTAAAACAGATACTGGCTAAACTGTTATCAACTACAACAATCCTATCCCTGGGTCATCAGTCAATGTAACGATTTGTAATAGTATCCTTTCTGATAGTAACCTTGGATTTGTTACTGCTTATTTGAGTGATGACTCCATAGCTGATTTTGATTAATATATACCTTTGGTAGTACAAAAACCTCAATCATGGTGACTAATCAGTCTGCAACATTAAATAAGTATATGTACATAATTGGATTTCGGCTTATATCACATCCTCATACTTTTGACTGACTCTGCCCCAAGTGTCATCAAAACCTATTTAGTACAAGCACAGATAATAATATAATACTAACGTAGTACAAGTAACAAAAAAGACATTGCCTTTTGCATTTATTTATAATAAGGATTGTTATGAATATTCTGCTTGCATAAAGACAGGGTTATTTTATTTTTAAGATTACTTAAATTATTCTGTAAAAAACATATCATAAATTTTACTTTGTACTTCTTCCTCAACAAACATAAGAGGCGGGGAAGATAAAGCTCTAGTCAGAGGTGGTGGCAATGGTGAAGCTGCTAATGCTGGCTCATTCCCATGTTGTGGTACTGGATTAAAATAAGAAAAAAACATGAACACTTTTTACAATTTATTAAAAAGAATATGTTGATATCCCAAAATAGCAACTTACCTTCTACAGACTCATTTGGTTGTGGACTTGGTAGGCCTTGTGCAAAACTTACATAACTACTGGGTTGAATGTGAACCTCCTGGAAGAGAATACAATATAAGAGTCACAATAAAGTCAAATAATATTTATGCAGTTACTGTATGTACTATAGGCAAGTAAATAAGTTAAAACCTGTGACAACCCAGCCTCCTCCACCGCTAAGCCCGTTGCTACTTGCACACCAATCAGATTTAGAACTCGGAGCTCTAAATCAGTTAGTTTGTTGTGCATAGCAGGACCACCACCAGTACCACTAGCAGCTCTATGTAAGCGAGCTGCCTTTCTTTTCGTGTTATTTTTATAATCACTCCAAACCTTAAATCATGCAAAGAAGCAATAGATTTATTAAATTCGCTAACCACAAGTCAGTTTTATGTGAAAAAGTTGGATAAACATTACTAACCTTCTTCCATTTCTCAGTAGTTTTAGTGTCACCGCTACCATCACTGTTTAGTAGATGTACCAATTCTTCCCAAAACTTTAAAGCTGATATTTTACCTCTTGCATGAGAGGATGGTTTGCTAATGTCTCCATGCCTAAAAAAGCATTAAACTACTTGATTACAAAGTTCACATACATAAGTACGCTAAGCACAAAATTATTTAAATTCCACTTACTGCTCCATAAATGTCACCATCATATCAAATTGGGACGAACTTGTCTTCATATTAAATCTTTTAATTCAATATTTGCTTAATAAAAACTAAACAACAACAACTCCTTTCGAACCAGTGTCAAACACAAAACAAACAAAGACGTGGTAACCTCGACAATTTGGATAGACAGGCGCTCCTGTTACAATTACAAACTTGAATGATATCCTTCTACATGTGGTAGGTTTATCTCACGACGCGAACGTGACACCAACCTAAGAAAAATAATAAACGCTGCTCACGGTGAACAAACGCGGTTCTAGTGGTTTGCCAGATGCCAACTTACACTCGCACAAATACTGTCCTCGGAGCGTTTGAAGTTCGCTCGCTGAACGCGACAGTAAAGTCATTCGCAAAATTTTGATAAACTCGCACGAGGCTCTCTGATGGTCAAATCGTTAAGAAGAACAACGAATAGTTCATTATCAATAAGAATGATTTTAGCTTTAGTTACTTTTTTTAGTTTTGATTGACTGTTGAAAGTGTGAATGATATCCTAGTAAGCAGACTTACTAAGTTTTGGTATTGTTTTTACATTCATATTTGGGTAAATTCACAAATAAAGTAAGAGCGATTCAAGTGTAACTATACTCTAAAATTATTGCAAGTATAACAAACTAAAATGTCAACTATATAACACAAAATTTTTCGCCAAACATCCAAATCTCTATCTCTTTTAGTTTCTTCGGGCGAACGAATCAAAGTAGCCGACCTGTTTTTTGGCTCTCCTGAACATTTTTGTTGGATCGAGTTACTTACTATGTTTTGATTTTAAGCAGCCGACATATATTAGTACGCCTCCAGGCAAAACATAGCGGATCTACCTACCTATCTGTAACATCTCATACTTTGTAACTTGACCTATGTTTACAAATAACGTATCCTGATTCCTGGTACAAACTGCACTAACCGACGAATTTCAGCCACTTTACGCTCTGTTTCATATCCTAGACTTTTGGAACGACCCCTTTCCGGATTTTGTTTGTACTTTCTGCGTAAAGTGGCTGAAATTCGTCGGTTAGTGCAGTTTGTATGAAATGAAGTTTATAAAGGATAGTCTATTTGTTGCTACCTGGTAGATTGGTATTGGTCATGGTTTCTAAAGTGTTTTGGTGTGGTAGGTGTGCGAGTGCTGACGCGGCAATGGAAGCTAGCACGGCTGTCCGTGCTGAGGTGGCAGCGGTGCTGGGGGCGCGTGCTGTACGCAAGATCACCCGCCATTACTATCCCGAAAACGGGTGGGGATGGGCCATTGCCGCTGTGGGAGTTCTTGTCCAGGGGCTTGCCCATGGACTGCTTCTTGGCGGCGGCGCTGGGCCCATAGCCCGCACATCGGCGAGCTACTACCAGATTTCGCCATACTATACATATGGTGAGTTTTATCTGTTTTTACCTAGAATTTAGTATACTCTGAATTCTTCAGGTTTTTCTACACTATATGGGGTACGGAAATACAATAAAACACAAAGGATGATGTCTACCAGTTTTCGCTAAGAATCGTCGGTACACGATGACTGATACTACCAACAGATAGCTGCTCATATTGATGCAAAAACAAATGTGACTTTTAGTTACATTGTTACTAATCGGTATTTTTTTCCCGATGACTAACAGTGTAACACAAAATGATGAAATTCAACGGAAACAAACTGCTATTGATATAAGAATTTGTTTTATAATATGAATTATGATCATATTCTCACATTTCAAAGCTAAATAAGAAGCTACTGTCTACATGTTTGTTGTCTTCAGATGTAGGTTTGTCGAATTTGGCACGTCGGAAAAAAATCACCAATTTTTTATAAAATCACAGCATAAGTGAGGTAACACACATGACCCAGCTAATAACATGACCGACCTAATCCCTAACTACCTATAAACTTCAAAATTATAGAAAAAGTAATTTATAATACATTATTGTCATTTTTTTATCAGAATTGTTCTGCTTTTTGTTGATGAACAGTACGCTTTTAAAAAAAAGAACATAAAAACGGCAATATTTAATATCTTTCATAAAATTATAACGATTTTGTGGATCATTCAATACTCATTAAGAAACTGGAAAGACATAATGGACTTAGAGGTACCTAATGATCTCAAACTTTTAAAATGGTACTTGTCAAACAGGGCCTCAAGTCTGCTAATACAATACAATAGCGTCAGAATTGTTGATTTTGACAAGTTTGGTAAGCTACTAAATATCGTCGTCGTCATTATGACATTTCACTGGTCAGTTACTGACACTTCATTGAAAGACATAGCATACAATGGTAATCTCGTACATAATGACAAACGAATGACTGACATATATGCGGTAATCTGCTAAAATTTTAACAGTTCCTTTGATCAGTGATCTACTATTACAACGTAATTGTGCAGTCATTGCTTTTAGTAGCTCGGTTATCAAAAAGTGTATGCTATCCATAGTGTTTGTGGAGTATTGATTTAAGTATGAAATGTATTCACTACGAGTACAATAATGTGGAGTTACATGTCCGAAAACCACATTTTTCATGATTTTTAGCGTCGACCTACACTGCCATCAAAATTGCGATGATCGTAATTTACGGTCTTGCATTTTATAAGGGTTAATAATTGCTCAATAATAAAAAATTGTTAACTAATACAATTTTCTCGAACTAGCCTCTTAATTGTAAGTGAAAAAAAATGTACAAATAATGGTCGTAAGAAAATTTCGCTTCGTAGAACCTTTCTTACATACAACCTAACAAGATCATGCCATAAAAATTAAAAAAATATTTATTCTTTGTTTATAACAATTTTTTTACTTGGACTAAAACTTAAATATCGAAGTAATGTTGTTAAATTTTTTTTTTTCTAGATTCTAGATCATTATATTACCCTTTTTTTAATAATACAAGAATTTATTGTTTGCATTTAAAAAAATCCCGCCATTTGTTGATAAATTTGTTATGATAGCATGAGCGCATGACGTTTTCATTGATGGATTGAGTCCATCGCATGCGCTGCACACTTCCACCGGGACGGTGGGCGCCGAGGTCCTAAGCCGTCCGGCGGCCGGCGTCTTCCTCGTCGATGAACTGGTGGTGGCGTCGTGGCGGGGAAAAATACTCGTCGGTCGAGCTCGACGCAACTGCCACGGCCGGTGTCACAGCACTCACGGCGAGGCTGGGTTCCGGCGGCGGCGAGGCGGAGCTGAGCGACGAGCCCGGAGGTGGATGGCGTGCGCTTCTGGCGTGAGCTGATCTGGTCAACATTTTCTTTTTATCTTCATTTCACCATAAGTTTTTGATTTTACAAATGACATTTGTCACTCATGTCATATTTTTTCTTTTTGACTCTATTTGACCAAATTAAAATCATTTTGCACTGGAAATCGATTAATGAGGGTCAGCTATTGCAACTTTAGATGTAAGTATTTGTAAAAACAGTTAAAAATATTTTTTTGAATAAAAACAAAAATAAAATATCAGGAAGAGAAATTGAAGTATTTGTCACTTAAAGTGTTGCCAGGTTATTTTATGTTATCCAGACACGGCTCGTATAGTTAGGAGGTTCCTTTCTCTGGAGCCCTGACCGCTTAGGACCGTAGCTTGGATCCTGTTCCCGATACCGGTGGGCTCCTATTTTTTTTTTTTATGTTTTTTTTTATTAAGAAATGTTTAAAAATGTAATAAAATGTAAGAAAAACAAATAAATAAACGAAAATAGTAATTTTAAGAAGAGAAGTAAATAAAGAAAAATAATAATTTCATTTATTTCAGGAAATTTTTCCATACAAAATTGAGAAAAATTTCCAACGGGAATAAATTATTTATAGTGTTCAGAACACACCATATTTCTTTCAAATTTAAAAACAATATTCAATACCTTAAATAAATTAATTAATGTGCCGTACTCGCTTTTGACGCCACGCGCGCAACCTAAAAGTGTCGCGCGCTGACCTATTTTCAACGTTAAATTAAAATGATAAATAATGGAGTTAGAGTTCCGGGAGTAACAAGTTGATCATTGGAAATTTCCTTTTCTTTCAGAATATTTTTTTTTAATTTCTTAAAAATTAATAGTTTATGAAATATTGGCCAAAAACGAAATGCCATTTTTTTGCAATCTTTAATTGTTTATAACTTTTGCAATTTTTTATATACACGCTTTTAGTACATTTTTCTAGGCGTCATTCCGGATCCAATGAGCTATCGCACATAATTTTAAGAGCAGTATATCTATTTTGTACCGTTTTCAACTTGTCGACTAGACTATTCGGAACTAAATGACCTACAGACTTGAAATTTTGGATGACCAAAATTTCTGCGTTCTGGTCTTATCCAGAAGTTCTAAAATAGGGGTATGAAAATGCGGCAAAATGGTTCCTGTAAAGGATAGTACGGCAGTGTTTGCTTAGCGCTCGACTTGCGAGGGCACTGCCGCGCCCTCCGATTAATGGTAGGTGGTACAATCTTAATTTAGAACTTCGACAACCAACTAGATTATCCAGTAACAGTTGCCTTGATAATTTTGCATGTAGTTCGAAACTAAAATGTACGTGTGAAATAGTCGATTTTGCTTTGTCCGATCACACTGCACAGATATTGGAAGTAAAAGTAAATAGAACCTGTAGGATTAGTTCCTGGCGCATTTTGAGACGTGATCTTTCAATCGAAAATTTAGTAAGATTCAATAATTATCTCGGAAGTCTCTCTTTCGCAGATATATACCGTACAGAAAACGCAAACGAAGCTTACGATTCCTTCTTGGAAGACTTCAGAATGCTATACAGTCTTTGTTTTCCATACAAGTTGGTAACGGTCAAATCAAATAGAGCTATTAAATGGGTATCTCGTGGAATACGAGTGTGCAGCAAAAGACAGAGACACTTGTTATGGAAATACAGGCGTGAGTCTTCAGTCGAAAACAAAAATAATTTCAAAAACTATTCTGCAAAATTCAGGAAAATAATTAGATTAACCCAAAGAGTACAAAACAATTACTATATAAACTCATCCAATAACAAATCAAAAGCATCTTGGCGAATTATTAATAAGAATACACGCATTGCTGAGCCAATCTGTAAAATCAAACTTCAAAACACCATCATTAGTAACCCATCAGAAATAGCAAATGCATTTAACGATTTTTTCATAAATCAAGTACCGTCTAATAAGCCATCAACACGTGTACCTACTGGTTTAATTAGCAACACACACTCCATGTTTATGTCTCCAGTGTTGCCTCAGGACGTAATAAGAGTAATACAGGCACTAAAAAAACACTAACAGCTTTGGGTATGATGGTATAGCTACAAAAGTTATTAAATTCGTGGTGAAAAGTATTGCTGTACACCTATGCCATATTATAAATCTATGCATTACCTCTGGAGTATTCCCGAACGGCTTAAAAACAGTTATCGTAAAACCACTCTTCAAGAAAAACGATAAAGAGTGTTTAGCTAACTATAGACCCATTGCCCTGATTCCTATATTTTCAAAAGTCATAGAAAAGATTATTTATGAAGCAATCAATAAGTTTTTATGTAAATATAATATTTTATGTGACGAACAAAACGGTTTCAGAAGAAACAAAGGTATAAATATTGCTATTTACGACTTGCTTAATGTTATAATGGGAAATGTCGATAAAAAACTACCAATTTGTGCAATCCTAACAGACATGACAAAAGCTTTCGATTGTGTTCATCATGAAACCCTGATAAGTAAGCTAAACATTTATGGAATAAGAGGTAACGTTCTTGATCTTATTAAGTCCTATTTAAGTGACCGAAAGCAATACACGGAAATTTCAAATATTTGTATTAAGACTAGGCGTGAGAAAAAATATAAATCCGAAGCAAGAGTTATCAGGTATGGTGTGCCTCAGGGTGGAGTTCTTAGCTCGCTCCTATTCTTGCTATACATAAATGACCTACCTCGTCAAATTAAACACCCTATGGTCTTATTTGCTGATGACAGTACCGCACTAATTAAATGTACTGACATAAATAAATATGAACAAGACATAAATACTACATTGGAAGATATTGTGAATTGGTTAGACAAAAATAATTTAGTAATCAACCTCCAAAAAACAAACGTAATGCATTTTTATCAACGCACATCAATACCGAGTGTCGTGATCGAGTATAATGACTGTAGCATAGACCAAGTAAAAGTGTAGTAGTAATTGTAACTCCCCTTCCTTAATAACTATTGATTTGACTGAAGATTCCTTACTGAAACAAAATTATTCAGTAAGCAATAAGAAAATTAAGAAATATGCTAAGTTAAATAGACTAATTAAAAAGTGTTATCAATTTAAAAAACAACACAAACACTTTTCCAAAAACATTCCACTGAGAAAAGAACGTGTTGATTTAGTGAACAAGTTAAAAAAATATCAAATAAAGTTAGAAGATAGTATTAAAATATATAATATAGATACTCAGCAATTGCAGTCTGAAATAGAGGTACTTCAGGACTCACTTAGTTCCATTTCCAGTAGGTATTTGAGTTCTCAGAAACAAATTAAGGAACATATTCTTGCAGCAAATGAATTAGTTATGTCTCAATGTAGTTGTCAGACAGTTTCCAACCATGAAACTGTCCAGCCTGAGGTAATGGAGGACCCATCCCAGGCTGAAAATTTGCCTCCAGACTGTATCCTCAACCAAGATGCAGCTAATATGTCACAAATTAATTTACAAATGGTACAGACTGAGATACATGATAGTCATGATTGTTCTAACTCTGTAATGTTCTCAGATAGTATAGGAAGGGGTGTAGGTAAATTATTATGTAATAACCTGAGTTTTCCCAGTCAAAATACTTGTATGCCAGGGTCAACTTATAAACAGATAATGGCATTAGTGACTGGAAATGTTTATAGTGAAAGTACTGATTTAACTATATTTATAGGAAATTGTTCTAAAATTACAAAAGAAGACATCACAGACAGTGTAACTGAGTTGTTAAAGCTAAATTGTCGTAAAATTATATTGTGTGCTTTTCCATACTTGTATAAAACCTCGAACAAACAAAATAATTATATTCACATGCTGAATAAGCATGTACATTTCTTAGCAGGTCACTATTGTGACAAACTTGTATATCTGGATATCAACACTGTTGTTGATAAACTTAGGTCGACACGGGGTAGTGTGTTTCTACCTACTAGTTGTAGACACAAAATAGCTAGGCTATTAGCTTATAATATTCACTCGGACATAAATATTATGTCTATGTTTTGTACAATTATTAACACTGCAAATATTAGTACTTCTACTAATAAACCTTTTTACAAGGAAGGCGGGGGAGTATTGTCGCTCACTCCGGCTCATTTAAACTAGCTAGTAAGACAACAGACACCAAGGTACCTTCTGGCTCTCAAATAGTTACATTTAAAAAAGGGGCTAAGCAGAATTCCTTGAAATTACTTCATCAAAATATTCAAGGTTTCTCTTCAAAACAACTAGAGATTGAATTGTTTTTAGAAAAAACTAAGTTTGATATTGTTTGTTTCACCGAACATTGGTTAAAAGATCATGAAATGCTAATTAATTATGAAAATTACAGTGTAGGCAGTTGCTTTAACCGTAAATCTAAGATGCGTGGGGGTTCACTAATCTTAGTCAAAAATAGTATTAAATTTAGAAGTCGTATTGATATAGTTGATCTATCGGTTGAACATAATATTGAATTATCTTGTGTTGAGCTAGATAAGCATGTCATAGTGTGTGTTTACAGGCCCCCAAATTATCAAAACTACTCGATATTTGAGTCGGTAATGGAAGATGCTTTGGCAAAACTTGCAACAGGTAATAAATCGCTAGTCATCTGTGGTGACATTAACATCAATATTTTAGATGAAAATTCAAATAGCAGTAGATTTTTAAATCTTTTTAAATCATTTAATTTGTTGAATGTGTTTTCGGAGCCAACCCGAATTACTACAAATACCGCTACATGTATTGATAATGTTTTCTGTTGCTGCGACTTCTTAGATAAATCCATTGTAAATTACCTTCCCTCTGATCACAGCGGTCAAACCGTTGTTTTCGAGTCCTACACATCATCACAAAAAATTCAGATACAGTCTAGACAAATAACACCCAGCAATTTAAATAAATTTAACAATAATTTAATAAGTAATCTAGGCATTCCGGGATATGATATTAATAATGTAAATCATTTTTATGAGGAATTCTTTTCGGTTGTCTACTCAGAGTTCAATGATACGCTAAAAATTAAAACTAAATCTATTAGCCCAAAGTTTCTATTTAGTGATTGGGCAACTAAGGGTATAAGAAAAAGTAGGGAACGGCTGTTTGAACTTTACGGCCTTAAGCCTTACATCAACTCGGAAACATTCAATCACTATGTTGCTACTTACTCAAAAATGTTTAAAAACACCTGCAAGGTAGCTAAAGCCTTATTCATAAGCAACAAGATTAAATCCGCTGATAATAAAATTAAGACGGTTTGGAAAATAATCAATAGTGAAACTAATAGAAATAAAAAATATAATAATGATATAACACTAGAGTCTTCACGTGGTCTTCTAACCACAAAAAACGAAGTTGCTCAAGAATTTGTGGATTTCTTTACTAGTATCCCAATTAAAACTACAGAAACGTTAAATTCCTCACCCTTGCTTTCTGTTGACTTATTAAGAGCAAACGTTTTACCATGCCCGGCTGAGTTTCAGTTTAAGCATATTAATCCCACTGTAGTCATTAAAGCTTTTAAACAAATAAAAATCAAGTTAACCGAAGACCTTTGGGGATTGTCTATTAAAGTTTGTCAAGCTATCATTGAGACTATAGCACCGTACCTAGCCTTAATATTTAATTTGTGTGTGGACCAAGGAGTCTTCCCGGATCTTATGAAATACAGCAAGGTAATACCGCTTTTCAAATCTGGGGACAGTAAAGACACCAATAATTATAGACCCGTATCCGTTTTGCCGGTTTTCAGCAAGGTGTTTGAAAAGGTAATGCTTAACCAAATGCTCAACCACTTTAACACCAATAAAATCTTACATGAAAAGCAGTATGGTTTCACCAAAGGACGTTGTACGACTGACGCCGGTGTCACCCTATTAAAACACATATTTACTGCGTGGGAAGAGGCACAGGATGCCATAGGGATTTTTTGTGACCTCTCAAAAGCATTTGATTGCGTGAACCACGAAACCCTGCTCTTAAAACTTGAACATTACGGCCTAGGGAAACTTGCCCTTAGTTTAGTTAAATCGTATTTAAATGATAGACAGCAGCAAGTACAAATAAATGGTGTCAATTCAATGGGTTTAAATGTAAAGATGGGTGTACCACAAGGATCGATATTAGGTCCCTTCCTCTTTTTAGTATATATAAATGATCTACCCCATTTGTTTAAAAACCAACCACAAATGGTGTTATTTGCTGACGATACCTCTTTAATATTTAAGATAAACAGGCGTGCCACAAATCTTGACGACGTAAATAATGCCCTAATGCAGGTACATAATTGGTTTACCGCTAATAATTTAGTATTAAATGGGAAAAAAACGAAGTGCATAAGATTTGCTCTACCAAATGTCAAAAACAGTGTGTGTGACATAGTATTGAATCAAGAGAAACTAGAATTCGTCGAAAAAACTGTTTTCTTGGGAATAACACTCGATTCAAAGCTACAATGGGGTCCGCATATAACATCTCTTGCAGGACGCCTTAGTTCAGCAGCATATGCTGTTAGAAAAATCCGTCAGTTTACTGATGTAGATACCGCGAGACTAGTCTATTTTAGTTATTTTCATAGTATAATGTCATACGGTATTTTACTTTGGGGACGGGCTGCAGACATCGAGTCTATATTTATTCTGCAGAAAAGAGCCATCAGGGCCATATATAACCTACGTAGGCGAGATTCTTTAAGGGAACAGTTTAAGGATATTAACATCATGACAGTACCTTGTCAATATATTTATGAAAACATCATGTATGTCAGGAAAAACTTGCATCTTTTTAGTAAAAGAGGTGACAGACACAATTATAATACTAGAAATAGGGACCAATTAGTTCAACCAGGTTTCAGGTTAGCTAAAGTAGACTCATCTTTCATGGGGTACTGTTTAAAATGCTACAATAAAATACCTCCCCACATTCTTCAACTGAATGAAACGAAATTTAAATCTTGTATTAAACGCACACTATGTAGGCAAGCATATTATAAGTTGGGGGATTATATTGATGATAAAAATGCTTGGCTTAATGCTAGTCCTGCTCCACAAGCATAGGGATAAACTCATTGGTTAGTATCCGAAGCTATAGTGGAAGCTGCAGAAGATTGTAAGACTATCTTTGCAATGTATAGAATCAATTCTCTAGTATTGTATAATTATTAAGCCCATATGTGAGTGCTATGTATTATCATTGACTTGACGAAGCCCTGGTGGTTGATAGTGTCATGCTCACTTAAATGTCTCACTGATGGTGGCGGGTGTGTCGGGTCATTTAGCTCCCTTCAAAATGGTCGAGCTGAATGGGGCTGATCCATACGTCATGTTCGTGAACGGGCGCTGTCAGTTGGGACTGGTCATTTTTTAGCTACCACGGTTCATTTTTAAACTTATTTAGATTTAAAATTAAATTTTGCTTTTTATTTACTCTGGACGCTCTTACTGTGCACGCCTTTTTACATCGTTCTCACATATTTGTATAATCTCAACATGAATGATGTAAACACGATTTTGTAAAAATATTATAATTTAAAAGAGTGTCCATGGAGTTTCTTGCCCATTCTTCTCCATAGAGATCAACGCTTTGGAATGGGCAACTACAGTACTTTCACAAGTTATTATGCCTTGTGACCGGGACTGTAGATTCATTTTGTTTCTTGACTTTCAAAAGTGCCTGTAATGGTCTAATTGAAATAAATGATTTGATTTGATTTGATTTGTTGCAAAATTTCTAGGTATACTGATAGACAGTCAGTTGACTTGGAAACCTCAAGCAGAAGACGTCTGTAAAAAACTGAGTGTATCAGCGTATATGCTTTATACTTTAGCAAAAAAAAGTCAACATCACCACTACAGTAGTTGCATACCATGGTCTAGTCGCGTCCATTTTAAGATATGGAATAATTTTTTGGGGAAATTGTGCTCTGAGAGAACAGGTGTTCAGAGCCCAGAAGCGTTGCATAAGAGCAATACTTAATATGAAAGTGACGGATAGTTGCGTTCCTGTGTTTAAGTCCCTCAAACTTTTAACTTTCCCAAGCATTTATATTTTAGAAGTTGCAATTTTTGTCAAATGTAATATAAACATTTTCAAGACTATGTCAGAAGCTAGGAAAAGACCCATAAGAAGTCAATATAAATACCTATTAAGTGTTGAAAGTTGTCAAACTGCTTTGCTCAAAAAAAGTGTTATTAGTATGGGCCCAGTCATTTACAATAAAATACCCAATTTTATAAAAAATGACACAATTCGAAACTTTAAAAAGAGACTGACATTATTATTAATTGAAAAATGTTATTATTCTGTAGCTGACTTCCTTAATGACTCTGACATTTAAACTGTGTACATTTAATTGATTGACATACCTAATTATCGAAACACATTTTTTATTTTTATTATAATTTATTTTCTGTTTTTCTTTTTGTTTGTAATTTATGTCATTATTTTAATTTTAATCTCAATTATTAACAAATAATTATTAATGTTTGCATGCCTACTATAAGGTAGATTGTACAAGGCTCAACCAATCATTGTCAACTTATTTTATGTACCTACAATCTATGCAAATAAATTTTACTTTACTTTACTTTACTTTACTTTACTTTAGTACTTCTACTATTTGAGTTGCATTCTTCCGTTACGAACTTACGACATTAGTTGGGTATTTTTTTTTGATTAAATAATTTAGAACAGATAAACTATTTAGCATGAAATCACTATTTGTTGATAAATAATGCGCAACCAATAATCCATCTATTTTAGATTATCTGATTTCCCTTTTGAAATCGAATCCTTCCATCATCGTATCCTTCATCCATTTTATTAATCGAATAATATTTACTATTATAGACTATAAACTTAATACGCGAACGAAAATCAACATAACAAAACACTGCGCAAGCTATTACATGCTGGCGACTTGATACTAAGCGAGCCGACAGAGCCGTGGCCGGCGCGGCGTATTGTGAAGTGACGTCACAATCGGTCACGTGACTGTTAGCGGGACTCGATATTTTTGGAAACTTTGAATGCCTATAAATTCTTGTTTTTTTTTACTACAACAAAAACTAGTGTGTTTGTATACATACCTACAGGCTTTACTGAGACAACATTTCAAGCGATTTGGAATACCTAGTAACATTCTCCATGAAAGAACTTCTAATGATAATTACATAAGAAGAGAGTTTTATCTATCTTAAATTGGTGCCCACCAATATTACTTTTTAATCAGAAAATAAAATATTCATGAAATAATGAGGAGGTCGTATGACTTAAATATGCGAACCCTTTCGGGTCCAGTACAGTACCGAGTCAGCGGAAGTTTGAATGTCGAGTCCCTGAAGAAGTCCGTTCCGAATTATACGGTTAACGTTAGTTGCTTACTGACGTTTTTTTGGGAATGATCAGTTGGAAAACATATCGAGCAGTTAATTAATTTAATGGCGGTTGTATGTTAATTAATTATTGCGACAGTAACACATGGACAGTAATAAACAATCTATTTGACGGTTAAAAATATTGAGCAGTCCAATAACTGAATGAGCGGTAAAATGATGGAATGAGCGTTTCGATAAATAGTTCGGCAGATCATAGCGAGCGCGGCGGTGACACACGAACTCAAATTCATTGAAAAGAGAGGTAAATGTTCGTTAAATGGGCGGAGCTCGTTAGCGAGATGGCTTCACTAACGTTATTATACTTATTAACGGTTAAAACGGGATATTTACCATGTTTGATATTTATTTTGAGTTTCCAATGTTTTGGCGTGAACCGATACAGTGAGTTACAATTATATACAAAAAATATTAAGGCAAAAATAAGATTTTTGGGAATTATGTAGAAAAAAAGATTTTTAGTAGATTAACCGTAACTCAACTGTGACCTACGATACGTACGTAAAACCGACCGTCCGTCTAGTGACGACAGACCTTGTCGACGGCGTGTTCGTGTTCCGCGCACTCCTCAAACAGATGTCAGCAAAGCAGTGCATGGGGCCTTCCAGGGCCACCGCCCGCCGGAGTTGCCGGTTGTTCGAAACAGAGAAAAGGCATTCCCTATCACTCCTACGGCCAGCAGAAAGACTGCCTGGGGTCAAGACAATCTCCTTATCAAGGAGTCAAACGCATCCTGCAATCTCCGTCTGGGATTGCCGCGATGTTGCTTGCTCTATAGAAGGACCATTTGGTAGCCAACAATAGCTCTGTCGACTTCAGCGTGGCAGCTTGGCTTTAAAAATCAGCTATTTATTGGTCCTTGCAATACGTATTACGATTTTTTTATTTCTGAATTTGCCTGTCAACAAAACATACGGGGGTGAGGGTTCCATTTCACACTGCATGATATATTGATGTTTCAGGACAAGAACAAACTTTGAACTTGTAGAGTACCTAGTTATTATAACACATTAATGCACGATGTGCTTACCTATAAGAAATTGGTACACTAGTCAATAAGTTTATTCGATGTTCTTCTTAACCTGTACTGTGTATTCAATTGTTGGTGAGCCAAATAAATAAAATAAAATAAAGAAGGTAGATAGATATTCGAAGCATTCAATTTATTGAACATTTCAATCGTGAATTTCCAATATTGAGAAATTCCATTTCGAGTAGGATATAATTTACCTACATGTGAAACCTATTTTCCTTTTTAGGGTTTCATAGCCAGTTGGCCGCAGAGTACTTTTATCAATTGGCACAACAATGTCACTATTGGCACCACAGAGTTGAAATTTAGATGGTAAATGCCTTCTTCTATAAACTGCTAAACAAATATGCTGCGAAAACAAATAGGTGTGGCCCTCTATACATGCAACTGAGTGTTGATAAAACTAGTATACCTAAAATTAATTTAGCAAGCCTTAAAGGCTGAATGTACACTTACCTGCAAATTTACATGGATACCTTAGTGTCTATTTCCTGTAAATGTTGGAGTTGAAGTTTTGAGGCTATTAATTAGATGGCGCTTTTCGTATCAGACGATTTTATTTCTATTCTAACCACGGAGTTTTGAAGCCTTTTTCATTTGTAATAACTAGTTTCTTTAAAAATAAAAGCATTCTATTCTATTATTGATTTATTTGCATCAAGTATACACATTACTTTAAACATGGTAGGTAGTTCATACAATCTAAAGAAAGTTATACAATAGTGTGGCCACACCAGTAGCCTTACTAAGTTGCCATGACAACTTGTGTTAAAGATGCTGCCTGACGCTTTAGTGGATGATTCTTAATCGTATTTAGTTAATAAATATCCGACTAGTTCATTATGTGGGAAAGAAAATAAAAAAATGTATGAGTGGAGTAATGTAGTGTGTGTATGCGTGAGTGTACGTATTCATGTGTGTGTGTGTGTGTGTGTGAGAGTGCTTTATCCAATGCTAATCTATGTGAGCACATGAGGATAGGATGGAGCTTAACGGGAACTATATTGAGTCAACAACAAGCTTTCAATGTTGTTGTGGTTAAGTGTTAGTAGCCAGTTTTTAGGGTTCCGTAGTCAACTAGGAACCCTTATAGTTTCGCCATGTCTGTCTGTCCGTCCGTCCGTCCGTCCGTCCGTCCGTCCGTCCGTCCGTCCGTCCGTCCGTCCGTCCGTCCGTCCGTCCGTCCGTCCGTCCTCGCTTAATCTCTGTGACCGTTAGCACTAGAAAGCTGAAATTTGGTACCAATATGAATATCAATCACGCCGACAAAGTGGTAAAATAAAAATTGGAAAAAAATGTTTTATTAGGGTAGCCACCCTATATGTAAAGTGGGGAGTGTTTTTTTTTTTTAATTTCAACCCTAACGTGTGATATATTGTTGGAAAGGTATTTAAAAATGAATAGGGGTTTACTAAAATCATTTTTTGATATTGTCAATAATTTCGGAAATAATCGCTCCAAAAGTAAAAAACAATGTGTCCCCCCCCCCTCTAACTTTTGAACCATAAGTTTAGAAAATATGAAAAAAATCTGAAAAGTAGAACTTTATAAGGACTTTCTATGAAAATTATTTTGAACTTGATTGACACAACAGTTTTTGTACAAAAAAGACAAAAATTGTACAAAATAATTTCTGGACTAAGTTTGTAGTATAATCGTATATGCAAGCATTTTTTTTAACTTCGTTTACATATTTTATTATCCTGAACGTATCTTTTTCAAACAAAAAAAAGAATTATTGAAATCGGTTCTCGCAATCCAAAATTATTAAAAAAAGTATTAATTAGGAAATACAATTCTCTAGTGTTCAACGTCAAACAAATAATAAACTCATAAGTGGGAACACTTATTGTGACGGACGGGAAACTACGGAACCCTACACTGAGCCTGGCCCGACACGCTCTTGGCCGGTTTTATTTATTTATGCACACACAAAATACATGACAGGACATTACATTAAGACAGAAGAGCACAAAGGTACAGCTTATTTCATAAGAAATTTCTTCCAGCAGACCTGCGAGAGGAAAGTTGGATCAGAAGGGCGGGTAAACGATATTTTATAGTTTATTTTTAAATGGCATTCTAGGTAGTGAGTAGAAGTTTAGTATTTTGTTAAGACTAAGTATTGTAGAGATGAGGACCATATTATGAGGATTATATTCTATTAATTTCTAAACTCATATAAGTTTAAATCAGCTGATCTACAAGGAAATCTTTAGATTTTTAAACGGTTATTATGAATCCTTACTTATAATATTAGAGGAGCTCGTGGCTAAATAATAGTAGCCGCTCGGGTCGATCTTTAGGTTAAGCCGCGCTTGCCTAGGTTGGTCTGTGGATGGGTGACCACCCATTACATACCGAGTTTCCTCCGTGCCTCGGAAAGCACGTTAAGCCGTTGGTCCCGGCTGTCATTTGTAAATCTTTGACAGTCGTTACAGGTAGTCAGTGTTCCGAAAGTCTGACAACCAGTCTTACCAAGGGTTATAGCATTACCCAGTATTAACTGGGTTGTGGAGGTCAGATTGGCAGTCCCTCCATGTAAAATACTGATATTCAGCTGCATCCGGTTAGACTGGAAGCCGAGCCCAACATAGTTGGGAAAAGGCTAGGCAGATGATGACTTATCCTTACTAATATTATAAAAGCGAAAGTGAGTTTGTTTGTTTGTTACCTCTTCACGCTTTAATGGCTAAACCGATTTTGATGAATTTTGGTACAGACATAGTTGGGAACCAGGAGACGGACATAAGCTATTTTTTTGAAAAAAGTGGGATGTGAGGGAGAAAGAGGGAAGAAAAGAGAAAACTTAGCGTTGCTATTACAAATCAATAAGGCGCAAGGGGAACTGTGTTACCCCAAATTTAACGCGGGCGAAGCCGCGGGCGAAAGCTAGTAATATTATAAAAGCGAAAGTTAGTTTGTTTGTTTGTTACCTCTTCACGCCTAAATGGCTAAGCCGATTTTAATGAATTTTGGTACAAAGATAGTTGAAACCCTGGAGACGGACACAGGCTATTTTTTTTAATAAAATGGAGAAATGAGGAAGAAAGAAGGAAGAAAAGAAGGAAGAAAAGAGAAAACTTAGCTTTGCTATTACAATAAATCAGGTGCAAGGGAAAAACTACAGGTAGCAGAAAAAAAGGAGGTGTTATGTTTTCAGGGTTCATGTATGTTTGTATGTGTGACAGTTTCTTTATTCCATCATAACTTCTAAAAGCCTGAACGGATTGACATCTATGGGGTATCATTAGAATCCTTGCATCGTCTCGAGTAACATAGATTTGAAAGAGTATAGAAATGCAATGTGGCGGGTTGATAAATAAATGAACACCCACATATATATATATATATGTGCTGGGGCCCGTAATCTTGTCCCATAGAACACAAATAGAAAATATAAAAAAGTAATAAAAATATTTATTACTTTTAACAAACACACATTATAGAATTTAGAACAAATCGACTGAATTTGTGTTTCGTTAATTAATTATTCACAAAAACACAAATAATAACTGCGAACGTCACATAAACATCTAAAAATTTTGATAATAAAATGTTGATAAATAAAATTGCATCAGTTTCAACCGGAATTGTACATAGCTAATGACTTCTTCAACTTGCCGTATAATCTCTGTTGAGCGCCAATCAGTAAAAAGCTGAGCTGTACCGACCAATGCAACGAGCTGTTCATGTCGCAATGAATTGCGACATGAATCGCGGCCCCCGATTGGCTTCTCATGCCACAGGAGATACGTCGCTGTGTGAGCCATACACGACGTGTCTGTACACGAGGTTTTACACACACACGCATACTTTATGCCTACATTTATCAATGAACTAAAGGCACTATTGAAGTTTGCCTATAATTCGCTCGTGACGATCTGTTGAACGCGAAACGCCTACCATAGTGTTAATTTAGGGCGTTGTGGAACGTTGCTATTATTTTTACGTTAGGAATTTATAGAAAAAGTTTAAATTAATTAGATATTTGTTTATTCTTTGATTTTTTTCTTTCTTTGTTTACCTATGGAGTCTAGGGTCGGCATTGCCTTTTTGCCTATAAGGAACGCACGCCACTGCTCGACTGGCCTGCTCAATCGCCAGATCTAAATCCCATTGAGCATGTGTAGGATATACTGCAAAGAAGAGCTCTGAAAGAAGTTCTTGAAAATCTTGCTACAGAAGATCAAGTTTTTGCGCACCTCAGAAGGACATGAGACAATCTTCCGCAGCAAGACATTGACAACCTTGTTCTGAGCATGCCGAATCGTTGCCGATATGTTATGAACATCATGGGTGCTTTCTCAGACTACTAACTTCAAGTTTATAAACACAAATTAAATGGTTTAACAATTTTTTCAGTTTTTACTCACTAATTAAAAGTTAGTTTATATACGGTTTCTGACGATGCTTCATTTTTTTCCATAAAATCCTAAAATTTTAATCTAAGTACCTTAACCATTATGAAAAAAACCGGCCAAGAGCGTGTCGGGCCACGCTCAGTGTAGGGTTCCGTAGTTTCCCGTCCGTCACAATAAGTGTTCCCACTTATGAGTTTATTATTTGTTTGACGTTGAACACTAGGGAATTGTATTTTATTATTATCTAAGTATGGGAATAGTGCGTTAACGTAAACGTGCTGCGAATAACATAAACTATTATATAAACTATCATACAACCGTAATATTCCATTGATGTAATGAATGCAAATCCAATGCCCCACAAACCCGACTTCTGCGCCACATATAATTTTGTAAATGAGACTTGTTTTGAGGCACAGGCTCTATTAGTTCCGGGTAGAGAAAAAGATACACTTCTCTAGGCCGAAACGATGTGTGTTGGGAGGGCTAACAAAAAGGCGCGCACAGCGTCGTCCTCAACATGATTGATTATCACTGTTCAAAATATTATACGATTATACGAGAACATTTTAATACCGGACAAATCAAAATCAATTCAAACCTCGACGACTAATTAGATTATGCACTCATGAATAAAGTCACGATTATTTGAAAGTGCAACTTATTTTACCACGGTAGGTCATGAAAGCACGGAAATTCTTAACATCGACTTTTAAAAAACTGACGTCATTACACAACGTCATCTATCGAACCATTTATGAACTGGGTTTTACCTTAACATTTTGATGGTGTTAAAAAAATGAATTTTAGTTTTGTTCTAAATTGCCTTAGCATGTTCTTAATAGAAGTTTAATGTAGTTATAAGATACCGCCAACGCCAAGGAGAGACCAACCGAACAATTCGGTAATACCCGATCCAATGTAAAAAGTACCTACAGCGCCATCTCTCGGGGAATTGGGTTACTAATTAATACAAACACGTGCCAGACGTTTTCGGTGGTAATTTTGTATTGCGAGAACCGATTTCAATAATTCCTTTTTGTTTGAAAAAGATACGTTCAGGATAATAAAATATGTAAACGAAGTTAAAAAAAATGCTTGCATAAACGATTATACTACAAACTTAGTCCAGAAATTATTTTGTACAACTTTTTTTTTTTGTACAAAAACTGTTATGTCAATCAAGTTCAAAATATTTTTTATAGAAAGTCCTTATAAAGTTCTACTTTTCAGATTTTTTTCATATTTTCTAAACTTATGGTTCAAAAGTTAGAGGGGGGGGACACATTGTTTTTTACTTTTGGAGCGATTATTTCCGAAATTATTAACATTATCAAAAAATGATTTCAGTAAACCCCTATTCATTTTTAAATACCTTTCCAACAGTATACCACACGTTAGAGTTGAATTTAAAAAAAAAACACTTCCCACTTTACGTATAGGGTGGCTACCCTAATAAAACATTTTTTTTCAATTTTTATTTTACCACTTTGTCGGCGTGATTGATATACATATTGGTACCAAATTTCAGCTTTCTAGTGCAAACGGTCACAGAGATTAAGCGAGGACGGACGGACGGACGTACGGACGGACGGACAGACAAACATGGCGAAACTATAAGGGTTCCTGGTTGACTACGGAACCCTAAAAATGGTATAATATTAAATAACGTATCTTTTAAATATATACATGTCATATAAAAAATTAACACATTGATAGTACTTAATTCGCTTTTTTAAAATATCCCTAGACCGTGTTGATGTGTGAGTATTGTAATTTGTTTGTATGATGTATTGTGTGTTAGTGTGTTATTTTATTGTTTCCTGACATTCTATTTATTTGAAATTGGAATGCTTGTATTTTGTGTTTGTTACCTCAAATGAGTCTATGTTACTAGAAATAAATAAATAAAAATAATAATCAATATCTTTAACAATAGTCTATTACACTTAAAACTAAATTAATTTGTATGAGGTAAAATAAAAAAAATAAAAATGACATTAAATAGTGATAATGTACTACAACTAATGGTAGGTACTACCATTATATGTATACTACTACATACTAGACTGGGGAGGGTAAAGCACTTAAGTAAAAAAATTGCAAACAAAGTTTACAGGTTTGCACTGATTTATTTCCAAACACCCACATACAATAACATAATCATATTGACATACCGTCACATTACTTATATTAATATATCTTCCCTTCTAAGTAAACAATGCCAAAGCATGAACTATTTATAATAACTTAATTTACTGTCTAATAAATTTAGTACCGTCGGATGCCGCTATTTGTAGTTATAATGTCACCGGAAAGAGTAGAGGTAAATACATTACCGGGTGGAACAAAGACGTCCGTGGCGCACATGGGAGGGTCCTTTTTTTTCGGGTGGGTAATCATCCAATGACTTCCCTCGCTCTGGGCGGAGCGGGGGGGCATGTCAGACTTGTACTGACTAAAACCCACCCATGTTCCTTCTATTGCCCTTTACGTTCCGAGGCCGCGGTATCTCTTTCGAACAACCTGCAACCCCGGCAGGCGGAAGCTCTGGCAAGCCCCTCTGCTTTGCTGACTCTCTTTGAGGCGCGCGTGAAACACGAATGCGCCGTCGACACGGCCTGTCGTCAATAGACGGACGGACGATGAGCTACCCATTGCTCAGCCGTCCACAGGCCCGCATCTACGGTGGCCGGGAGTCGTCTCACGGCGCCCGGCGCCCTGGGCGTCTCCCGCGGCGGCTGGGTTGGCCTGATGTTCTCTCCCTCAAACGCCCGGCCTCCTCCTTTGCTAGCATTACTGCTTCGCAGAAGGAGGTGACCGCTTCCCAATCCCTCTCGCTCCGGACCATAGCCTGAACCAGGGCGAGAGATCGACGCCGCCGATCGCCTCCACGAGGACACGGCGGTGCTCTGCCCAAGCTGGGCAGATCGCCACTGTGTGCTCCACCGTGTCCTCCGGGCGATCGTCACAATGGTGACACCCGGGCGCTTCCTCCCGCTCGATGATGTGCAGGAACCTCCTGAAACTTCCGTGTCCGGTGAGGACCTGCGTCAGGCGGTAGGTGAGGACGCCATGACGCCTCTCCAGCCACTACTCAAAGAGGGGCCATGGCAGGGTTCGGCTATGTTTTCAAACCTAAACACAGGTATTTAGGCAACTCTCATCTGCCCGACAAGCTGTTGCGTACTATAGTTGAACCAATCATCAAAAATAAAACAGGTGATACAGCCACGGTAGTCGTCAAAGTGCTGGACAGTCTGCTGAGTCAGCACCTGGATAAGCACATCTCGTTAAACGATGAGCAGTTCGGCTTCAGACCCGGTCTTTCCACCGACAATGCTATCCTGTGCCTCAAGCAGACTGTGCAGTATTACACGAGTAGAAAGACCCCAGTGTATGCTTGTTATCTAGATTTATCTAAAGTATTCTAAAGCGTTCGATCTTGGATCGTACAATATTTTTATGGGGTAAATTAAGGGATGAAACCAGTCTACCTAGTGAAATTGTTTTATTATTTAAGTATTGGTATAAAAGTCAAAAGAACTCTGTACGATGCAACGGGCAGGCTCTAGAGGGGAGTACGGGTTGGAATACGGGGTGAGGCAGGGGGGTTGACTTCTCCCACACTCTTCAACCTATACATGAACAGGCTAATCGGTGAGCTCAACAGCACCGGCATCGGGTGTCATATATGTAGATGGAGTGTGTATGAATAACATCAGCTACGCAGACGATATGGTTGACATGGTGGTATGGTTGACGGGCCTGTTGGTCTAGTGGTTAGTGGCCCTGACTGCTGAGCCGGAGGTCGTGGGTTCGATTCCCACCCAGGACAAACTTTGTGTGATGAGCATGATTGTTTGTTCTATGTCTGGGTGTGATTTATCTATAATATGTATGTATTTATAAATTATGTAAGTATGTATATCAGTTGTCTGGTTACCATAACACAAGCTCTGCTTAGCTTGGGATCAGATAGCCGTGTGTGAGTTGTCCCAAGATATTTATATTTATTTGTGGTGCTGCTGACCCCATCGATTGGTGCCTTACGAAGGCTAAGGATTTATGAGTCCTCTGCGGCTCATTGGCTCAAATACAACGCAAAAAAAAGCGAAATAATGATTTTCAGGCCGCATAACAAGCGGTACACATTCGTTCCGAATTTCACTTTGTGTGGTACAGCTCTAAACAAAGTTGAGCAATTTAAAAGTATTTGGGCCACTGGCTCACCGAGGATCTCAAGGACAGGTGGATATTGAATGGGAGCGCAGAGCGCTGTTAAACTACAAACACCTCAAATAACCGCGATGACCTAGAGTTCTAGACCATAGTATGTACTTACATAGCACATTTTTGATCATTTGTCTTCGACAACTTGTAAAATACGTATATCATCAACGTACACGAAGTCAATCTAACGCATTATTAAACATAACTCAAAAACTACTAGCCGGATCTTGATTTTTTTTTATGGGAACAAACGACAACAACCAAGACAGAGTCTTCACCACCACAATTGGTTCACCCAGACCAGAGTTATGAGGTAACAAACACAAAAAAAAACAGTCGAATTGAGAACCTCCTCCTTTTTGGAAGTCAGTTAAAAATAAATACATTTTTATATCTAAAAAAGCTGAAATAAAAAAAACTATTTTTATACAACATTTTTTCGTCCATTTATTGTTTTCATAACATATCTTATTTACATTTTTAAATATTTCTCAAAAAATAAATAGTTAAAAAAACATTTAAAAATATAAAAATAGTAGCCCACCGGTATCGGGACAGGATCCAAGCTACCGGCGCGGCGGTCAGAGCTCCATTATTTTTTATTTTTACATTATTTTTAGTTTATGCGAAAGCCGAAACACCTGTCCAGTATTTTTATATAAGGAATCTAAGTCCAAAATTTCAAAACTGTATCACGAAAAATCACAAAGTTATAAGCTTGTTATGTTACCTGGATATCCGTACAAATTCACTGTCACCAACGGCGCGCGGCCGGCGTCCCCGCGTTCATTGATAATCATTTCTCGGTTTGTATTGTAATTAACTGGTGATAACATTTTCCAGCACACTGTCTTGCAGGCTTTGGCCTGTCGTAATGGTCAAGTGTAGGTAGATATTATTACTACTTGGTACTTGTGTCGCATGATGTCCAATAAATAAAAATGTTATACAAATATGTCCTTTATGGAAAAAATATAACATGGTGTAAAAATGATTGGAATCGATTCAGTTACATAATCTGAACAATTTATATTCAGGTTTCGCATATCCTAAAAATAATGTTATAGTTATTTTCCACTTATTATTTTATATAAATAAAAAAGCAACTAGCCTAGGTTTCAAAATTGATGGGTTACCACAGGGGGCCAGGTTAAGCAAACTTTGCCCAGGTTGGGAAATGGATGGGTTACCACAGGGGCCAGGTAAGCAAAACATGCCTAGGTTTGAAAATAGATGGGTTACCACAGGGGGCCAGGTTAAACCATACTTGCGTAGGCTTGGAAAGGGATGGGTTACCACAGGGGGCAGGTTAAGCAACCCTCACCAAGGTTCGTAAATGGATGGGTCACCACAGGAGACCACGTAAAGCAACCCTTGCCAAGGTTTGGAAATGGATGGGTTACCACAGGGGGCCAGGTTAAGCAACCCTTGCCAAGGTTTGGAAATGGATGGGTTACCACAGGGGGCCAGGTTAAGCAACCCTTGCCAAGGTTTGGAAATGGCTGGCTTACCACACGGGGCCAGTAATAGAGTTTTTATTCAAAGTGCCTTCGATCCTCGAATTCATAAACGATGATGAACACGAAAACGAAAACGATGTCCTTTTGGTAAGTCCACAATGAAACAAAATAATGATGTTTTCAATGACATATTTAGTTCCTATCACAATCTGTTTTTTTTCTGCATATTACTTATACAAAATAATGTCGATGTTTCACATCTGCTAGCCGTCTCGTGACGGCTCACATTTTTATTTTTTAAGACTTTTGTATTTGAAAATACCTTTTTTCAGCTGACGGTACGAATCGCAAATGAAACTGGTTTTGTTTTTCGAGTCCGTCCCTGTTTATCTGTGGTAACACCGCGCTGCAACTACACACACGGTGGCGCCCGAACTGTTAGTAAAGTCGTAATTAAATTCGTTTGTAAATATAGACTTGTGACAACTGGCCTTTTCAGGTAGGCCTTTACAATACTCACATCAACACACAATCGTTTATACATAGTCTAAGTATAAACGATTTTCAATTAAACCTGATAGCAAATATTTTGTCTTTGTCGTACTGCGACAGTAATGTGAAGAAACAGTAGGTAAAGATTTAATGTTGTCTCTAATTATATCCTTGGCTACTTAAGGTTTTTTGGTGAGTGGGACTTTCATACCTCTCTTATCCGGTTCAGTAACTCCAGATGGTGTCAATTTACTTAAAGCTGTCTCTACTTTCTTCGCAGATATGTTAAAAGTGGTAAAAAAAATGACTTGCATACTTGGAAACTTTGGCCTACTCTACGTCTACTCTGTTCTCCTTTGTAGGTTCGTTTAACAGGTACACGTTGTACACACTTACTTATGTAACTCCATCTTGCATGTTCAGACTTTAAAGATAAATGTTCTTGTAGCAGATTTTCTTTTTTTTTTGCAAAAAACGTTTAAGTTACAATTGTAATGGCACTTCCATGATACATCTTTAACTTTTTATTAAATACCTATTTTATTTCCTGATCTTGTTGTATATTCCTTTCCAGCTAGCTTTAAAGCATTTTGAGTATTCCGTTTCCACTTATGTGGATTTCTTCGACGTGTTCTTGTCAAAGTGTCGGAGTCTGGTTTTTACTTGTAGAGTTGACGTGTTTTCGAATGTATTTATTCCAGACTTCAGAAGTGTCTTCTTCAGAACTGTTAGATATAATTTCAGAGCAAGAGGTTTCCGAAAGTCTCGTTACAGGCCGTACATTGGATCATTTTCAGAATCAGAGGTATAATAGCGATCACGATCACTCATAGAACCTGAAAACATAAAGAAATAAAATGATTAAAGAAGAACTATTAAAAAATAAGGCTGGCAAACTAAACCAGAATTAAGCTTTGTAAAGTCTACAACAAATACAGTTGCAAAAATTCTAGTTATGGGTAGATAACCTAAATAAAGGAATCTAATAGTAAGTATATTTACCTGTTTGTTCTGTGAGTGAATCATTAGGATTATTTTAATGGTCTTAACTGTCGGAAGCACAGTTTGAAATATTTGATACGAGTTTTCGTCATTGTCTTCAAAATCTAAAACAACAAGAGTTAAAATACACGATCAAATGAAATGTAGTTATAATCGTTGGGCCTGTTAGTCTTGTGGTTAGTGACCCTGACTGCTAAGCCGGAGGTCGTGGGTTCTATTCCCACCCAGGACTAACTTTGTGTGATGAACATGGTTGTTAGTTTTGTGTCTTGGTGTAATTTATCTATAATACGTATGTATTTATAATAAATTATATAAGTATGTTTGTCAGTTGTCTGGTGCGAAGCTTGTACTATGGTGATAGTACAAGCTTCACTTAGTTTGGGATCAGATGGCTGAGTGTAGCTCGTCCCAAGATAAAAAAAACATATAACAAAACTAGCTGTCCCCCGCGGTTTCACCCGCATCTTTGGTTACTGCTCCGTCCTCGAGGGTCGTAGCTTGATGGAATATAACCTATAACCTTCCTCGACAAATGGCTATCGATAAATCGGACCAGTAGTTCCTGAGATTAGCGCGTTCAAACAAACAAACTTTTCAGCTTTGTAATTTTTTCAGCTTTTGGACTGGCCCTTCTACATCAAAAATAAGCCGTTATGAAACACCTAACCATCTCCCTCTCTCTCCTATTGCGCAAGTTTTGCTTTACAAAACTTTCTTAGTGTAAACAGCACATACAAAAATTTCTTAGGCGATTTTTGCATTCAATTCGACGACACGGTTGGCGCAGTGGCTGAGCAATCGACTGCTGCTGTGCTGATTGATTCCCGCACGGTACAAATATTTGTTTGACCTGCAGATAGTTATTTCGGGTCTGGCTGTTTGTGTATGTGAGTTTAAATGTTTGTAAACGAACCGACAATACAGGAGAAATCCTAGTGTGGGGCAACGTTTATTAAAAAAAAATGGTTTTCTATCCATTTGCCAACATGAGTGCAGTAAGTGAAGTTGTGTTAATCGTTGCTGCTCTTCTGAGACAAGAAATATTGAGAAATCGTCGTTAAAAGTAGTAGGGAGATCTTTGCATAGCAGTAAGCTGTCTGCCTATTAAAAACAGAGCGGCCAAATGCGAGTCGGACTCACGCACCAAGGATCCGTACAAACTGAGGACATAAACGGTCATATCTTTTCTCTACGTAGACTTAGAGGGTTGATTAAATATTTGGGTTGTTATTTCTTATGAGGTACGGAACCCTAAAAAGTATTTTTAAATAGTGTATCTCTCTTTTTCTCAACAGATTTTGTGTAGGCCTCCTTTAAATTCCGTCATCTATATCGGTCTTGCGCCACTTGGATGGGAAATCATGTAATAATCGCTCCGGTCTGGGCGGAGCGGACGCCCCCGCTCCGCCCAGACCGGAGCTGGTGTGTCAATCTTTGAGGAAAACCCTATTTGCATTGCTGACATCTCCTTGAAACGCGCGTGGAACACGAACGTGCCATCGCATCGGCATGTCGTCACCAGACGGATGGACGGTGAGCTACCCATTGCTCACCGACCCTCTGGCCCTCTACGGTGGCCAGGTGCGCGAAACTTCGATTTTATATTTCAAAATGTATCATTTCCACTGCTAATTTAAGTTCAATTTCGAATGATTCCTTCACGTAATAAAAAGACCCGTTAATCATGCCCAATAATGTGCAGTTTATATGTCCGACAACCATATTTTCTGATTTTTAGCGTCAACCTACACTGCCATCAAAATGGCGATGATCGTAATTTACGCATTTGGATTTTATAAGAATTAATTAAGGGCGGGTTGCTTCAGCTATACTTTACTCATCGGTAATAGTAAAAAATGGCGCTAACTTTCGTTAAAACAAAAAATGGGTTGTTTCACAAAATGGCGGCCTTAACGTACGTTAAAAAGTTACTATAACTTTAACCGATGCCTTCTCAATTAGTTAACGTCATTTTACGGGATATTGTTTTCGTTTTCAAATAACTTTGCCTACGTTAAACAATAAAACATTATGGACTCTCTTTTGTTTCCGTTTCTTTTCGACGATAGTTCATCTGATTATGATACAAACAGTGTAGAAAGAAAGAAAAAAGTATTTAAAACGCGTCTGTATAACTTTCAACTATGGGATGAACAAGAATTTATTGCAAGATACCGTGTATCTAAGGAAGTGGCTCAACTATTAACAGGCCTTATTGAAGAAGAAATAAGTTTTTCCACAGAAAAGTAAGTGTTGATACCTAGTACCTACTTACTATTCTGTCACCATACAGATACTTCATAATTTTAATGATTCTTTATTATTTCAGAAATTTTGCAGTTAAACCCATAGACCAAGTACTTGCAACTCTGCAATATTATGCCTCAGGATCTTTTATGAGATGTGTCGGAGACATGTCAGGCTTGCATAAATCAACGGTATGCCGTATTATTCAAATCAAATCAAAATATTTTTATTTCACATAGGCCTACATGGGCACTTATAAAACGTCGAGAAAAGATGCACGGTTCGGGTTGGTCGTTTTCTATGGAGAAGAACCGGCAAGAAACTCCATAGTTACTCTTTTAAAATCATTCGGTTTTACAATGTTGTTGTTACAGCGTTAGCACTTAAGTATGAGAGGACAGCGTAGGCCCGACAATAAGTCATTGTTTACTTTACAAAAAGTAAAATAAAATAATACGTTAACATAAGTTAACAAGCGTCCAGGAATCTATAAGGCCAACCATGTCCACTCATTCACAACGAATTGGTAGAAAAGAATCTATACAAAAGTAAGAAAAAAAAAAAGTATATATGCAAAAACAAAATAATAACTAAGAGACGAGTCGCACAGATGTTGCTATCAGTACTGTAACTATTCGGTACAAGGGTGATATAAATATGTGATTTGACAACTATTGCAAAGAAAAATGATTAAAGAGATCACAAAAAAAAACAAGATTGAGAATAGTTAGAGACATCCACAAATTTGTGCTGATTGTAGCTACCAGGGAAGCCGCATGCGCAGAAGGAACTATAGCCAAACTTCTTTATCTTCAACGTAGTCCTTGATTTTGTAATATGCGTTTTTAATAAGGACACGTTTTATGTAGTTTTTAAACTTTCCATCTGTCAGTTCTATAACTGATTTCGGCAACTTGTTATAAAAGCGTATACTGTTTATTAGAAATGACTTACTAGTTTTTGTTAATCTAAATTTAGGAATTACAATTTCGTGTTTACTGCGTGTATTAATATTGTGGTAGTCGCTTCTAATTTTGAAAAGCTCACGATTTTTACGGACATACAATATGCATTCTAAGATATAAAGTGAAGGCAGAGTCAGTATATCGATCTCTTTAAACTTTTGTCTGAGGGACTCGCGAGGACCCATTTTATAGATCGCACGGACTGCCCTCTTTTGTAATATAAAAACTGAATCGACGTCTGCTGCTGATCCCCACAGGAGAACGCCATAGGACATAATACTGTGAAAGTAAGCATAGTATACTAACCTAGCTGTGTCTACATCAGTTAACTGCCTTATTTTCCTTACTGCATATGCAGCTGAGCTGAGCCTACCCGAAAGAGTTCTTATGTGCGTTATTCATCGAGTGACTCGGGCTATAGCTAAACTACGACCTCATTACTTCAAGTTGCCAACTAACGATGAAGAGAAATTGGCTGTTGCAACTGAGTTTTATAAAATATGCAGATTTCCAAAAGTATTGGGTGCAATTGATTGCACTCATATTCAAATTCTTTCTCCTGGTATGAAACATTTATTTTATCAGTATCTTATAAACCCATCCTAACATAAATACCAATAAACATAGGTACACACTTACATTTTATTAAATATTACCTAATATTCGATATTTAAGGTGGTGAAAATGCAGAAGATTTTAGAAATAGAAAAGGTACATTTTCTATCAATGTTCAGGTTGTTGGTGATGCAAATTTATGCATAAGAAACATAGTTGCAAGATGGCCAGGTTCAGCACATGATAGCCACATTTTTAATAGCTCAAATTTAAAGAGTAGATTGGAATCTGGTGAATATAATGATTATTGGCTACTGGGGGATTCTGGCTACGCTTTGAGATCATTCATGCTCACTCCTTTAAATGATCCCCAAACTGATGCTGAAAAATATTATAATGAAAGCCAAATACGAACACGAAATACAATAGAAAGGTTATTTGGACTTTGGAAACGACGATTTCCAATTATTGGAACCAAAGTACGCTCAAAAATAGAAAATATCCAGTACATAATTGTTGCAACAGCAGTTCTGCACAATATTTGCCGAAAATTAAATGTTGCACAACCACCAGACAATGTCCAATTAAATGAAGAAATTCATGAAGCAAGCAATATTTTATCTAACAATCATTTAGATTCAACTACAAGGAATTATTTGATTAATAATTACTTTAGCAGGTACTTTTATTACTATTGAAAATCCATAATAATAATTATTAGTCTAGAATATTCTATCTTCTATCTAGGTAGATAGAAGATAGAATATTCTAGACTAATAGTAATAGTAATAGTGTTTGATAGATACCTATCTATCAAATACTTCTCTATTACCAAAAATGTTCTATCACTGTAATAAAATAACTATATAACTTATTGCACCATTGGTCAAAATCTAAAGTGTGGCTGATATGTATCATTAATAGCACATTTAATTAACCGCTTGTATGCTAAAAAAGGAATAGGAAGAACTGTAAGAATAGATAATTAATATGATTAAAGTGTATAAACAAGGTCATAAATTTTATTCACAGATTTTCTTAATTTTACTGGTGCTGGTGTTATTGGTGATGGACAAATTAATAAATTGCATGCCATGTCAGGTTGGTTTAAAAAGTCATGAATTGTTTTATTATGATTTATTTTCTAATAAACTTATTTCTAAAAGAAGTTTCTTTGTCTTTAATTGATATATCTCCATCTCCTCTTTCCTCTTTTCCTCCATGTGTTTAATTTTAAGTTTATAAATATTTTCTTCATTTTCCTTAACTTTCTCTAGTGTTTCACACTTGAAGTCTTGGTATCTGTTGTGAGTCCTTTTACGAATACCTGAAACCAAATAAAAACAAGAGAATATAAGAACTCCTTCTGTAATAGAATAATATAATGGCTGAAATAACCTATTTTACTTACGAAGTGGTTTTGACACTGGTATTCGAAGTAATGATGCAGGTGACTTTGAGTTAAACTCATTGTCCTCCAATACCACCGTCTCCGAAACAGTGTATGTTATCTGTAAATTAAAGTTAGCTTGAGTTTTTTGATGAATGCTATTAAACAATAAAAAAAAGTACCAGTTGATCTTACATTTTTACTTGGATTGCTTGCTTCAATATTTTCAGGCTGATTGATGATGATGACCTATAGCAAAAATATACATAATATTAAATTATTTTATTATGATGCCTTTCTAAAGTAAGTAGATATAGCCCTCTAGACTAATAGTACATGATACTGATGACACGACTATGTAAACAGGTATACACTTACTTCTTGAGAATGATTCTCGGCCACAGGTTCATAGTCAATGAAATCATCATCAACAACACTTGGTAGTCCATCCATTGATATTGGCATAACTGTGCGGAACCATTCTGTTTCTTTTTGAACAGAAGGCCCAGGAGGCCCACCTCCTGTTTTAATCCTTGACTGCCGTTCTTGACTGGCATCCTAAAACAGAAACAATATAATACAGGTTCTTAATAAATTATTCCAAATATTTTAAACACATAATGCATCTATTGTTAAAGGTAAGACCTCTACATTACCTTGCGTGCGGTTTTCTTCATGTTATCAAATTTGGACTTGAGCTGCGTCAAAGTCCTCGGCTGATCTCCACCAGCATTAAACTCTGCATGAATGGCAGCCCAAGTCTTATTTTTCTTTAAATTATTTATATATTCCGTTTTTTTTTTTGAGAATAAAACATCCTTATACTTCTCAATTAACGCTTGGAAGCGCAGTTTCTCCAGTTGTGAAAAATTTGAAGAGCGTTCTCTGTAAAAAAATACCACGTGAAGTCCAAAATATACAGAAACAGAAGACTCTATCATAAATGTTTAACAAATATCATCGTGCTTATACATTTTTGGTACTTACTTTGGAGTAAACGTATCCATTTTGTTTTTCCTTAAGTTTTTGATAAATAAACAATAAGTACTGGTCACTCACTGGTCAATAATTTTTTTCTCAGTTTGTTATTTAAAAGTTCGCGCGTTCGGCAGATCAAATTTTGACGTGAATGGTATAACATTGCCATACTAGAAAAAACTCCCAACCTTTTTTTTTCGGGAAAAAGTGTTGCTTTTTACTGGCAACCCGAATAACTTTGACTTTCGGTATTTTTTGTGATGAAACAACGCTCTTTATTTAACGAACGCTAAACATCACACGTAATAGTAACTTTTAACCTTTCGTATGTAACGTTAACCGACTGTTTGAAACAACCCGCCCTAAGAAACTAACTATTAAGTAAGTTTCTTAATTAAAGAACTTCTAATGACGTTTACATATGAGATTTTTATTCTACTATCTTAAAGACTGCACACCCATATTATTTTTTAACCAAGAAATAAAATATTTATAAAATAATGAGGAGGTCGTATGACTTAAATGTTCGACCCCTTTCGGGGTCAGTGCCGAGCCAGCGGAGGTTTGAATGTAAAGCGCCATTTACATGATGCAAGTTTGTTGCCTGTTGCATACAATAAAATTGAAGTAATAAATTACTTGCATGGTCTAAACAGAACGTACGATTTTGATCTATTGCGCAAGTTTTGCTTGACAAAACTTTCTTAGTGTAAACAGCACATACAAAAATTTCTTAGGCGATTCTTGCATTCAATTCGACGACACGGTTCGCTCAGTGGCTGAGCGATCGAGTGCTGCGCTGCGTGTCGCGGGTTCGATTCCCGCACGAAACAAATATTTGTATGACCTGCAGATAGTTGTTTTGGGTCTGGCCGTTTGTGTATGTGAGTTTAGATGTTTGTAAACGCACAACGCACCCACGATACAGGAGACAAACCGTGGGGCAAAGTTTAAAAAAAAATTGGTTTTCTCTTCATTTGCCAACATGAGTGCAGTAAGTGAAGGTGTGTGAATCGTTGCTGCTCTTCTGAGACAAGAAATATTGAGAAATCGTCGTTAAAAGAGGTGTTGGATCAAAAAATGGATAGCAAGAAGAGGAGTTCTCAGAGCGTGTAACAGTCTTTGAATTACAAATAGAAAATAATATATTTTTTTTATCATATTTTTTAATAAACAAACTCTTTACAAAACCTTCCAACACTTGAATGAAAAATTTGACAACGCAAATACGTGCAATACTTGAAGCAACCCGCCAATGAATTGTACATGCACATACAACTCTCTGTTTAGACAAGTCAAAACTTGAAAGCAATAATCTCCATAACATAATTGTATTGGTGTAAACAAAAGACATTTGCAACTATTTCTTGTCAAGACTTGCATTCAATAATTGCGTTCAATTTTTTTACTTGTATCCTTGTGTAAACAGTTGCGTACAATTCTTGTAAGGCAATTATTGCACTTCATTTATTGCATTCAATAATGGCACTTGAATGTTCAATCAAGAAAATTGTATCGTCTAAATGAGGCTTTAAGCCTCATTTAGACGATACAGTTTTGTTTACACCAATACAATTATGTTATGGAGATTATTGCTTTCAAGTTTTGACTTGTCTAAACAGAGAGTTGTATGTGCATGTACAATTCATTGGCGGGTTGCTTCAAGTATTGCACGTATTTGCGTTGTCAAATTTTTCATTCAAGTGTTGGAAGGTTTTGTAAAGAGTTTGTTTATTAAAAAATATGATAAAAAAAATATATTATTTTCTATTTGTAATTCAAAGACTGTTACACGCTCTGAGAACTCCTCTTCTTGCTATCCATTTTTTGATCCAACACCTCTTTTAACGACGATTTCTCAATATTTCTTGTCTCAGAAGAGCAGCAACGATTCACACACCTTCACTTACTGCACTCATGTTGGCAAATGAAGAGAAAACCAATTTTTTTTTAAACTTTGCCCCACGGTTTGTCTCCTGTATCGTGGGTGCGTTGTGCGTTTACAAACATCTAAACTCACATACACAAACGGCCAGACCCAAAACAACTATCTGCAGGTCATACAAATATTTGTTTCGTGCGGGAATCGAACCCGCGACACGCAGCGCAGCACTCGATCGCTCAGCCACTGAGCGAACCGTGTCGTCGAATTGAATGCAAGAATCGCCTAAGAAATTTTTGTATGTGCTGTTTACACTAAGAAAGTTTTGTCAAGCAAAACTTGCGCAATAGATCAAAATCGTACGTTCTGTTTAGACCATGCAAGTAATTTATTACTTCAATTTTATTGTATGCAACAGGCAACAAACTTGCATCATGTAAATGGTGCTTTATTCTGTAATACTTACCTGTCATAATGTAGTAATTAATACCTAAACTGAAATAAAAGTGTACCTATCTTGTGATTGTAAACGTTTTTTTTTGCATTTAGTCAGGAAATGACTAAATGCAAAAAAAAAACGTTTGCTGAGGTGGAATGAAAAGTTACGTGTTGCACTCGAGTGCAAAGATTTTTCACCTCGTGCTCTTTTGATTCCTTCGCTTGCTCGGTCATCAAAATTGAACACGCGGTTAAAAAGCAACTTTGCACTCTTGTATAACAAATAACTATTACCCCCCTAAAATTTTCATCTTATGATTTTAGTTTAGTTAGGGCATAAATCTACATTACTGTGCAAAATTAATCAAAGTAAGGAAATAATGGACAAGTGCAATAATTTTTAGGTTCTAAAGGATCACCCGCTAAGGTATTCTAAAAGGATTAATTGATAATTAAACTTAATGTCGCCACCCTCGCGAGCTAACTCAATATACTTGATTTACTTATCTTTCTCGGCTTTCACGAGGTTCTCATCATGCGGGACTATCAACAATCATTGCGCGCCGCTCTGATCGATCCACCACCACTATATCAGACTTGTTGGCAACAATAGTCCTGTTAGTGATAATGGATCGATCCCAGTACAATGTGATATTGCCATATTCGAGAACTGGGTTGGGCTCATACCTGTAGTACAGCACTTCCGATTCCACAAGGTTATATTTTAGAGCAAGTTGCTGATGGATAATCCTGGCTACACGGTTGTGTCTATGTAAGTGCTCTCCGTTAGCTAGACGAGAACAACCGGAGATAATGTGTCGAATTGATTCACCCGGACGGTGGCATGCTCGATATTTGTCAACTGATAAATCTCCGGTAGTTATTTGTCATCCTAACTTCATCCATAATTGCACCGATAAAACCTTCGGTTGCTCCAAAGGGATCCCCGGATCGTAGCCAGGCTACGGACGCTGATTGATAGAATAGAATAGAATAGAATATACTTTATTGCACACCAAAAATTGAAAAAACAAACTGTTTTATAAAAAAGTGCTAAATCTATGGTTACAATGGCGGTCTTATCGCTAATAGCGATATCTTCCAGACAACCTTTGGATGGACTTTACGAATATAAAAATACAACGGGATCTACTAACAACGGGATCAACAAAGTCAACGGGATCGGGATCAACTTGATCTACATCGGGTCCATGTAGGGCCCGGAAAAAGCGTCCGTGAAGCTCCTTAGTCCTTACTGTGGATGACCGCGGATGTATGGCACAGTAAGGAGCGCGCAAATCTGTAGTGCTTGACACTAATGATAGTCAAGCACTACAGATTTGCGCCTATTCTCTTTAGCCAAGGAGAGCGGGGTGAGGCCTTTGTCCACTGCAACCACATCCCGATGCATTCCCACGTCGGTTTCTAGGAAATATTCCCTGAGACTGCATATCTCGCGATTGTGGAGAGTCTTGGTATTTAAAAAGTCTCGACCTCCACAACTCCGCGGGATATACAGTCTCATAACCGAAGAACGTGGGTGATGCATACGAAATGCCGTTAACAATGTACGGACCTTCCTATCCAGGGCGTCCAGTTCTGTTTGAGTCCATTTGAGTATGCCGACAGAGTTCTTCAAAACCGGCATGACCAAACCGTTAGCAACATTGCTGAACAAAGTGGACTCAAACTATCGCCCTGGAATATACCTCGCTCTATCCTTATCGGTTCACTATTTCTCTGAATCTGCCGACATCCTGGATAGCGAAGAACTGTACTCCATTGCCTCATACACGAGATCAGGAATGAGCCATGTATGTGTTATTATTATTATTTATTGTATGTTGAGTACACATGTATTAGAATCATTTTAATAAGCTAGGGGTTGAAGAAGATACTAAAACTTTAAAATCCTTGTAATTTTGATGGTTTATTAATACCTACCTACATTTTACGAGATCGTGAGTGAGAATAGTTTTGTTTAATTTTAAGTTGGTAGGTGGAGTTTAAAATCTTTGATATCGGAATATTCTAGGATTTATGGGACAATTTCTCACTTAAGTTTATATAACGCCCTTAGTGGAAGCACATAATTGAAAAAAAACTAGGTAGTAAATGACACTTTATGTTCCTTTATTTTAACTTGTAAGGGTGTAAAGGACAATTTGCTAAAGACGATGTCCTTTACATCAAAATTTTTAAAATGGCTCTTATTAACCACCAAAGGAGGTAAAGGACAATTGACATTTTTAATGTATTTTAACCTCAAAAGTTGTTTTTTTTTTATTTTGCTTTACTACCAAAATGAGTTCGCTCTGGTAACCGAGTGTTATTTACTTCCATATTTTAACATTTTGTTTAACGTCTCAAATTATGTGGGTCGTAAAGGCATTTTTTTACATATATACAGCACCACCAGCAACAGAAGCGGATGCCTACGTCATAACATCTACCTGAGATGTTATGACGTAGGTAACCGCGAAGAATGGATTTTAATAAATTCTATCCCCAAGGGGATAAATTAGGGTATGAAACTTTGTATGAAACCTTGTCAATTTTAAACCGCTCGGGCTGACATTGCATGCACTAGTCTGCATACCATTTCAGACACTAGTCTGCATAGTCCTCATGTAAGTTGACCAAGATTTTTTTGTCTGGACCTTAAAAGAGACTATACCTCTGAATTTGTTTCGGCTGTTTCTTCTCAGAGTAGTCGGGTACGAAACACCGGCCTCATCTAGTTTAAAAAAAAGACATGTAAAAGTGTTTGTGAAAACCTACTTGCAAAATAAACATCATTTATCATGGATATATCTACTATGATCTAGGCATCCTTTAAGAAATGATTTTGATAAATTCCATCCCTAAGGGGATAAAATAGGGGATGAATAGTAGATTATTAACCAAGGGGATAAAGCAGTGTCTTCTGTCGCGGGTGACGATTTAAATCGCGAGTGTAACGAAGGACTCGAGGTTTACTCCCGAGCGTAGCGAGGGTGTTAAAAACTTAAATCACGAGCGAAGCGAGGGATTTAAGATGAGTCCTGAGTGTAGCGAGAGATTTAAGTTTACCCAAGACTAAGACAGCTTTATCACCGAGGAAAATACTCTACTTTTCGTACCATTTGCGAAAAAATTAACACAGCAATAATATGAGATAAGCATTTATTAAAGATAATGACATTAAAAGTAAAAGCTAAGATTCGAACATTGGTCCAATTATTTATATAGAGAGCTACACTTTTGTTTAGTACATTTATTGTTGATGAGTATGATTGCGGCAGCATTTGCACTGATGGAATCCGACAATACACTGTCACTGTCGCTTTGATTTAACAATGTATTTTTAGAACATTAACTTATTTATAAAAAAAATCTTAACGTTTATGTATTTGAAGAAAACAAAATCGCGGCAAATTCCTAGACTAATATGTTTTGTCGGAAAAGCAAAGGCATCAAGCTCATACGACCTCGTCGGTTTTGGTAATTTTATTTAATAATCATAACTGCATATTATATACCTACAAACTCAATGGTGTAAACACAGATGTAGTTCAGTATTAAGTGTTCCAATTTTAAATCACATTCTCTCCCTAGGGGATGAATGAAATTCAGTACAATTTTCTTTCCCTGTTTTTGACAGGTCAAAAATGACTATTGTTATGTTCGCTTTTTGTGGCATAGAATGTCACTTTTTTGAGCAAGTGGTACGAAAAATGTTGTATAAATCTTCTTAGATTGTCGATTGATTGAACTTAAATTAAAGATTGGAGCTACTATGATGAAGGCGTCCGCTTAAATAGGATTTTGATAAATTCAACCCCCATGGGGATAAAATAAGGGATGATGGAGGATGTAAATGTATTAGTTTGAACTATCAGTAAGTACCTAATGGAATGAATAAATTAAGACGAACAAAAGATTTAGCTCTCCAATAGGCAGCACCTTGTTAAACATCGCATATGATTCGAAAGCTTCTTGCACTCATTTTATTGTTCTGCCAGGTTTTCGACCCCTTATGCCTTTGGGAAAAAAAATCAAAGAATAGGTACCTTTCTAAAGACTTTAAAAAACAGCTGGAAAGGCAAGGTGACGTGGATGTAGAGCACTCATCGGACCTGATATTTAACAAATGCCTGTAGGTATAAGAGGATGGCGTATTATCGATAGGCGGCCGTCCTCTTTAAGAGTATGGATTACTTCAGCCAATAATATCAATACGATTTGGAAAAAAAATGTATTGACGTTATTAGCTGAGCAAATACCTTCCTTATTTATTTACTTTTGGCGAAAGTAAGAAGTTACTCATGGCATTACCCTGGCTGTGGCGTCGTCCGGCATAGCTGCTACAGTACTCGAAGGTGGTTGAACTGCTCATGTTACTTTTAAGTGTACCTACCACTCAATTCAATCACTGCCGAGACTCCCATTTGCAACTTCTCCAAACAAAGTAATTTTGCTGAAGTTTAAAAGAGAGTAAGTACAAAAATAATCGTGTAGGACGAAATTACGATGGCTTATAAAGGTAGTATTGAAGCCATAAACAGGTCACTAAGGGATATAAGGGGTAATATAAAATTAATGGATGGCGTAACAGTTTTGCTGGCCGGTGAATTTCGGCAGACTCTACCAGTGGTGCCAAAGGAACCAGACCTGACGAAGTAAAGTCGTGCATTAAGAATTCTAATTTGTGACCCCAGCTTAATATTCTTAAGCTCTCTAAAAATATTAACATTTGGGCTCAGTCTGCTGGTAGATTTTCAGATCTCCTTTTTAAAATCGGTAATGGTGATTTTCCATCGTTTAATGGAATGATAACCATCCCCGAAGAAATATGCACAGTTGTAACTACAGTGCAAGAATTACTGTCTCAAGTTTATTCAGACATTATTCATATAAGTAGGTACATGACAAGTGTTCGCAGAAATTCGTGCAAAGAAAACATGTGTTGATGTTATTATTATTAAACTAAATAATAATTATTAAACTGTGACTTTGGTAAGGTGCTTTTCCTTGCCTGACTTAAGTAATTACGCACAACGTTTCATTATTTATATTACAAAAAAAACATCTTTTATTTATTTCAAGGTTGGTGTCAAAAATATAAAAGCACTCAACTTACAATCCATTTAAAAAAATGAAAATTATGAGACATGGATGTTTGTAGACTTGAGTATTTTGGAACCTGAAGGGCTACTATGACATCTTATAGCAATTCTTATTCCACTGAGTGAAAGAGATGGTGCTAGACACCCTGTATAGCTCTGTCTCTTTCCCTCAGCGGAATAAGAATTGCTTTAAGAGGTCATAGTAGGGCTACTGAACGTTTTAAGATGAAGATTATTTACAACTTGGAGGTTTCGAGACTTGGTGTTATGAGATTTGAACTTTTTGCTACCATGTGTTATTAATTGCAACTTGAACGTAATAAGCCTGAACGTCAAACACTTGCATGCTGAATTTAGGAGAGGAAATATTAAGTACCTATGTATCTACTTTGTATTATTAAGATCTGTAAGGGGTCTAGCTAGGGTTTTGCATTAAACTGTATAACTATTGCTTCTATAGTATAATAGAGAGTGCCTATCTCCATAAGTACATCTCAATGGTTTTAACTTACACAATTTTAGTGTTACGTCAAAGTAGGTATCCCGAGAAATTCAATTTTTTTTTCCTTAAATAAATTAGGACATCAGTGTCGCTATGGTGATTAAATAATAAATCGCGACAGAAACAAATACATAGTAAATAAATTGATTTAATCATACAAAATTACTAGGTATTTCATGAAAAAGGCATTCAAAATAGTTTTTTCGTACCACTTGCTCAAAAAAGTGACATTTGATTTGCGTAAACTGATGAACATAATTTTGAAGTTTAGATACATAAATCGGTCAAATTAATATAGGTAACTTGGTCTTGATAACTTGTAACATATAAAAAAATGCTACTGAGCTATTTTTCTGTACATGCAATAAACTATGTAATAGGAGAGCCTGAAAAAAGTAGAATACTGCAGTTGTGTAAAACTCATTTATTCAAATTACGCTGATAATCAGCACTTTTTGAACTTCACATTAGAAGACAGTCCCACAAAAACGCCCTGCCTCTCGCCACTTCCTAGTGTTTGAGCTAGGAAAAAGAAGTGGCGGAACAAACTCCCCGGCAACACATCTGTCTGTCGGTCTAGAACAACCAGATTTTATACAATTCCGTTTATCACAAGGTACAAGGTTTAAGAAATTATTAATTCATTGTCACATGTGAGCTAGCAAACACCAATTATGTATAAAAAAATATCCAAGCCTAAATAAATAAATTATCTAGTCTAACGGGTGTGCCCACCTACACGTGCAGTGAAGAAGTCACAGGTGATAAATAGTGCAAAAGAAATAAGCTAAGCATAAAAAGATTTACTAATAACAGTAACAAAAACCTGGTAAAGTCACCACAAGCAGCACCCGTTCACAAGCATAACGCGAAGATCAGCCATTACTTCTCTCGCCATATTTGAGCGAAGGATGTAACCCGACCCACGACGCTACCGCAAGCAATGACATCTGAGGGTGAATGACGAACTTGCAGCCGGTTTTTGAGGGCAATTAATAATTATATTCAGTCAATGCTCGAGGTCACTAGTTAACCACATGTCAATAAATAAAAACACATAAAATGAAACAAGTACTTATATGAAAAAAGTAAAATATAAAATTACATGACAAAGACGTGAGGAGGTGAAGAACGAAACCTCACTTTTCAACAACAGCGCTAAGCAACAAACTTTAAAAACTTTAAATAAATTAAAAAATAGAATAGCAACAGCGCGCTGCTCTCTAGCTGGAGTCGTGCGGCGGCGATCAGTTCCAAATTTGAAATGGCAAATAATACTGTTATGGAATATAAATATAACTTAACTATTTGCTTTGATAACACACGCGTTTTTTATGACCCTCTTTACATATTTGAAAACGGTGGAATTACATCAGTTTTACGAGCAAGGGTGTTAAAAAATAGTATTTTCAGTTAGAGGACACACATTTGAATTATAATTTCAAAGAATATATAATTAAATAAATAATATCTTATTACCCTTAATAATAACTTAAATTATGTATTTCAATTTGTGTTTTTGTGTGTTGTAATTTTATTCTCATTCTGACATAATATTATTTAAATTGCAATTTAAGTATATGCAATTTATTGAAATTATATTAAGTACTTGTATATTGTGCAATTTTAATTTTGTAAAAGATGTTTCTAATGTTACTCGTTGGTAATCCTAAATAAATAAATAGATATTACTTTAGCTTTAAATGTATTAAATGGCAAATATGTTACAAGAAGATAGTTTGTTATAAAAAGTTATACCGGCTTGGTATAACTTTTTTTTCGTACCAATTGCTCAAAAAAATGACATTCTATGCCACAAAAAGCGTACATAACAATAGTCATTTTAAATCTGTTAAAACCGGGAAATAAAATTGTACTGAATTTCATTCAGGGGGATTCCTCTAGGGGGAGAATGTGATTTAAATTTGGAATACTTACCGAAATTTATACTGAACTACATCTGTGTTTACACCATTGAGTTTATATTTAAAGCATTATACATCTTTTTGAAAAAGGAATACGCATTTATTACGCAACGATTGTAAAATAAAATTACGAAAACCGACGACGCCGTATGAGCTTGATGACTTTGCTTTTCCGACAAAAAATATTAAAAAAAAAAATTTATTTTTATAAATAGGTTAATTTTCTAAAAACACGTTACGATGTGAGGGTGCTGTACACGGTGCATGTAGCTGGAGCAAGTAAAAATGCGAGTTACACGCGTGAGTAATATGCGCAAGCTATTTGTTCGAGTTACTCGCTTGTACTTATACATGGTGCATATAACTGGAGCAAATAATAACTTGCGCAAGCAGTAGTGGTCAAGAGCTACATGTGCATGCTATTCGCACGGTAGCTTTATGAGTTGAATCGCGTCAAAATGTCTCGGCGAGCGAAAATTCTTTTAAAATCATTTGTTAAAAATGTAATATTACCAGAATTATTAAATATGCTAGAAGACGAATTAATACGCGCACGCGGATTAGTTGCGCGGGTGGCTCGCTTTGGTACATGCTTAGTCACTAGACCGGCACATGTTTTTAAACGATATGTTTACGATGCATATAACCCGCGCATGTGTGCCTCAACATGGGCAAGCTACATGCACCGTGTACAAGCACCCTTAAATCAAAGCGACAGTGACAGTGAATATTGTCGGATTCAAATCAACTCATCAACAATAAATGTACCAAACAAAAATGTAACTCTATCATTAGATAATGGACCAATGTTTCGAATGTTAGTTTTTACTTTTAATTTTCATTATTTTTAATAAATTCTCATCTCATATTATTATTGTGTTATTTTTTTCGCAAATGGTACGAAAAGTAGAGTATTTTCCTCGGCGATAAAGCTGTCTTAGTCTTGGGTGAACTTAACCACTCTGCACGACAGGATTTTGACACATGACACATCAGTTGAATCGGCGGGGTGACGCGAATTGTCATGAAATTCAAGAATTTTCTTCAACTTGCAGCATTCAATTTTGTAATTAAAAATAAATCTCAGCGACTGTTTCATACGATAAGTTTAAGTTTTATATTTCCAATAACCTTATAAGGTCGGTAAATCGGCGCCAATCTATTGCATAAACGCTGAAAATAATGTACATACACAAGATAACCCTTTGATAAAAACGGCAGGAAGGCAAAATCAAAACAGTGACATTCCATCTGCATTTTTATTTTTGCCATTTTTACATATACTTAAATTCATATAAAAACACGATCAAATACTCGACAAAAAATACTAGAAATTGTGTTGCAACATGACATTTCTTAGTGACTCATTACGATTCAAAAGTTGCATTCAACCTAATCGATAATCGTAATAGAGTAAACTTTAAAAAAAAGTTTTTGGACCATCGAGGAAATTACCTATGGAGATGGCATAATAATTCTACTATAATATACAGGGTGGCCAGTTGATAGACGTCCAAAGAAAAAAATTAGATGCCTTATGCTAAGGGGTACCCGAATTACCCCCATGTATGTTCCGCGATTATTTGTAGTTTAGGAGCTAGAATTTATTTAAGTACTATTTTCAAAATTTTCACCTAACATTGGTTTTTATTTTTTAATGTCTTTATTCTTATCATTTTTAGATATTCCTTTTTGTGGAATCTATTAGCGATAGCAATAGCTACCATGCAAAAAAAAACCGTTCGCCTAGGCATTGTAGAACTTACCACAAAATTAGTCCAAAGTTCAAAAATTACCATTAGTGTTCGATAATCAAAAAAGTTCAGAGCTTAAAAAAAATAAGTTAGGGGTGCCAGAGGTTTCTAAATGATCTTAAAAACTTCTATGGACCTTCAACAGACAAAATCGGTAAAAAAAATATAGAGCTTGATCGGGGATTATTTCCTGTAATTAGCGTTGATAGCAATAAAGGTATTTTTACAGTTATTGTTATAATTTGGGATTTCTTTATTTTTGCCACTTTTATGATAAAAAAATACGGTAGATAGTTTACAAATTTTATTAAAACACGTTACAAAAGGTTTTCAAAGTGCCGCCTTCCCACGGAAATGCACAATCTACATCTACGGAGGAAATTGTCTTTTAGTTGTAAACCATGTCTCATCTCAATGTTATGTTAACGTCCGACAGCAAAATTGGTAATTCTTCAAGAACTCTTTGTAGGTGGCTCCATCGAGCTTGGACAGCGGTCTGGCTATGGATTCTCCATAGTCCGTTATCGAGAATCCTCATTCCGTAAGACCATCAAATTTTCAACACCGCTTCAGTGTGAACATGTGGTCCAGCGTTCTCAACGGTGAAATACCAATTAGTTTACCACCACCATTCGGGATAACACAGTCCTCCTTTCCTGATTTGCAGGTACCTGGTACCTTTACCTTTGCGCATTATTCATTGTACCTAATAGCGAAGCTAAATTTTCCTCTTCCTCCCTCATTTCTTACTTTAAAAATAAAATAACCTATGTCAAACACACTTTCGCTTTTATAATATTATGGCATTTTGCCTACCAAGCCGCTGCGAGCGCTCAGCGCTAGACTCCGTATCCCTTGTCTCAGAGACATGCTGCCTTAGGCTGACCTCACATTAGGCGTGCGCGATCCTCGGGCGTGTGTGTCGCGTGACTGACTTGACTGAAGGGGGTTAAACTTCAAGGCGAGCGCCGCGCGCTCGCTGCACACACGTCACACGTTGGGAACACGCGACGCTCTCGCAGCGTGCTCGCGACGCGCACGCGGCGCTCGCCTTGAAGTTTAACCCCCTTCAGTCAAGTCAGTCACAATTTGTGGCAGTGTCGTGTTAGCTCACGTTGTTACGTTGCTGTTTTACTATTACTAACAAAATGGACTCAGACGAGGAAACACTACTGTTAGGTTTGCTAGTAAAAATAAATAAGACACGTAATAAAAAGCCTAACCGCCTCTGGCAAGATACATTTTGGCTTTCTTGTTCACAAGAAAGAGATTACTATATTTTGTATAGCAGACATTTATAGAATAGTGAAAAGCACATTCAGTGAACTTTTAGACATAATTGAAAGTGATCTAACTTGACTGAAGGGGGTTAAACGCTTACCGACGCTCTCGCAGCGTGCTCGCGACGCGCGCGCGGCGCCCGCGCTACACTCGCGCCTGAGGATCGCGCACGCCTAACGTCGCTGCGCACGTTCAGCGTTAGTTTCTCGAGCGCGGGCCCGCGACGTCCTCACATTTTGGCTAGCGAGGCGCTGTGAGCGCTCGGAGCTAGATTCTCCAGCGCGTGCTTGCGAAATATTATTCTCTATATCTCGAGAGGCGCTGCTCATTTTCAGGGGCAGATTCTTCCATACGGCGTACTCGAGCGGCTCTTGTCTGTGATGTCTGCCGGGACAGTTGAGATTTCCTTTTAGGCATGCTCTCAACAAACTACGCATAGACTTGAAAATAAAATAATATACATGTTTTCGTCGGTTAACAAAGGGAGAGCGACTCGAACACCGTCCGCCTTTACAAAACAAAACAATCGTAATATCGAATAACTCGTATCGATTATTACGATAGAACGAACGAAGTACGAAACTACGAACATCCAAAACAAACTTACAACGAAATCACGATATTTTCGATTACGAGGTATCTATCTACAACAACAACCATACGAACGAAACAACCGAAACCAATAAGCAACTGACATGTAATATTTAGAACTCCAACTAACGACAACGTGGGCATAATAATTCGAGAGGCTCATCAATCCACGGAAAGTCTTAACAGCGCGATTCAGAAAAATTACGTAATTGCAGAACGCCATTGGGCAAATAGGTAAAACGTCTGCACAATGAAAGTTATGCTAGGGGCATTTTACGTTTTAGTAATTTTATATTCCTATCTCCGAAACTGTATGACCAATTGATATACTGTTAGTGGCAAATCTTATCTGTATGATGTCCTTGTGATACTAAAATAATATATTGTCATAAGAATTAATATTTTGTTGCTCAACTAATCAACCAAACGTAAGTATGCCGATTTCTTTTTTAATGCAATAAAAGATAGAGATATGGTCTCGCGGACTTTTTTGTAGAAATAATTAAGACGAACCAGGTAGCCATACATTGTTTTTAATTTAAAGCAACTGTTTAGGCAGCGTACGCAAATTATTCTGTTTTATGAGGTATTTTTTCCAACTTGCTAGACAAAAGTTGTGATAGCGCGGTTAATATACATGTTATAGAAACAATTTATAGCCTATAGCACTCAGGAATAATGTAGCTTTCTACCAGTTACAAAAAAATTGAATTGGATTATGAGTTCCAGAGATTACCCCCTACATACAAATTTACAAATTTTACCTCTTTATAATATTAGTATAGAAGTATAGATATCGATAAGAAAAGAAAGACAAGAACATTGTGTCAAGTGCTTATTTACGAAATTTTCGTGTGACGTTATAAGCTCATCCTAATGTGCGGTGTCGCCATGTTATGCGCCAATGTTTGAGGTACATTTGCTGTTAAACGGTTTCGCGATAAAAGATTTTGGCTGTTGTCCTGAATGACGATGAATGAAAATGGCGGTAATTTTTGTAGGAGGTCATGCTAATTCTGTTGGTAACAAGTCAGGCTGCCCAGCCGGCACAACTATACCGTACGTCCGTACCGCATCTAGAAAGCCATGCCTCCGCAGTAGAGCCTTGTTTTAGACACACAGTGACTCCGTACCTACACATCGTGGCTCTAAAATATTTTATTACACTTAAAAGTATTGGTTGGATAAAAAAAATAGAAAGGTATAGGTAGACCTTTGCGTAGCAGTAAGCTGTTTAGCCTATTAAAACAAACCGGCCAAGTGCGAGTCGGACTCACGCACCAAGGGTTCCGTACAAACTGACGACAACGGTCATATCTTTTCTCTACGTAGACTTGGAGGGTTGCTTTTTTCACGGGACCACGTATTTGAATATTTGGGTTCTGTTATTTATTATGAGGTACGGAACCCTAAAAAGAATTTTTGAGGTTTCAAACTTTTAACAAAAAACTTTTTGCTTTGCTGACATTTTACTTTGGGGACGGGCTGCAGACATCGAGTCTATATTTATTCTGCAGAAAAGAGCCATTAGAGCCATATATTAGATAACCTACGTAGGCGAGATTCTTTAAGGGAACAGTTTAAGGATATTAACATCATGACAGTACCTTGTCAATATATTTATGAAAACGTCATGTATGTCAGGAAAAACTCGCATCTTTTTAGTAAAAGAGGTGACAGACACAGTTATAATACTAGAAATAGGGACCAATTAGTTCAACCAGGTTTCAGGTTAGCTAAAGTAGACTCATCTTTCATGGGGTACTGTTTGAAATGCTACAATAAAATACCTCCCCACATTCTTCAACTGAATGAAACGAAATTTAAATCTTGTATTAAACGCACACTATGTAGGCAAGCATATTATAAGTTGGGGGATTAGGTATATTGATGATAAAAATGCTTGGCTCAATGCTGGTCCTGCTCCTCAAACATAGGGGTAAACTCATTAATAAGTATCCGAAGCTATAGTGGAAGCTGCAGAAGATTGTAAGACTATCTTTGCAATGTATAGAATCAATTCTCTAGTATTGTATAATTATTAAGCCCATATGTGAGTGCTATGTATTATCATTGACTTGACGAAACCCTGGTGGTTAATAGTGTCATGCTCACTTAAATGTCTCGCTGATGGTGGCGGGTGTGTCGGGTCATTTAGCTCCCTTCAAAATGGTCGAGCTAAATGGGGCTGATCCATACGTCATGTTCGTGAACGGGCGCTGTCAGTTGGGACTGGTCATTTTTTAACTACCACGGTCATTTTTAATTTATTTAGATTTAAATTGAATTTTGTTTTTTATTTACTCTGGACGCTCTTACTGTGCACGTCTTTCTACATCGTTCTCACATATTTGTATAATCTCAATACGAATGATGTAAATACTATTTTGTAAAAATATTAGAATTTAAAAGAGTGTCCATGGAGTTTCTTGCCCATTCTTCTCCATAGAGATCAACGCTTTGGAATGGGCAACTGCAGTACTTTCACAAGTTATTATGCCTTGTGACCGGGACTGTAGATTCATTTTGTTTCTTGACATTCAAAAGTGCCTGTAATGGTCTAATTGAAATAAATGATTTGATTTGATTTGACATCTCCTTGAGACGCGCGTGGAATACTAACGTGCCATCGATACGGCCTGTCGTCACCAGACGGATGAACGGTGAGCTACCCATTGCTCACCGTCCATAGACCCACGTCTACGGTAGTCGCCAGTATGTCTCCCGCGGTGGCTGGCTTGGTTTGAGGTTCTCTCCTTCAAACATCACCATCTCCTCCCGGACACAGTGGTGCTCCGCTCAAAAGAGCAGACTGCTTGTGTGCTCTTACGTGTCCGTCGGGCGATCGTCACATTGGTGACACCTGAGTGTTTCCTCGGACGGTGAGGACCTGCGTCAGGCGGTAGATGAGCATGCCGAGGCGCCTCACATCCCCCGCTCTAGGCGAAGCGGGGGGGGGAGTGTCAGGCTTTTACTGAGCGGTCTCTCTTTCGCAACCCGCAACCCCAGTAGGATCCTGCCGGGATTGCGGGTTGTTCAAAAGAGATACCGCGGCCCCGGAACGTAAAGGGCAATAGAAGGAACATGGATGGGTTAAGTCTGTACAGGTCTGACACTCCCCGCCGCTCCGCCCAGAGCGGGGGAAGTTATTTGATGACTTCCCACCCCCAAAAAAAACTCCGGTACACCACCATGTTTCCATCTCAATTGTACCTCCTACTCTTCTTCTAGGCCATTTTTACAACTACAAGAACACTTTGCACGAGCCATGTGTTTTTGTGTGAGGGAGAAAGAGGGAAGAAAAGGGAAAACTTAGCGTTGCTATTACAAATCAATAAGGCCCAAGGGGAACTGTGTTACCCAAAATTTAACGCGGGCGAAGCCGCGCGCGAAAGCTAGTTTTAATATAAATTTGAACTGCACGCTCATTCTTTATTTGAATTTTTATCTAAAAATAAAATTGGCGCTAATTTAGCCATGGATCAGTTTTTTTTTTGTTATTCAGTCGGTTTTAGTGGCGTAAAAAATATTATACCTAATCAATATTTATAGTATTTTACACGTAGGTATTACAAAATTATTTTTATTTTCATCTATCAATTTCTGATATTATTATTATTTAATTATTCGAGTTGATTGATTTCCAAGAAAATAATCGATTGAAATAATCGCATTTACACATCACAAAATTAAAAAACCGGCCAAGAGCGTGTCGGGACACGCTCAGTGTAGGGTTCCGTAGTTTCCCGTCCGTCACAATAAGTGTTCCCAGTTATGAGGCCAACCGAACAATTCGGTAATACCCGATCCAATGTAATAAGTACCTACAGCGCCATCTCTCGGGGAATTACTAATTAATACAAAGACGTGCAATTTTGTTGGTAATTTTGGATTGTGAGAACCGATTTCAATAATTCTTTTTTTGTTTGAAAAAAGATACGTTCAGGATAATAAAATATGTAAACGAAGTTAAAAAAAAATGCTTGCATATACGATTATACTACAAACTTAGTCCAGAAATTGTTTTGTACAACTTTTTGTCTTTTTTGTACAAAAACTGTTGTGTCAATCAAGTTCAAAATGATTTTCATAGAAAGTTCTTATAAAGTTCTACTTTTCAGATTTTTTTCATATTTTTTAGACTTATGGTTCAAAAGTTAGAGGGGGGGGGACACATTGTTTTTTACTTTTGGAGCGATTATTTCCGAAATTATTGATATTATCAAAAAATGATCTTAGTAAACCCCTATTCATTTTTAAATACCTTTCCAACAATATATCACACGTTAGGGTTGAAATTTAAAAAAAAATCACTTCCCACTTTACATATAGGGTGGCTACCCTAATAAAACATTTTTTTCAAGTTTTTATTTTACCACTTTGTCGGCGTGATTGATATACATATTGGTACCAAATTTCAGCTTTCTAGCGCTAACGGTCACAGAGATTAAGCGAGGACGGACGGACGGACGGACAGACAGACATGGCGAAACTATAAGGGTTCCTAGTTGACTACGGAACCCTAAAAAAAAGAAATGGACGTCAATTTCGAAAGTGAATTTAGTAGTGGTTATGAATATTACGTGTTATCGGTCATATTATTGCAAATAACGATAAAATCTGAGCATTTTCATGTTATTTATAATATTTGAAATGATATTTGTGTCATTTGTTAAAGAATCTATTCGCGTCCGTGTGATATAGGTAATGTGGAATTAAAAATGTATACAAGGACGATTGGCGAGAATCCACGACTTAAGATTTCAAAATGTATCATTACCACTGCTAACATAAGTTCAATTACGAATTATTTCTTCGCGTAATAAAAGGACACGTTAATCATGCCCCATAATGTGGAGTTTATATGTCCGAAAACTATTTTTTTATGATTTTTAGTATCGACCTACACTGCCATCAAAATGGCGATGATCGTAATTTACGCATTTGGATTTTATAAGACTTAATTAAGAAACTTACTCAATATATAAAGAACTTCTAATGACGTTTACATATGAGATTTTTATTCTACTATCTTAATGAATGCACACCCATATTATATTTTTACCAGAAAATAAAATACTTACAAAAATAATGAGGAGGTCGTATGACTTAAATGTCCGACCCCTTTCGGGGCAGTACCCAGCCAGCGGAGGTCTGAATGTCGAGCCCCCGAAGGGGTCCTTCGGTACGGACCCCTTATACGGTTAAATCCCTCGCTACACTCAGGACTCGTCTTAAATCCCTCGCTTCGCTCGTGATTTAAGTTTTTAACACCCTCGCTACGCTCGGGATTAGATCTCGGGTCCTTCGTTAAGCTCGAGATTTAACTTGCTGAACCAAAATAGCTTTTTGGGAAGTAACATTAATAAATTTAATCAGAAGGGCTGTACGATATACCTACATATAGCTATTAATTATAGTATGGGTATATATTATATTGGCGTTAGTTCTTGTTCAGAATACAAGGAGGCGCTTTCAATCGATATGCTTAAAATTTCCTCGAGAGGGCTCTCTTTTCCCCATTATATTATTATACTCTTTGCCTGTATGTACCCTTCAATTGCATTACGAATGCACGAATGACAACATGAATCGAATGGCACTCTCTGATTAGTGCAAACATGGAACAGAAAAATAGTGGAAGTAGCTTATGGGCAGCTTTGTTCGAGGACCGGTGTCGGTATCGGTCACGGAACAGAAATAAAATTTAAGTAAAAAAAGGATTTTTAAAAAGCAAGCTTTTATTCCCATAAAAACGTAATCTGAAATAACGGGAACTAAAAACAAAAAATAAATTTAAGTTACATCGCGTACAAGCAGCAACACTCCTAAGTTTACAAGTCTCTTTTGAGTACTTACTGTTACTTATATACTTAAGTGTTGCTGATTGTACTTTCCTTTATCCACATGCTCTGTACACATGTAAAATTTAAAAGCTTGAGGCACTGATATTGTGTGTACGTAACTGGTACCGTACATCAGTGCCTATCTTGTTTCGTTGAGGAGTTCCTATCGTGACCTTCCGGCTCCATCATCAGACCCTGGGCACCGCCTAGGCGTACAACACACGTAAAGACAAATATGGCGACACCAAACACGGCATGTCTATCTTGTTTCGTTGAGGAGTTCCTATCGCCACCTTCCGATTCCATCATCAGACCAGCTCCATGGTACCGTAATATTGCATTGTCACCCACGTCATATAGGTGTGCCAAATTTCAGCTCAATCAGTTGAAGATAACTGTGTCAAAATTGAGTTCTAAGATTCCCCCTGAACAAACTTACATACATACATACATTAAGTTAAATAAAAGCTTGTAAAAACAGTGGAAGTAGCATAAGGGCAGCTTTGTTCGAAGACCGGTGTCGCCAAACTCACTCAGTTACAATTTACTCAATCCGATCCAATGTAATAAGTACCTACAGCGCCATCTCTCGGGGAATTACTAATTAATACAAAGACGTGCAATTTTGTTGGTAATTTTGGATTGTGAGAACCGATTTCAATAATTCTTTTTTTGTTTGAAAAAAGATACGTTCAGGATAATAAAATATGTAAACGAAGTTAAAAAAAAATGCTTGCATATACGATTATACTACAAACTTAGTCCAGAAATTGTTTTGTACAACTTTTTGTCTTTTTTGTACAAAAACTGTTGTGTCAATCAAGTTCAAAATAATTTTCATAGAAAGTTCTTATAAAGTTCTACTTTTCAGATTTTTTTCATATTTTTTAGACTTATGGTTCAAAAGTTAGAGGGGGGGGGACACATTGTTTTTTACTTTTGGAGCGATTATTTCCGAAATTATTGATATTATCAAAAAATGATCTTAGTAAACCCCTATTCATTTTTAAATACCTTTCCAACAATATATCACACGTTAGGGTTGAAATTTAAAAAAAAATCACTTCCCACTTTACATATAGGGTGGCTACCCTAATAAAACATTTTTTTCAAGTTTTTATTTTACCACTTTGTCGGCGTGATTGATATACATATTGGTACCAAATTTCAGCTTTCTAGCGCTAACGGTCACAGAGATTAAGCGAGGACGGACGGACGGACGGACGGACGGACGGACGGACGGACGGACGGACGGACGGACGGACGGACGGACGGACAGACAGACATGGCGAAACTATAAGGGTTCCTAGTTGACTACGGAACCCTAAAAAAAAGAAATGGACGTCAATTTCGAAAGTGAATTTAGTAGTGGTTATGAATATTACGTGTTATCGGTCATATTATTGCAAATAACGATAAAATCTGAGCATTTTCATGTTATTTATAATATTTGAAATGATATTTGTGTCATTTGTTAAAGAATCTATTCGCGTCCGTGTGATATAGGTAATGTGGAATTAAAAATGTATACAAGGACGATTGGCGAGAATCCACGACTTAAGATTTCAAAATGTATCATTACCACTGCTAACATAAGTTCAATTACGAATTATTTCTTCGCGTAATAAAAGGACACGTTAATCATGCCCCATAATGTGGAGTTTATATGTCCGAAAACTATTTTTTTATGATTTTTAGTATCGACCTACACTGCCATCAAAATGGCGATGATCGTAATTTACGCATTTGGATTTTATAAGACTTAATTAAGAAACTTACTCAATATATAAAGAACTTCTAATGACGTTTACATATGAGATTTTTATTCTACTATCTTAATGAATGCACACCCATATTATATTTTTACCAGAAAATAAAATACTTACAAAAATAATGAGGAGGTCGTATGACTTAAATGTCCGACCCCTTTCGGGGCAGTACCCAGCCAGCGGAGGTCTGAATGTCGAGCCCCCGAAGGGGTCCTTCGGTACGGACCCCTTATACGGTTAAATCCCTCGCTACACTCAGGACTCGTCTTAAATCCCTCGCTTCGCTCGTGATTTAAGTTTTTAACACCCTCGCTACGCTCGGGATTAGATCTCGGGTCCTTCGTTAAGCTCGAGATTTAACTTGCTGAACCAAAATAGCTTTTTGGGAAGTAACATTAATAAATTTAATCAGAAGGGCTGTACGATATACCTACATATAGCTATTAATTATAGTATGGGTATATATTATATTGGCGTTAGTTCTTGTTCAGAATACAAGGAGGCGCTTTCAATCGATATGCTTAAAATTTCCTCGAGAGGGCTCTCTTTTCCCCATTATATTATTATACTCTTTGCCTGTATGTACCCTTCAATTGCATTACGAATGCACGAATGACAACATGAATCGAATGGCACTCTCTGATTAGTGCAAACATGGAACAGAAAAATAGTGGAAGTAGCTTATGGGCAGCTTTGTTCGAGGACCGGTGTCGGTATCGGTCACGGAACAGAAATAAAATTTAAGTAAAAAAAGGATTTTTAAAAAGCAAGCTTTTATTCCCATAAAAACGTAATCTGAAATAACGGGAACTAAAAACAAAAAATAAATTTAAGTTACATCGCGTACAAGCAGCAACACTCCTAAGTTTACAAGTCTCTTTTGAGTACTTACTGTTACTTATATACTTAAGTGTTGCTGATTGTACTTTCCTTTATCCACATGCTCTGTACACATGTAAAATTTAAAAGCTTGAGGCACTGATATTGTGTGTACGTAACTGGTACCGTACATCAGTGCCTATCTTGTTTCGTTGAGGAGTTCCTATCGTGACCTTCCGGCTCCATCATCAGACCCTGGGCACCGCCTAGGCGTACAACACACGTAAAGACAAATATGGCGACACCAAACACGGCATGTCTATCTTGTTTCGTTGAGGAGTTCCTATCGCCACCTTCCGATTCCATCATCAGACCAGCTCCATGGTACCGTAATATTGCATTGTCACCCACGTCATATAGGTGTGCCAAATTTCAGCTCAATCAGTTGAAGATAACTGTGTCAAAATTGAGTTCTAAGATTCCCCCTGAACAAACTTACATACATACATACATTAAGTTAAATAAAAGCTTGTAAAAACAGTGGAAGTAGCATAAGGGCAGCTTTGTTCGAAGACCGGTGTCGCCAAACTCACTCAGTTACAATTTACTCACACTGTGAACCCGATTATACGATTGGCTAAAATCAAAAATTGGGAGTAGACGAAATGCAGAAAAATAAATAAATGAAATGCAACTTTAACATTATGGGTGTACAATTCATATTGCCAAATGTTTGAACAAAAACAAAAAACTAACTCTTTTACCACTAAGTGCCGCTATTGGTCGCTAGATGGCGTTAATTACTGAATTTTTACAACTTAACTGTAATAATATTTAAATAAGGTTGGTATTTGTAAAGCGTATCAAGCACGAATGCTTATTGCTACTCAAAAAGTGTTGATACCCATTCGATAATTATCATATCGATAGTATAAAAAAATATTGAAAAAATGCAATGAGAAACAAAAAATATTAAAATTCAATATTAAATTAAATGCATACATATATCGATAGTATGAAAAAATGTTATTTCAATTCTTCCTAAAAATAAATCGTAAAGTTATTTTTAAATGTAGCGGAATTGATGTATGATGTTGTTTTCGCATATAAATCAATTACTTATTTAATTTAGAAGCCGAAACATCAAGTAACATAATTATAAAATGTACCAATAAAAATACTATCGTGTTTATATTTGTACATTTTAAATTTATTTAAGTACGTAAATGTCAAATTTATATTATTTTAAATATTATTGTAAGGATTAGGGTGTCAAGAAGACTCAAGAGACATTTCAATATAATTAATAAAAATAAACATTTTACGTATTAAGCTTTATTAAGCTTGATAAGCTTAATCTTTCTAAAAAGTTTGTTCCTATAGCGAAAAACAAAAAAAAATAGACGAAAAATGAAAAACTATGTGGAAACTATTTTTTATGTTCATATTTTAAAACTATAAATAGTACATTTTGTAGGAACTGTTTTAAATTATGATAATTACTGGTCTGTCCTTGCTACTGTTCTTAAAATAATACGTATTTACTCAGAACCTGACGCTTTGATACTTTTTTTTTCAATTTCAGAATGTGAGGTATTCTAACATTCATGTATTTTTCGGCTATTGCTTTTATTAGGCCTGTATCATAATTTGATGCTGGGAATTCGCCAATCTGATGATAAGTAATATTTTCAAAAATGTTTTTTCCTATAAATATTTTTATGAATTATGTTTCTTTTTTGAATTTCGAACCCTGATCGGCTCTAGGCTACGTATATAGGGACGATACGCTATTATACACTAGGTATCTACGACTGTATGCTATATAGGGACGATTTGGTGTTAATTTGCTACATTACACACCCAAAAAAGGTGACTAGTTACAATTCACTTAACTAGTCACCTTTTTTTACTTCCACAATCGCCTACCCAGTTGTTACTGAATTTTTTTTTATCTCGAATTACAGTATTTTTTTAGTATTGTTACCTTGATGCATATAGTAAACATGGAAAAATACTAAAAAAAAACAAGTTTTCAGGAAAGCTCGGAAAATACGGATCGTTTTAACGATCTGTAGTAATAGGCAGGTAGGTTAACGCTCATACAACTGCCAGTTAATCAATTTTATCTTATTTTAAATTAGAGAAACACAATTATACCATAAAAAAGGCTTTATTATCTAAATAAAAACGTAAATTAACAAACAAGTCTATAGGTACAAGACTTGTTATGTTACTTACCATACTTCTAGTATGGTAAGTAACAAAACTTGTTTTAGCATGCAAATGGATTTTATAGCAACCCCAAGAGGTACGTCGCGACCAATAAGAGCGTCCCGCGGTCGCGTTCCGCGAAGATACCAATAGGAGGTATTCGCGCGCTCCTTTCCCGCGTTCAAGAACGCGTTGCATGCGCCGGGCGTCTGCGCCGGCAGTCCGTTGCTTACGCGCCTACTACTCGCACGCGAATTATAAAATCCGAACTTATTATTATTGTTTCTTTCTGTGAATGTGTAGTGTGTGAAAAAGGGGATTAAACTATTGTTTCCATTGTTCAACTTAACTCAAGACTATTATTTTCCCGTTTCCCCTGAAACCTCTTCTCATATGTGGCGCTCCAACGTGTTTTTCGTGTGACAGTAGTGCAGTGAACTTTTCTTCATAAGTGAACGTTTTGTAGTGACTAAAATGCCAGTGACAAGGAGTAGAGCGGCCAGTTTGAGTCGGAGAGATGATGCTAACGACGCATTTCCCAACCTCTCACGACCAAACACGCCGCCCGCGCCGCCCGCCGTGCAAGATGGCGACGACGCATTCTCTTCGCCGCGCGCCGACGCAAACCCTACGTTCTCTAACGAAAACGTAGCGATGATTATCGCTTCTCTCCAACGCTCTCAAACTGAAGCATTCAGGGAGTTGCTCACCTCGGTGTCGCGGGCAAATGCATCCACTCCGGAATCACTCACCTCACTAGGGCAGAACACCCTAGCTCGCTGCAAAGCAACATTCTCCGGCCGACCGAAGGAGTCGGTTGAGGCATTTATAGATGCTATAGAGGCATATAGCGACTGCGCGCAAGTTACAGACTCAAATATTTTACGCGGTTTAGCCTACGTATTTAAGGACGAAGCGGCCACGTGGTGGCAAGGGATAAAATACTCCGTTTCATCGTGGCGGGAAACCAAAGAAAACTTATTAAGTGCCTATGGTGACCGCCGACCGCCTCATCGCATATACCTAGAAATATTTGCCTCGCCGCAAGGCAATGAAAACACCGACATCTTCGTGGCACGCGTTCGCGCCCTTTTCGCGCGCTTACCTAAAGGTGATATTACAGAATCGGCTCAAATAGACATGACCTACGGACTTCTCCACAGCCGAATTAGGAAAAGGCTACGAAGAGAAGAGTGTCATAACTTCTACGAATTACTCCGCCTCGCACGAAACTTAGAAGACTCCTTCGATGAAAAGAACATCATGACACACACGGCGAGTGAGCAGCGAACACAACCGCCGTCAACATCAACGTCGTGTCCACAATCCGCCGCGCGTGGCAACGCCGCCGTTCGTGATAACAGCCGCGCCCCCGCGCGCGGTGCGCCCCTTCAAGTACCTACAACTACGGTGCACCCGGCGCCGCGGCGCAGAGTCAACCCGCTCCGCCCGCCCCTGTTCCAGCCGCGTCTTTTCCACCGAAGCAGGACTCCTCAAAGAGACAACGGCCTACCTGCGCTTACTGCAGGAAGTTCGGCCACTCTAAGGAGAATTGCCGTAAGTTGCAAGCGTTGCAGATTCCAGGTGAGAGTGATAAAACTAATAAACAACCTAGTGGTCAAAGTTTTTATTCGTACGTACGTACGTATTTTATTTTTACGTCTGACTCTATTGATAAAGATGATAATGTTATTATGTGTGATAGTGATAACAGTGTTTTATGTCTTAATTCGTATCGCCATAATACAAACAACTTTATTCCACAAGAAAATGTGCCTAACTATTTTCATAAACTAGGGGCTAATATTATTCCCCGATCTATAACTATTAATAAGTGCACCTCATTCGATTTTTCTAAAAACAAAAAGAACATTGCCCATTTTGATAATGTAAAGGAGAATGGCCAAAAATGTTCTCGTAATATTTTTTGTAATAATGCAAAGGAGAATGGCCAAAAATGTTCTCGTAATAATAGTTGTAATTATGTAAAGAATGATGGGCAAAAATGTGCTCGAAATTTATTTTGTACTAATTTTAAAGATAATGTACATTTATGTTTAACCGATGTATGTTTGTGTAACGATCGTTCGGGACCCTCTACTGGTCGCGATTTACGACCAATTTTTAATATTTCTATATTAGGGTTTACCGGTTCTGCTTTGATAGATACGGCCGCCAAACATTGCATTGCGGGTTATACGCTATATACTCTCCTTCTACGTCAAGGTCATCCCCTCAGCTCTTCGACACGCGAAGTTAAGCTTGCCGACGGTGTAATCCGTACCATGGATGTACTTACCACCACGTTAGACGTGTGCTTAGAGACGGCAGTTATAACGATTCCCTTTCTAATATTTCCCGACTCGACAAATAACGAGACGTTGTTAGGTATCGATTTTATAACCGCCGCGGGAGTAGTAATAGATTTTTTCAAAGAAGTCTGGTATTTCAGCAGCTTTGATACAGTGAAATATAAATTGTACTTCGAACCTACCTCGCGTGACGTGTCCTGTGCCTCGACAGATATACTTAGGGACGATGAAGGTACATGCCTTAAACCAGCTGAGCGACAAGCGCTCGCTGCCGTTCTCACCAGGCACGCATGCATCTTTAAAGCAGGGGGAGGTCCAACACCGTATGCGGAACACCGCATTGATACAGGTGAGCATCCTCCAATTGCTGTTCCTCCTTACCGATTAAACCCTTCGAAAAAGGAGCTGATGAAAGCTGAAATAGGTAAGATGTTACAAGATGACATTATAGAAGAGTGTGAATCGGCTTGGTGTTCACCGGCGCTGATGGTGCCGAAGTCCAACGGTGGTATTCGCTTCTGCGTCGACTACAGGCGTTTGAATGCAGTCACCAAAGCTGACACATATCCGATGCCACGCATCGACGAGTTACTTCAGAGCACAAAACGGGACTGCTACATGAGTACGCTAGACCTTCGATCCTCATACTGGCAGGTTAGGGTTAGGGAAGTTGACAGGGACAAAACAGCTTTTGTCTGTCCTCTAGGTACTTTTCGATTTAAGAGAATGCCGTTTGGTCTCCGCAACGCGCCAGCTACCTTTCAGCGTCTTATCGATCGTCTCCGATCCTGCTCTGCTTTACAGGATGTAACTCTATTAGCTTATTTAGATGATCTATTGGTTATATCTCAGGGATACCAACAACATCTGCAAGACCTCGAGGCAGTTTTTAAACGTCTGGCCGAGTTTAACCTCCATGTAAATAGGGAGAAGTGCGCCTTCGCTCGAGAAAGCGTTAAATATCTCGGTCACGTTATAATACAGAAAGGTGTTTCCACCGACCCAGGGAAGGTGAGCGCTGTCCTCGAGATGAAGGTTCCAGGTAATCTAAAACACCTTAGAACCTTTTTACAAACATGCTCGTGGTTCAGAAAATTTATACCTAACTTCTCAAAAGTCGCTGAACCATTGACTCGCCTGACCAAGAAAAGTCAAGTCTGGTCTTGGGGCTCTGAGCAGACCCACGCCTTTAATGAGCTGAAGAGTCTACTGACCACAGCTCCAATACTGGTGCAAGCCGATTTTAGTCGTCCCTTCATTCTGCGAACTGACGCAAGTAACTACGCCTTAGGCGCAGTTTTATTACAGGGCGACGACAATCAGGAAAGGCCTATTGAATATGCCAGCCGGCTCCTCAATGCAGCTGAACGCAACTATTCTACAACAAAGCGGGAAGCACTCGCTGTAGTGTGGGCGGTTGAGCGTTTTCGTCCTTACCTAGACGGTCAACCAGTCGTGATTGGAAGTGACCACCAGCCTCTACGTTGGTTGTTATCACTAAAATCACCAGCAGGTAGATTAGTCCGTTGGGCTCTAAAGCTTCAATCTTTTGATATACAATTCCAATATACGCCAGGGAAGGCGAATGTCGTTGCTGACACGCTGAGCAGACCGATATGTTCTAGCGATACAAGCGACAGTTGCGGTGTCTGCTCTGTCATCTGCGATCTACCCGCTAAGACACCCAGTCAGCTTCGCCTAGAACAAACTTCGGACCCTGAAGTGGATAAGATTGTTAAAGAGCTAGAAGGACCTGATGATGTTGCACCTAAAAGATGGTTAGAAAGAGGTTACCTCATGGATCAAGGAGTTCTGTACCGTTACAATCCGGACTCCGAGAGTGAATCTCCTCAACTAGTCATACCTGCCGGTCAAGTTGCAGCTATTTTGAAAGAGTTACACGACTCTCAAACAGCTGGCCATCCAGGCATCAATCGGACATACCAAAAGGTAGCACAGCTATATTATTTCACAGGGATGCGGAGAATAATCACCGATTATGTCTTAGCCTGCATCCACTGCCAGCGGTATAAGGCTAACAACACTAAACCCCCAGGCCTACTCCAGACACCAGTCATGAACCAGCGGAATGAGGTGTTGGCCATGGACTTGTTCGGCCTACTGCCAGAAGGAGACCAGGGGGAGAGGTGGGTCTTTCTTATTGAAGACACTGCTACCCGATGGACGGAGCTGTTTGCGTTAAAGGAAGCAACAGCAGAGGCCTGTGCTCATGTCCTTATCGAAGAATATTTCATGCGGTTCGGTTTACCTCGCAGGATTATTTCGGACAACGGTGTCCAGTTCGTTTCCGCAGTGATGCGAGAATGCATGTCAGTGTTAGACATCAAACAAAATTTTGTCCCGCTGTATCATCCACAAGCTAATCCTGCCGAGCGAAAAAACCGCGACCTTAAGGCGATGCTGGCCCATCTAGTGGGAGATGATCACATCTCTTGGCCAAAGAAATTACCAGTGATTCGTTTTGCTCTCAATAGCGTAAAATGTCGCACAACGGGCAAGTCACCGGCTTATTTGACCTTTGGTAGAGAGATGCGGTCACCCACAGAAGTTGTTCACGACCTTCGGGCCATCAGAGCCAAAGAAAACTTTGTCCCTCAAGTGACCCCCTACCTCGAAAACTTCCTGCATTCACTGTCAGCTGTTCGGGAACGCGTCGAGATCGAGCAAGATAAGACGAAGCGATACGCCGATGCTGCGCGCCGTCCCTCTGACGCCTTCGAGGTAGGTGATCTAGTCATGTTGAAATCACATTTGTTGAGCAAAGGATCAAAAGATCCTTACCAGATTACAAAAACGGTAAGCCCAACCACTTACACCATTGCGAACACAGAACAGCCAAATGTAGATTTAGGGAAGTATCATTCCGAAGACCTAACACCTTACCGAGGTAGCGACGATTCCTTACCAAAGCCCGTCAATCCCAAAAGAAAACGTGGACGTCCAGTTAATACTGATGTAGGGAATATACCAGTCCAGGAACGAGGGCGTTCTCCAGAACTGGAGGGGGAGTATATAGCAACCCCAAGAGGTACGTCGCGACCAATAAGAGCGTCCCGCGGTCGCGTTCCGCGAAGATACCAATAGGAGGTATTCGCGCGCTCCTTTCCCGCGTTCAAGAACGCGTTGCATGCGCCGGGCGTCTGCGCCGGCAGTCCGTTGCTTACGCGCCTACTACTCGCACGCGAATTATAAAATCCGAACTTATTATTATTGTTTCTTTCTGTGAATGTGTAGTGTGTGAAAAAGGGGATTAAACTATTGTTTCCATTGTTCAACTTAACTCAAGACTATTATTTTCCCGTTTCCCCTGAAACCTCTTCTCATAATTTTAAATTTTGACAGGTAAAGTTTGTATTTTTTTTTTGCAAAGCGAACATCGAAGTTGAGATGCATTGTAGATCAGATACAATAGAGTTGATCATCTATCAACTCTACCATAGCATGAAGTTTCCCTGTTAGTTCTAGGAGTGGCACAAGGACCGCGTTTCGCATATTTTTACATGTTTCCAAGATACCTCTGGCGATAGTTCTCCGGAATGTGAGATGATCATACTCTCCTCCATTAGTTTTGTAAAGTTGCCACGCATTATGAGTCGCCATGTCCAAGCAGTGACAAAACAATGAGAAATACCATTTGTTTCCACAGATTGATGTACGATAAAGACCAATGTTTTGGTCCGACCTATCGACTCCCCTCATGTATTCATTGTAGCTTTTTATAATTGGCAGCCTTTTTTTTGAATCGCGTAAATATTTGTTTATTTGACCAATAATTCGATAACAGAGTCATCAAACATACAGTCAAAGTTTCTTCAAATACATGGGTGTTTGAAGGTGTCTGAGAATTATGGCGATTTCTCCAAGTATAATTTTAATTTTTCGGTACGGTTGGATCAACAAAAGGAACGGTTGACGTGCTGCTAATAACTGGAGCTGAATTAGATGGCTCAGGTTGTCGACCTTCTACATTAGGGGTTCTTCGATGGTAGGTACGACTTCTTTTCGCTGAAGATGACAAGGGTACAGTGTCCTCGTCGCTTTCGGAACTCATGTATCATCACTCAGCAGGAGCTCTTAGCTGAAAACCTAGATAGAAAATAAATACAACAACTGACATGAGAAAATAACGTAAAGAAACCTGGGGCCATAATGGTTGATTTTGACAAGTTTAGTATGTAGCAGATTCTGACACTATTGTAATAGCAGACTAAGGCCCCTGGGGCCTAAGTCTGCTATTACAATAGTGTCAGAATGGTCGATCACTGATCGCACAATGGTTGATTTTGACAAGTTTGGTAATCTACTAATACACTGTCGTCATTATGACATTCCACTGGTCAGTCACTGACAGTTCATTGAAAGAAATTGCTTAGAATGGTAATCTCGTACATAATGACAAACGAATGACTGACGCTTGCGGTAATCTGCTAAAATTTTGACAGTTCCTTTGATCATTGATCTACCATTACAAAGTCATTGTGCAGTCATTGCTTTTAGTAGCTCGGTTTGACAAAAAGTGTTTGCTATCCATCGTGTTTGTGGAGTATTGATTGGAGAAATATGTTCACGACGAGCTAAAGAATATTTATTAAAGATATTCATGCCCTATAAAGTAGATTTACATGTCCGAAAACCACATTTTTCATGATTTTTAGCGTCGACCTACACTGCCATCAAAATTGCGATGATCGTAATTTACGGTCTTGGACTTTACAAGCGTCTTGCTCAATAACTCAAGAACTTCTAATGACGTTTACATAAGAGTTTTTAATTCTATTATCTTAATTGATGCACACCCATATTATTTTTTAACCAGAAAATAAAATATTTATAAAAATAATGAGGTGGTGGTGTGACTTAAATATTCGACCCCTTTCAGGGCCAGTACAGTACCGAGCCAGCGGTGGTTTGAATGTCAAGTACCTGAAGGGGTCCGTATATAAAATGTACTCTGTGGTCTCTACAGAACTATATGGTTAACGTTAGTTGCTTACTGAAGTTAATATCACATTTGACTGTGACAGCTAAAACATTATTAGACGGGCCTGTTGATCTAGTGGTTAGTGGCCCTGACTGCTGAGCTGGAGGTTGTGGGTTCGATTCCCACACAGGACAAACTTTGTGTGATGAGCATGATTGTTTGTTCTGTGTCTGGGTGTGATTTATCTATAATATGTATGTATTTATAAATTATATAAGTATGTATATCAGTTGTCTGGTTACCATAACACAAGCTCTGCTTAGCTTGGGATCAGATAGCCGTGTGTGAGTTGTCCCAAGATATTTATATTTATTTATTATTGGGTTCTTTTACAAAAATTGTGTTACTTATAAAGAGGGATGCCAAGCCGCCATACTTAGTGACTTAAGGCCCTGAGTGCCCACAAGCAACATTGAATGTTGATATTAGTATGCCCCCAAATAATATAGTAATAAAAGAAAATTAATTGAAAATTATTGAAAAACATTGGAGTTTCCAAACTATAAGGTTATTTTTATGTGCCCTACACAAGTATTGAAAACTCTTCCTACATAAAATATAAAAGCTAAATATACTATTTCAATATTACAGATAGTTGAAAATAAAACAATAATAATGTATTAATAGAAAACATTTAATTCATCATAAACTAAAACATTGTCAAAAATTGAGTATCACACAGACAGGCTGCAAAAAAAAATTATATAATGTTAGCCTTTTAACATTTTAGAGCAATCTTACTGCATTCAATAGGATTCTAAAAATAGTATAGTTTGTTATCTTAACCTGGTTGTGGTGCAATTTGATATGCAATCACATTCCTTATTTGGTTTACCGTTGTGGTATATCAATGTTCAGCAAATATGCCCTTTGCCTTAGAAGAGGTGCCACAGCTAATAGAGATATGAATGTGGACAACAATAACAAAATGTGGACTGTTGAGTGTTGACTTGTTCCCTGACTGATTTTATTCCTGCTTTGGTCCAACATGCATGTCACACCAAACTATCACTGTCTTGTAACTGACTGGAAAAGAAAAAAACAATATTATGTATTTATTTGCAAGGTATCGTAGTTTAAATCATATTTGCATATTATCATTACAGTTGTAGACTTGTTATAGTTAAGTACCTGTTGATGTCCACAGTCCAACCCATGTTTTTACGAGAGATCAAACTTCGACAATTTCCAAAAGGTGTCTTCGCAATCTTGATATGTTAAAAATTACAATTTATTTACACAGCGTACATATCCACTTGCAACAGTTCGCAGTGAAGAACTCGAATCAGATTGTATGCCGGGTCTTCGATAGGTGCCGACATCAAATCCATGTTATCGTGGGAGTTGTCATTATCAGCAAGAGCGGAATCCATATTCAAGCCGTGGTCGTCAGGTATAGGAGAATCACCAGAGTCAGTATTCATGGTCAAAAACGGCGATTTTAATAGAAAACGAAGCTCACTGTGATGCAAATGTAAACAAAGTTATGAAATGACATTTCTAATATTGTCAACTGACAAATTTCAGTGTTGGATTTGTTAGGATGCATTATGTAGATCATTTTAAAATCATCATTTTATATTTTTTAAGTTGACTAAACGTGTTAACATAAAATGCATCGGGACAGGAAACATATATTAAATAAATCTGGCTTGAATAAACGTTTAAAATGTGGTAGTAGTTTTCGAAAATCATTTCTACCAACGGGTTTTATAATAATGGCAATACTACAATGTCATTCTGCTACGATTCCATTACGAGACCACTGGCCGACCAATGATCGACCATTGTAATTTAGCAGATTACGAACTTTTAGCACAATGACAGTGGGATCGTGTTGGAATGACAAAGTTATATAAAATAGCAGACTTGAGGCCCAGGGAAGATTGTTCAGAGTTACACACTCATCATCACCAGAATCTTCATCCGTGACATCAGCATTCGCATTATCTGGTGGTAAAATAGTTAGATTTCTGAAAATGGGGCATCATCATCTAATTGTTCCAATTCGTCAACGATTTCATTGAGAGACAATAGTTTATTGGTGTTCCTGGGTCTGAACGAAAAATTCATTCACAAATTACGACCGATCGTTAAAACGATCATCAAAATATAATATAATTTATTTTTTATAAAAGATATATAACCATATCAAATTTTTATTCACATTTTTGTTAGACAGGTTATAAATTTATAAGAAACGTGCATAAAATAACTTTCAATCACAAGCTAATTTGTAAACACTTACCGTTTTGAAGACATAGTGAAAGTTTATTACACTAATACGGACTAAAATACAAAATCACTTCAAAAATATGATCTTATTATAATTTTCTATGCAGTAAAACACTGTCAAACGATCTCTGCGGCGATCGGTACACAATAAGTAAAAGTTATCCGCTCGTTATTATTTTTAAATTGAGGGTATTTATTCAGTTTTTTTTTATCTTTATAACGATCGGTCGTTATAAATGGGTTTCGTCATTGTCGACCAAAGTCTTCGGACGACCGCGAGGTTCATTTTACAGGTCGAAATTTCCAGAACGGAAGCAAGCAAACCAATAACAGGTGGTGCGTTGGTTTGTAGTGTTAGCTCCGTAAACGTCGTTGATGTTGCGTGCCGCTTGTGCCGCGTTGCTGCCACGACGGTACTCATATTCCATAATTACTCGAATTTTTAACGTATCCATGATGACGAAAAAGTATGAAATGCGATGAAAATCAATAAACAAATGACTACTTTTGAAAAAAAAAACACGTTTTTAAAATAAAATTAATTTGAAATTAGAATTCTCAGCCAAACAAAAATTATTTTGTTTTTAAATGGTCAGTACTTCAGAACGGCAATTTCATAGGTAAAGACCTAATATAATCAAGGTTTTTATTTCATGTAGTTCCCCCGCATGCATATTATTGAGACATAAGTACATACAAGATAAGAAGCCGGATAGTCGGTGCTCTTTGCCGATTAGTCGCCGACTAATCGACGACTGCAATAGTGGCCGGATAGTCAGCTTTACCGACTAGTCGGGACATCTCTAGATCCCATCAAAAACAATACTTGTCAAAAAAACCAAGTCTCGCAACTCAGTTGTGCTGCTTTAAAAAGTTGTGAGATCCATGTAATACCAAGTCGGTTATTAATTTATTCAGTCTCTACTTAAGCGACTTTCTGTCTTAATACGTCCAGTCTCTAAGACCACGATCGTGGTCCATAACAATTGAAAATCAATTGCGTCTGGAATCTCCGTACTCGAAGCATTAAGTTGTTACGTAATAATTAACAGCATCTTATAGTGACGCATATCAATAAAATTCTTTAATGTTTCATATAAATATATCGAAACTTGGCCATCGCACTAAATAATTGAATTTACATGTGTTTTCAGGCGATTGAATTTATACGTGTTTTCAGGCGATGACCAAGTCACAATATATTTATATGAAACATTAAAGAATTTTATTGATATGCGTCACTATAAGATGCTGTTAATTATTACGTAACAACTTAATGCTTCGAGTACGGAGATTCCAGACGCAATTGATTTTCAATTGTTATGGACCACGATCGTGGTCTTAGAGACTGGACGTATTAAGACAGAAAGTCGCTTAAGTAGAGACTGAATAAATTAATAACCGACTTGGTATTACATGGATCTCACAACTTTTTAAAGCAGCACAACTGAGTTGCGAGACTTGGTTTTTTTGACAAGTATTGTTTTTGATGGGATCTCATTTCTTTTTGTATTTTGTAGACAGTTCTACTTTTTTCCTTTTCGGTACCTTCTACTTATTGGAGTTTACTCCTTAAGAATCGATTTTCATATATAAGGCGCCCGGTATGAGAAAAATCCGAGGGGTAAAACCTGGTAAAATAACGAAAATGTGTCACGATTTTGGTGCGCACAATACGGTCAGTAATTTCAATCCCGGTTCTAATGGTCTAATAGCGTGTTTGGTAAAGAAACGGATAGTCAAACAACATTACGCTGGATCAAACTAAGGTCTTGTTTTTCTTTTTGCGATTTCTTTTCATTGGAAGTACTTTTTAAATATTATATTAAGTTTTTTTTATTTTTTTATTTATTGTCAAGTTGATAAAAAAATGTTTCTTTTTGCGACTTCTTTTCATTGGAAGTACTTTTAAATATTTTATTTAAATTGTTTTTATTTATAACTAGCTTTTGCCTGCGGCTTCGCTTGCGTTTAATTCGGGGTAACACAGTTCCCCTTTCCCGATTTGCAGGTACTTGCTACCTGTAGTTTTTGCCATAGCGCCTTTCCATTACTTCCCTCTTTTCTCACTTAGCCTATGTCCGTCTCCAGAGTCCCAACTATCTCTGTACCAAAATTCAAAATCAAAATCGGTTTAGTCATGTAGGCGTGAAGACGTTACAAACAAACAAACCAACTCACTTTCGCTTTTACAATATTACTAAGGATTTGTTTCCCTTTTTGCGGCTTTTTATCAGATTGTATGCATAACTAAAATTTCTTAATAAAGATTAAAATCATCTTTACAACCCTTTTGTGATCATATAATCCCGAGATTTTATTATGACAGTCATTTTATGAGATTAAATGAACTCATTGGGTTTTTATTAACGATTGTAATTATTATAACACCGTGATGCTTAATACGGTCGCGATTTATATTTAATTCAACACACAACCTGACACTGACTTTCAAATTGCAATTATCGTAAGGCGCCCGGTATGAGAAAAATCTGAGGAGTAAAACCTGGTAAAGTAACGAAAATGTGTCACGATTTTGGTGCGCAACTTTCTAATTTGGCTGTGAGTGTATTAAGACGTACATGTGGAACATTCTACTCACATTCTTTTGATTATTTTTTATATTTATCGTTAATCACTACAGCATTTTAGTTATTTTTTTTTTCTATACGCCAAAGAAGTATAACTTCTAACGCGTGTACATAAGTACACACACCCCTTTTTCATTAATTTGTGAATTTACCCTTTCATATGATATTAATCTTTTTTCAGTTGAATAAACTCTTTTTGTGTATGGTTAGATACTCGTACTTTAGGAGTAAACTTCAGTCGTGCGTCGGAGCTGACACACACACTTTTTTGTTTATAATGTATATCTACCAGCAACGAATTTTCTTAAAGCCCTCTCAGCTCTCTCTGACTTAGGAACTTTTCTTATTTTTGTAGGTAGCCTTCCGTTTTCTCTTTTCCGGTACTACTTCTTGAGCTTCAGCTACAGTTTTTCTAAGAGCCCACTCCCTGTCTCTATGCGTTTTTCTGGGAGGCTTTGATGTTAAAATTTTTGACAAATCTGGACGGTAAATGCTTCTTAGTCTGTTGTATTCACAAATTGAGGATTCCTGCGCTTTAACACTTCCAAAGTCGACATTAATTAGAATTTAAACCGCCCAGACTTGTAACTCTCGAAAGTGCCACGTAAGCTTGACCGGATGTGAATACTGTAGATCCGATATCCATCAGTGCATTATGTAGACTTAGTCCTTGACTTTGGGTTGCGGGATGTTCGAAAGAGATACCTCGGAACGTAAAGGGCAATAGAAGAAACATGGGTGGGTTTTAGTCAGCACAAGTCTGACATGCCCCCCCGCTCCGCCCAGAGCGGGGGAAGTCATTGGATGACTTTACACACGAAAAAAAAAGTCCTTGACTTTTATGTATAGTTAAAGCATAGGCTATTAGGCTATACATATGGGAAACTGTTCGCGATGAACATAAGCGCTATTAATAATTTCAAATTTAGTTTTAACCGGACAAAGTTCGTAAACATGTTCGTTATTAAATGTAATGTTAAGTACGAATACGCACGTAGGTACGTTTTTTGCATAAAATAATTTAATTTACACGTGTTTTCATGACGGGAATACCCATTTTTTGCTCGATTTGGCAGGGGCACTATCATGCGCCTGGGTCATACACAAAACGGGTTATAAAAATGTTCGAAATAAAAAGTCGTTGTTTTTTTTTTAAATCAGTCTCATTTATTAGGTAATGTTACAAGTAATTAGAAATTAATCAAAAACCAGATCGTTATTCGATTTTCAGCAAGTTATTTCACTTTAAAAAATTTTTACGTCTACAGAAAAGACCCGTTTCCACAGAAGAGAGGTTAATATAATATAATCACTGTGGATATTGACATTTACTTGCCATTTAAACTCGTAATTATTAACAAAAGTTATCCTGTCAAGAATAGGTAGGTACTTTGGTAAATACAAACAAAAAAATCTTAGCAACAATCTTTTTCTTTGATGATATCTATACTTAATATTATAAAGCTGAAGAGTTTGTTTGTTTGTTTGTTTGAACGCGCTAATCTCAGGGACTACTGGTTGGAATTGGAAAATTCTTTTAGTGTTGGATAGTCCATTTCTTGAGGAAGGCTATAGGCTATATAACATCACGCTACGACCAACAGGTGCTGAGCAGCGTGGGTGAAACCGCGTGGAACAGCTAGTTAGTAATAAAATGTAATTTTTCAAGGGTCAAATATTGAAATTATACCATTTTTTATTTATTTTAGCCTCTTATCTTTATTTATTTTATTTTTGATTAATAAATCAAATGTCAAACCAAAAAAAAAACCATAAGAATACCTTTCAAAAATGTTTTTCATCACTATAATCATTTTCAAAGAATGAAGGTCTTTTTTTGGGGTGGGAAATTAAGAAAATAAATGAGTGGAGCGGGGAGTGTTGTCAGACTTGTACTGACTAAAACCCACCCATGTTTCTAAAGGACAATAGATTGTCCTTTACGTTCCGGGGCCGGTATCTCTTTCGAACAACCCGCAACCCCAGCAGGCGGAGGCTGTGGCAAGCCCCTCTGCTTTTCTGACATCTCTTTGAGGCGCACGTGAAACCTGGCCTGTCGTCAATAGACGGACGGACGGTAAGCTACCCATTGCTCCCTCAAACGCCCGGCCACCTCCTTTGCTAGCATTACTGCTTCACAGAAGGAGGTATGGTGCTTCCCATTCCCTTTCGCTCCGGACCATGGATTGAACCAGGGCCGGACGCGAGAGATCACCACTGCCGATCGCCAATACGAGGGCACGGCGGTGTTTCGCCCAAGCTGGGCAGACCGCCACTGTGTGCTCCACCGTGTCCTTCGGGCGATAGTCACAATGGTGACACCCGGGCGTTTCCTTTCGCCCGATTATTTGCAGGAACCTACCAAAACTTCCGTGTCCGATGAGGACCTGTGTCAGGTGGTAGGTGAGGACGCCATGACGCCTCTCCAGCCACTCCTCAAAGAGGGGACTTACCGCCACTATTGTGGCGTGTTCTTCATTGTGGCGTGCCTTTAAGAAGAACGAATGTCTTACTCTAGTTTTTTTCATGTGGTTAACTGAGTCATCAGAATAGTTACTCTCACATAGAATGCTCTTTCGCTGAGTACCCGGTTGATTAGTCACATTGTTTAGAAGTTCTGGAGAAGGTATTAACTACAATGGCGAAGGAGTTCTTGGTCCAGTGACAATTGATACAGATGCTGTTCTATGAGAAGATGGTGAACTAGTCACAGAAATACTTGACGAAGGCCTTGAATAACCTACTGATGAATCTTCTAAATAGGATCTGAGACACATTCAATATGAATTTGTCTTATTTCAAAATTAGGACAAGGAACATGAGTGGCGCTGGTGGGGCATAAAATACAGCTTAATCTCCTGGCGTGCAGTAAATTAGGTTCAGTGTTTCATACAACTTGGTGGATTTGGAAGGTCCCTTTAAACGGACGACATTTATTTGCATCCGCTATTCTCTGTGTTTCAGGAACATGATTATCATCAACAGGAACAATCTCGATACCTTTACAATTGTTAATTGGGTTCTAGACCGACTGGATCGAGGCATTGTACCTGAAACAAACTGAAACATGCTAAGCACCCAACATTTTGCAAAAAATTAATCAGGCTCCTTTTTTGGAAGCCGATACCAATGATGCAGTTTTTAAATCATGCTGTCTCAGCCCGCCTGCTTGTTTTACCAACATTGTAGCTTTATTAACATAGGAAACTATTAAAATGTTATTTTTTGTGGACATGCATCTTTCCAGTGGACATTTATGTTCACACGAAAGATGTCCACAGGAGAGATTTTTCAAACTAAAATCAAAGCAGCCATTTTATTTTTAAGGTTAGTAAAACAACAAAAGAAACTTTGAAAATACTCCTCAAAAGGCATATCGCCGCAATATTTACTAAATTATAAAATAATAACTTACCAAATTATAACCCAAGCAGGAAAGACGCACTGAACTTTGACAAAAACACTTAATTTTATTTTAAAAAATCGTTAATTAGAAAATGGCACGTAGCTGTACTAACAAGGACTCCAACAAATGGCGGCTATCTATTATCATCTATATAGTAATGTTATCCATCTGATTGACACAAATAACTTTATTGGTAACAATTTTTATTTGACAAAAGATAGATTTTTTGTGGATCGGTACTATCTTGCAAACTATTGTAGAAGACAAATAGCTGTATCGCTATCATATTTTTTTACAATTACAGCCAAGAATTTGGCTAAGCGAGTTGCCTCTATTGAACATTGCAATACTCAGTCAAGTTACTCAGCCAATAGTTTGCTCACAATTAATGAATCAGATCATCATTTAAATTAGAGATTGAGACAATAGAGGCAACCTCTTGCAATCTTGTAAGGAAGCCAGATAGTAAATCAGTTGAAAGTATTGGGAATTTTGATTGTATCAACCTGGTGCATCAAAATATTCAAGGGTTTTTGAACAAAGAATTAGAAGTAGGGCTTTTCCTGAATTGTAACAACATAGATATTCTTTGTGTCACAGAGCATTGGCTCAAAAGTCACCAATTAATTTTTAATTTTAGTAATCACCAGGTTGGTAGTTCATTCAGTAGAGTAAATGCTATACATGGCGGCGCATTAATCTTAGTAAATAATCAGCTCAAATTTAAAGAACGCAAGGATATTGTAAACCTGTCTGTTGAGAGAACAATTGAAATAGCCTGTATAGAATTGGAGCAGTTTATCATATTAAGTGTGTATAGACCCCCTTCAGGTTTGTATGATTGTTTTGAAAAGATAATGGATGAAGTGTTGCATAAAATCTGTAGTAGCTCAAAGAAATCTATAATCACTTGTGGTGATTTTAATATTAATTTGCTAGAAAAATCTGTGTTAAGTACTAAAATTACAAACCTGTTTCAGTCATACAACCTTGAAAACAAATTTTTGGAGCCCACTAGAATAACCCAGACTAGTGCCACTTGCCTAGATAATATTTATACTGATGTTATACCAATCCACAAAGTAATTATTAACTTATTAGATTCAGATCATTGCGGGCAACTGATTACAATTCCAAATGTAATAAAAAAAGTAGCTAAGATGGATATCACTGTCAACCCAAAAACTAAAAGTCGCCTAGAAACTTTTAAAAATAAACTTTCAACTAAATTACCACTTTTGTCAACTAGTGATGACCCCAATCAAAAATATAACAATTTTTTTAGTATGTATTGCACACAGTTTAAGACCACGTTTGTTCCTAAGACTATCTCTGTTAATAATAACGCTTCTTTCAATGACTGGGCCACCTTTGGTATTCATAAAAGTAGAAAACGGCTTTATGAGCTGTATGAAGAGCGAATTTGTATTAATACTGTAGAATTTAATTTGTATGTTAAGAATTATTCTAAAGTTTTTAAAAAAGTTTGTGCTATAGCTAAGTCACATTATTTGAGTTCAAAAATTAAAAATAGTAGTAACGTAATTAAAACGACTTGGAACATTATTAATAGCGAAGCAGGAAGGTCTTGCAAGCGAAATAGTGACTACAGCCTTGCTATCGGCGATAATATCATAAAATCAGATACTCAAGTTGCTACAGCGTTCGAAAATTTCTTTGCGGATATTCCTGTATCGACTACTAAATCGCTAGACTCGTCACCTGCTGCTGCAGATGCTTTACTAAAGGAAAATGTTCCATTCCATGATTCCGAATTTAATTTTCAATATGTCAATTGTAATGATGTAATTAAAACTTTTCATATGTTAAATGTTAAGAAGACCGCTGATCTATGGGGTCATTCTGTGGACGTTGCCAAGTCCATTATAACCATTGTAGCTCCTTCATTAGCTGTTATATTTAATGATTGTATTGACCGTGGTGAGTTTCCTGATCTAATGAAAAATAGTAAAATAATACCATTGTTTAAATCGGGTAGTACATCAGACCCTACTAACTATAGACCAATTTCAGTGCTACCAACATTTAGTAAAATTTTTGAAAAAATAATTTTAGATCAAATGCAAAGATTTTTCAATAAACATAAGTTATTGCATAATAAACAGTTCGGTTTTACAAAGGGTCGTTCAACTACTGATGCCGGTGTTGAACTTCTAGGACACATTTATAATGCCTGGGAAGATAAATGTGATGCTTTGGGGATTTTTTGCGATTTGTCCAAGGCTTTCGATTGCGTTCTCCATAAAACATTAATCAGAAAACTACACCACTACGGAATCCGGAACGCCTCTCTGAATCTTCTTACGTCATATTTGAGTGGTAGGATTCAGAGAGTTGATGTAAACGGGAAAAGATCTCCCGGATCTGTAGTAAGCATGGGAGTACCACAAGGGTCCATTCTTGGCCCTTTTTTATTTCTTATTTATATTAATGACTTGCCTTACCTCATAAAGGATAATCATGATGTAGTGTTGTTTGCAGACGACACTTCTCTTTTATTTAAACTAAAACGTCAGCAGCTAGCTACTGACGATGTTAATAGCGCTCTGGCAAAGGTCGTTAATTGGTTTAACGTTAATAATTTACTTCTAAATGAAAAAAAGACCAAATGCATTAAGTTTACGTTACCTCATGTTAGACAAGTGGAAACTAGTGTACTAATCAAGGATGAAGAGTTGAAACCGGAAGATAATACAGTGTTCCTAGGCTTAACTTTGGATGCTAAGCTTCAGTGGGGCCCTCATATAGATAAGTTGTCAAAAAAGCTTAGCTCAGCAGCATACGCCGTTAAAAAAATTCGTGATTTGACTGATTTAGAGACAGCCCGTTTAGTTTATTTTAGTTATTTCCACAGTGTGATGTCGTATGGTATTCTCTTGTGGGGCCATGCCGCCGATATTCAGACAATTTTTATTTTGCAAAAGAGGGCAATTCGTTCAATGTATAAATTAAGTCCTAGACACTCCCTCAGAGAAAAATTTAAAGAGATTAACATACTTACTGTGCCCTCTCAGTTTATTTACGAAAACCTTTTGTACGCGCATAAAAATATAAAATTGTTTAAAAAATACAGTGATATCCACGACATAAATACAAGGAACAAACACAAATTTGTTGTTCCTGCAACGAGGCTCAAAAAAATAGGAGGTACTTTCACATGCCAATGTATACGTTATTATAATAAACTGCCAAGCGATATTCAAACACTAAGCCTCAATAAATTTAAATCTTTCATAAAACATAAACTATGTCTCAAAGCTTACTATAACATGAATCATTACCTTGAAGATAAAAAGGCTTGGGATTAAGCTGCTCCAATTTAATTTACTCAGTGAGTGTCAAAATTTGCCTTTGTTTCACTTATTTATTGTCTATTCCTTTATTTTATATACTTTGACATTAATATTTACTTTATTTTTACATTCTTTTTATTATTATGATTAGTGACATTTTATTTTCTTATTATTTTCATTTATGACATTTTATGATTTCATTATGATCTCATTAATTATTTATTTTTTATTTGTTTATTGTAAATGTGAGGACCATGTGGATCATTTCTTTTATTTACTTTGTTTTTTGACGAAGGTCTGGCAGTTTGAGTGCTATAAGCGACCTACACAAATGTCCTTTTTTTGGTATTGTTCGTCGTGTCGTTGAGCTCCTTAGGTTATGAGTTGAGCTACACGATAACTGACAAATGCTTGCACTGACTGGACAGGTCCACTCAATCTGTGTGGTGCTTTCTTAAAAAGACCATTTCAGACACTATCTGCATAGTCCTCATGTAAGTTGACCAAGATTATTTTGTCTGGACTTTAAAAGAGACTATGACCTCTGAGTTTGTTTCGGCTGTTTCTTCTCAGAGTAGTCGGGTACGAAACACCGGCCTCATCTAGTTTTAAAAAAAAATGACGTGTAAAAGTGTTTGTGAAAACCTACTTGCAAAATAAACATCATTTATCATTTATCCAGTGTTGTCAAAATAAAAAATATTCGATACAAGGTAGCTTTAGCAGAAATTAAAATGTGGTTGATTTTTAGGTCCACCAAAAAGACCTAAATCCGTATAACAGCATGTTTATTGGAAATAAATAAATATATCTTGCGCAATTATTAACAAGTACCCAATAAATATAATATTCATTATATATAACGTAAATGCGACAATGATGTTTTAACAAAAATGTACAAAATAATTAACTACATCTATCCAATCACTCATACCCCAAATCTGAACAGTCCACACGAAGAGACTTTTTAAACATTTTGTTTTTTTTTTTAAATAAAGACATATCATTTCAAAGCTTGAAATATTATGAGCAAACAGAAAAGTAACAATGATTTAACTAAAAAATAAAAGGCTTCAGTTATTGTCGTAAATTTTTAAGTTATTTTGTCCGAACACCCATATGTGTATGACCCGCCTATATTTATATGGGACTAGCTTAAACCCGTAAAACATCGTTACGAATAAAGCCAATATTGAAAAATTTTACTGAAAATTTGGCTGTATGGACTTAATTTTCTTTGCGGTCTTTTCTAGTCCAGATTTTTTAGTTTTTCCTTGATTCGTACACCAAACACTACTTATATTCCAAATTTCAAGCTTCTAGGTCTGCTAGAAGTGCCTTAGCATTTTGATGATCGGTGAGTCAGTGAGTGACAAAATTAAGAAATTTGACCCGTTATAATTCTTAAAATACTGGTTCAAATTGAATGAAATTTGAAATATACCGTGTCTTTACTATGCCTGCAAGGTTACTAAAATTTCAGTCTTCTAGTTTTATCCACAACGAAGTTACAGGGGGTCGAAAATGGTCTGAGTTGCTTCGAGAAAAGGATGGTACGGCCGTGACGCTTTTTGCTCGACTTGGTGGGGGCACTGCCGTGCCCCCAGAAATAATAGAAAAATCAGATAGAACATCGATTCATTTCATAAAAAAATATATTACTTAATTAAATAAATAAATATGTTGGGACAACTCACACACGGCTACCTGTTCCCAAGCTAAGCAGAGCTTGTGTTATGGTAACCAGACAACTGATATACATACTTATAAAAACATACATATTATAGATAAATCACACCCAGACACAGAACAAACAATCATGCTCATCACACAAAGTTTGTCCTGTGTGGGAATCGAACCCACGACCTCCGGCCTAGCAGTCAGGGCCACTAACCACTAGACCAACAGGCCCGTCAATTGCTAGCTATTTAAAAACTTAATTCAAAACATTTGGATAGGTCATAATATTTTTTGATTTTCCATTTTGAGTGTAAATAAATAAACGGCCGGGGGGTACGACTCTGTAACAGGCAACATAAAGTTGGCCATGTGAAAAACATGATTCTTCCTAATTCACACCACAAACGTGAAGTGTTTGCCCTTAGGCCTTGTTGATGGACATATACGCAAATGATAAACGAACAGCACGTCGATTCTGTAAAATTCGAACAACAACTCGCAATTCGCTTCGCTATTCACTCTCACTCCGCTTAAGCGTAGTAGCTATTTAGTAATCTGTGGCTTAAGGTTCAAAATGACCTTGATTTTGCATTCTGTAAGCATCACATTAAGCACTTGCGAGGTGAAGTGACCTCCGAAGCGAAGCGACCAATACTGAACTAGTGACTACCACACTCAAAAAATGTAAGTCGAGAGCACAGAGTACATTGTATGTCGAGAGTTATCGGTTTTTTATTTTACCAGTTTTTGACACAGAATTTTAGCTATTATGATGTTTTAAATTATAATTTCTTATTTAAAGGAACTTTGGAAAGATAATAAGTAAAAGAAAACCAGAAAACTCTAAATTCGTGCCGTGAATATATAATATAATGCTTACCTTACGTAAAAAATAACTGACAGACAATATCATTAGTAATCTGTGGGCAATATTTTCATCGTTGCATTTTGTTTACGTTTTGTTTGTTTTTTGATCGTTCAGTGCCGCTATTAATTGTGGAATAATCATGAAGTAAGTATATATTTGTAGTTGTAAAGTTCAAAAATAATATTACTTTAAAAAGTGTTTATTTTGTTTTGTAATCCAACAATAATGTTGTAGTCCAAATGAGACACGTTCCTCTCACTCGCCCATCGTCGGCTCAGGTTAAAACTCTCTTGGAAAGAAACCCTGGCATGGCGAAGGGTTGACAATGTATGATATTCAAATTTAATTCATATTTGTATGGGATTAATTAATGATATAAGAGTATGTAGCTAGCATTTATCTGATTATATTTACTTTTTACAGATTCAAGTATCACAACAACAGTAGAGTCAAGTCTAGATTATATTCTAATAAAGATCTATAAATATTCTAATTAAAGGTCAGTGGGTAGCCTTAGGGGCGGATAAATACTAAAAAAATCCAAATAGTAATTTATCTGTAGGGTACTATTTGCAGTCAAAATATTTTAATCTAATTTTATCCCACAAAGAAGATATGAAGTAAGTAACATTTATTCAATTTACTTTTCAGGATTCCAACCAGATTGAGGATAGTCAAGAACACACTCATAATTACAGACAACCAAATCATGCAATTTCGAGAAAACTGTTTGCTTCCTCATCCAGCTCAACTGTTGGAACAAGCCAAAGCATTTTACGGGTATGTATCTAGAGTAGAAACAAATTTGAGTTGTCACAGCAAATGTATCTTGTGACTGTGATGATTCAAATCATACTTTGAGAACAGATCTGATCTGATCTGCTACACTCTGACTCAAGCTATAGGTCTTTAGTCGGGCTACCATGTCACATGTGTTTTTTTTTGTTATTTAATGTACTTAAAAGAAGTTTTAACAAATCTTTCTGAAGTGCTTTAATATTATTTACTGTGTCACTAGCAACTTTCCTTGGAATTGTTAATATTTAATTATAATATTAAGATGTGGATTTCCTTTTTAAAATTGTTTATGAATAACCAGTCAGAATACACTCCTCCTCCAAATCCTCATGTATATCATCCTAGCCTGTCCCCTCCAACTATAACTTTCACATACACCCACACCTTCACGTCAGATTTTGCTATTTATTTAAGAGTTTTCATTAACGCATTGTAATAATAGGTGTTCTGTTTTCAGGATGATGTTACACATCTTCAGTTGCTGCTCCTCCACTATCAAAACGGCGAAGACATTTCACCTCCACCACCAAGAGATTCCTGAGGGTGGATGAACAGCAGCTAGACATGCAAAGATTATACACAGATATTTCAGTCCTTTCTGGAAAGGAGTGCAGAGAATGATAACATTTTAGCTGAACCTGTGGCCGGAGTCAAGCATTGCCAAAAATAGACATGGGGTGTAGCAATATAAGTTGTGTTTTAGTTTTTGAAGCAAGATTTTTCAGTCAGGTTTATTAAATTAAACACAGTATAAATAATACACTTTTAATGAATACAAGCACAGTTTTATTGAAAGACCCGCCTCACACACCACAGAATACATACAATAAACAACAGTCACTCTTCTGAAATTGTCAATACTTGGCGTTCGTGTGCGTTTGCAATAACTATATTTTGCAACTATGTCTGGATGACATTTGAGCACTGTGTACTTACAAGCACCTAAATCGTCCCTTATGGAGGCCAATAAATTGTTCTCTCTACTTGTGAGCAGTTAAATAACAGTAATTGTCAAAAGCTTCTGGGGAATTATCTTCAGCACCACTAATTGGTGTCATAAAGTAGTCGCTGAGTATATTCTGAATCGCCTGAAAAAATAAACAAATAACTATGTAGTTTTTAAACCTAGTAATTAGGCTTATATTAAGTGAAGTTCTTATATGAAGTATGCCCACTCTTTATTATGAAGTGATTTTCTTATTATGGTATGCTTGGTTACAAATCTTTCAGCTATAAACAGTGTAAATACCTTCTAAATTAACTTTATACTTAGTAAAATGAAGCACTTACTCTTACACGAGTGGAAAGTCCTTTGCCTCGACGTTTTGTGGGCTTTGTCAGATGTAGTTAACTCCAGCATACTCCAGTTGATCAATTAGCTCTTTTGACAATCTATACACGCTCACATAGTCGTTATCTCGGGTTAATAAAGATAAACTTCGAATTTTAGTAGATTGTCGACGTTTTTCTAGTTTATCCAAAGTATGAGCTTTTTCTAATAAAGATTTAAACAAAAACATTCCCGCCATCATTATTGCTAGACACTTATTATATACACGTAGGTAGACACTTATTCACATTAAAACTTTATTTATAAAATATTTAAGTATGACTTCTTCTATTTTCACCCGTAAAATACAACCGAGTTTTTAGATGCCAATCAAGAAACTCACAGCGGGTTCAGATTCGAAGTTTAGAGTGAAGTCTTACAGAATCACAGTGCAGGATATTGTAATCGTTTGAATTCGAATGGCATAACAGTGGGTATCATAGGGATACGCGGTATCAAACAAACCTTCTCCTTTAGATTTACCAGTTAAGATCGTAGCTTCGATCAAATTTAGCAATAACTTTTCCACTGCCAATCTGGTGCCATTACACAGTTTTGGTGGATTAATATTTTGCAATAATATAATTAAAGAGTCATCTTTCAGATTTAAGCAGTGCGGTGGCATACCAGCCGGATCCAATGAATTTAAAAATTCAAATGGATAATTCAATGCCTCATTTTGATTCATAGCTCTATCAATTGATTTATATGTCGTGACTACACCTGGCAGTTTCTGTTGAATTTGAAAATTAATAGCATTGATATGAATGTTCTTTGGTGCTAAAATGGCGCGTTCTCTCAACCAATAAAAAATTCTATAATTCTGAAGAATATTCGAAAAAACACAATCAATCAATTCATCTACGGATTGCACAATAGTACAAAAATTGATAGGTATAGCGATCAATCCAAATCCAAGCTACACGTAGATATTTTTTTTTTTTTTTGGTACAGGAACATGGTGAAACAACAAGGAAAAATGCAGTATTTCCTGTGAAATTATCTAATATTGTTAGTATGAATGCAGCAATGATCATAAACTAGATTAAAATGCAGTAATCACGTATTTAGTACCAAGTTAGAATGCAGTATTCGTCTAAATACTAGTAAGAAACGCAGTACTCGCATTTTGGCTGCATTTTATTTTAGTACATTCGTATATTTGGTTATTCATTGCTTTCTAAGGGTGCGTCCACATCTGGCGAATGTGCCCCGAATGTGCAGCTTAAATATGTTCCTTGGTGCAGCTCGCGAGCCGTTTGCGAACTACACGCGAACTGCGCGCATGCAGTCAAGCAAAGGTGCGGTGCGCCTTTTTAGCGCAACTCATGCAAGGCTCATAACAGGCGTGCTTGCGGCGCACGATCTGCGCGCACTCAATACGGTATTACACCCATTTTTAAAAAATATCTCATTTTGATCCTAGGGTCCTAGTAAGCAACCAAAAAAAAAACAAAAAAAAAATATTCAATCGATAAGTGCCATAAAACTGCATTTCAATTTTACAATTTCTATTTTCGCGCGTAAAATCACAAAAACGCTTGACGCCATGTTACTCTGTGGTCATGACGTCAGTTGGTTACGTAAACAAATGCGCTGTTATTAGTCTTTCTGTTTAGTTGTATTTTTCACTATAGTTTATGGTATTATTATATGGTAGTATTTATTTCTTCCATGGTATTATTACTTCTATTTTAATAAAAAAATAAATGTAAAGTTTTATAATACAAAAATAGTAATAGTTGCTCAGTTGACAGTTTTTTGTTTACATGACCTTAAGACGTAATAATCATGGCGGACAGTTTGGCTTTTTAACAACAGACTAAAAAGTGAAAAATTTTAAATCAATTTTAAAATTTATTCAGTTATTTTATTAATTAAATTTAACATTTTCCGATTGCTTGTTGCCTAAGCTATCTGAATTGTATATTTTTAGAATTTCTTTCATATGGAGTAAAATACCCTATTCTCGCACTTACTATACTGGAAACTTGTTGTGTTTCATAAACATTTCTCCTTCTCCATAACAACACGTACTTAGACTCCAGTAATCAGAAACGAACTGAGCGGGGCTTAAAATGGAGGAAAGCCTCCGCCCGGAAAGAAGACGCGAGCCGCTAGCGCGCCGCCCGGGCGCTGATCGCGTACGGCGCTTATACGCTAACTGCGCGCGGACGGCGCAGGAGCGGCGCAAAAACAAAAATGCACGCGCGCAGCTTGCAAACGTCTCGCGACACGCGTCTGCACATTCGCGGCGCATTCGCCAGATGTGGACGCACTAGGGTGCGATAATATATATAATCGCAGTATAAACCAATACTGCATTTCACCTTAGGAGGTGAAATGCAGTATTGGTTTATACTGCGATTCAATCTAGTATTATAAAACAAAATTATGTCAAATTGCTGCATTCTTATAGCGCATACTGCGTTCTACATTAGTGCCGCAGTCTGTGCTCGTCACTCGCAGTGGTCCGTGTAGCAGCCGCGCGTGCATACGACTACGATACAGGAGAAAACACTCACCCAACAGAAGATACCTTCCAAGCAACTTAAGCGCAACTTTCATGTTTAATGATTTTAAAGAAAAACATCCTGCAATAAAAATATCTTACGGATTATACAGACAATTTTTAAGAAAAGACATGGACATTTCGTTTACGCAATTGGGAAACGAAGAATGTGAAGGGTATAAGTTACATCAACCTACTTGCAAAGAACCAGTAGCCTGTGATGTTTGTATTTCCTATATAAACCACCAAGTAAAGTAAGATACAAAAAAGCCCGAAAGTTGTATCAAGAAAATGTTGAATTGTCAGCGGCTGACACCAATAAAATATTTTTTTCTGCTGATTTACAGAAAGTGATAATGCTACCGAGAATTGACATGTTCAAATCAGTTATTTTTTGTCCAAGGATTATAGCATTTAATAAAAGTTTCGTGTCTTTAGGGTCATCATCAGCGTTTATAAAGCGTTTTTTCTTAGCAAACGCTACTGTTCCGATATAGTTGTGTGGACAGATAATTGTTCAAGTCAAAACAAGAATTGGGCTTTTTTTACATAAAATTTCTTGTGCAGATTGTAAACAGTTCTGAAATATTTGCCGAAAATATTATAATCAAATATTTAGAACCTGGACATACTTTTATGTCAGCAGACAATTTTCACCACCAAGTCGAGAACCAACTCCAGAAAGCAGGAAAGGTCTATGATTTTTCTGATTTCATTGATTGTGTACAGTTGGCTAATTCAGGAAAAGTCACAGTAAAAGCTATGGAAGTTTCAGATTTCTCTAAATATATGGATCATTCATCTCAACATAGACTAAAAACATTACCCTCCTTCTTTGGCAGTCGGGTAAAAAGAGCACAAATAGAGTATATTTAAAAGATATTGTTATTGTGGTACACAGAAACGAAAGTAAGTTGTTTGTGAAGACGGAGTATGATGGAACGCTACATGCAATTGAGTTCCTCAAAGTAAAATACTTGAAGTCATTCTCAATTCCTGATCCCATCAAAAACACTTTTGCAAGGGGTATATCTAACGACAGAAAATCAGCTATCCTTTCTACACTTTCCAAAATAATTCCCCAAAATAAATTACCATTTTGGCAAAACCTCCATATCAATGATTCTTCGGCTGATCTTGTAAATAATTTTGAAGTAGGAGACTGTGATGAAACATGAAACAAAAGCTGTGATTTATTAATTAGATTTAGTTACTACTGAAAGACTGTTACTGTGCCATTATTAATTAAGAACTTAAATAAATTTAATTTAATTTAATTATATTTTTTTATTTTTTTGCGGAAGCAGTGTTCCGTTTAAATAATCTAATGCGAAAGCATATGAAGAATGATCTCATTTATTTTATGGTTTTAAATCACATGTTCTAAACATGATGATTATTAGTAAGTAATAGGTATTTCTTAAAAGATACATGTTCTATTATTTTAGTTAAACAACGTCCAATATATTTTTATTACTCTATGTCGCAAGATAAATACTGTTTAAATTTATTATAAAATAAAAGATTTTCATAATACCCAGGTATTTCCTTTTTTTTCCTATTTTATTTTTTTAAATTATGGGACCAGACTTATTTACACTGCATTTAGTCTATTATTTCAGTCGTCTTCAATTATTAACTTTGCTAATACTAAATGCAGTTAATGTATTTCGTAGAAACAAATGCAGTAACAAACACGAGTACTGCATTTTACTGCACTACTTTGATTTATTTGTTAATGGCGACACAAGGTATAAATGCAGTATCCACGTTTATAAAGACTTACATTAGAAAAATTACTGTCAAAATCAAACTAAATAATAATTTGTATTTTTTGTACTTGTTCTGTAACAAAAAAATTGAGTTTTTTGATTAGTTTTAGTAGAGATTAAAAAAAAACCCTTAACCGCGTCTTTCTCGATACCGCCATTTTGCAAGTACTGCATTTGCTGTTACGAGGGCAGAATTGTGCTAATGCTTTATTTGCAATGGAGAATGTTACTAGGTATGCCAAATCGCCTGTATTTATACTAACACACTAGTTTTTGTTGTAGTCAAAAATCCCAGTAGTTTTGATTTTATAAGCATTCAAAGTTTCGAATAATATCGAGCCCGCTAACAGTCACATGACCACTTGTGACGTCATTTCACAATGTTTCAAGCAAGATAAATTAAGTCGTGTATGCTCTTAGACAAGTGAAAAAAGTACCAATCTAAAAACAGCAATATTGTTTTGCCTTATAATATGGGGTAACATAACAGTACGGACCAAAACAAAACATTCATTTTCTAGAACATTTAGTACTAATTCTTCTTTACTACGATTCCAGGATGCCTGGCTGCGTTATCAGTGGGGGTGGCACTAGCGCTGTCGCCGGTGACTGTGGCGCTCTGCATCTGCAAGTCCACGCGGGTGACGGCCGTCATGGGAGGCTTGGTCATGTTCCTCGGCTGCCTCTTTACCTCCTTTGCCATGCAGTTCTACCAGGTCTTCTTCAGCTTTGGTGAGTATAATTTTACTCTTCTTCTTTACAACAATATAAAGTCAAAGTCTTCTTCTTGACAATCGAAACTAAATCAGTAGCACGGCACCCAGGTTCACCCATATTCAGAAATAAGGCCGCGTATCGACGAGAGCCGTTTGGACCCCAGCTAAATGGGCAGACGATTTTAAAATGTGGCTCCTCAGAATAAAAGCTAAATGGAACCAACAGGGTGTTGGGATACCTACTTAGGTAGATAAAGCTTATACAAAGTGGTTAAAATAATCCTTACTAATATTATAAAAGCGAAAGTGAGTTTGTTTGTTACCTCTTCACGCCAACATGGTTAAACCGATTTTGATGAATTTTGGTACAGATAGTTGGGACCCTGAAGACAGAGAAAAAAGATTGAGATATGAGGGAGAAAGAGGAAAGAAAAGAAAAAACGTAGCATTGCTATAACAATAAATAAGGCGCAAGGGCAAAAACTACAGTTAGCAGGTACCTGTAAATCAGGAAAGGGGAACTGTGTTAGCCCAAATTTAACGCGAGCGAAGCCGCGGGCAAAAGCTAGTACGAAAATAAATTACAGTCTACCTATAAAAAAACATTTGAATATATCTAGGGACACGAAAAAAGTATCGATACTTTATGGTATCGAGTAGGTTTCTTTTCGATACCGATACTTTTGTACTCGATACTTTGTATTCGATACTTTTACTTCACAAGTACTTTTGACAGATATCGTATCGAATAAATTACTTTTTTTTATTTATTCATTTTATAATTTATGGCAACATTAGCAACGCCATCTTGTTCAATCTTGCTGAAGCTTTCATTCATAGAGTTAGTTCCGTTCCGTTGCCTGTAGGTTGCCGGATTCACCGGAATTTTTATCGATTCCTGCGACTTCAGTGCCCTCAGAAAGATTGTTTTCGAAAGCTGGAAGTACAATTACTAAAACCCGTAACCGCCTATCGCCAAAAAGGCTCGACAAACTTCTTTTCTTGAGCGATTGTACCGAGAAGGAATGGGATTTATAATATTTTAGATTAAAAAATTGTGGCTTTACTTACAGGTTGTTTTTATTTATCTTATAATTATATGTACCATTTGTTACTTTTTCATTTTCTCTTACTGTATAAAGGTACAGACGATACTTACTGACTAACATTGACAAACTAACGTATGGCGTAGGCCCTGCCTGAGAAATGAACTCGATACTTTGAGGTATCGATACTTTTGTGTCGATTCTTTTACGAGTACAATACTTTTTTATCGATAACACATCATCCGTCCGCTGCTCGACCGATATCTACAATGCGAACGACACGCCACCACACATACTACTTAGGAACTAGATTTGTTTATTAATGTCAGCTCGTTCCTATTGGCCGTGAATATGTAATGGGAGACCTGTTACTCCCACCATTATATTTTAGTATTAAGCCTTGTACATATTCCTGTAACCCTCAGTCTATTCGCGACCTCAATACAACTCGCTACACCTAAGTACATCTGGAGTATTATTTACTACACACCACCTAAGCGCTACAGTGGTGACCCCGACGTGATCAAAAAATATACCGACGTGATTAAGAAAATATTACCGACGTGATTAAGAAAATATTACCGACGTGATTAAGAAAATATTACCGACGTGATATAGTGATATACGACGTTCGTGATCAAGTGAATATACCGACGTGATCAAGTGAAAACCTCCAGATCCTGTATTCAGATAGCACCATGGCCAATCAAGAAGACCCAGAACTCTCAGCCGTGTCGACGTCGCTGCGCATTCCACCTCTCTGGCGCGACAGAATACGTTTGTGGTTCGCGCAATTTGAGGCCATTATGTCTCCACAGAAGAAGGGTGATCAAGCCATGTTTGACCTCGTCATCGGACACCTTGAGCGACAAGACCTCGATGAAATATCCGACATAATTCTCCATCCACCGGAAAATCGTCGGTATGAGACATTGAAGAGTCGGCTATTCCAAGTTTACGAGGAATCCGAGCAGCGGCAAGTACAGAGATTGCTGTCCGAGATGGAACTCGGCGACATGAAGCCTTCACAGCTGCTACGCCGCATGAAAAACCTCGCCGCTGACAACATCTCCGATTCAGCGCTGCGAATAATGTGGACCAACCACCTGCCACAATCAATTCGCGCAGTCCTCGCTGTCAGCGATAATATCGCCAAGAAAGCCGACATCCACGAACTAGCAATGATGGCTGACAAGATACTCGAGCAGACGCAACCGTACGGCATCGTCGCGGCAGTTTCATCCACTCCTACCACCCCGCATGCATCTAAGTCAATTGAGGAAAAGATCGACGCGCTTACAAGAGAAATAGCAGAATTAAAGACGCAACAATCGCATCATAATAGCTATCGACGCAGACCGTTCAACAGGCGACACTCACGATCGCGATCGTCAAGCCGGACCAAGTACGATCGCGCGCCTAACGACCAATCAGCGATCTGTTTTTATCACCGTAAGTTCGGCAAAGAAGCGCGAAGATGCACGCGTCCGTGTAGTTTTGAAGATAGCAGTGCCCACTCGGGAAACTAACACCTGCGTTGGCCGAGGCGGGAACCGGCGCAAGCAACTCTTCCTACCGCCTATTTATAAACGACAAAAACTCAGGTTTGTCATTCCTAATTGATACTGGTGCCAACGTGTCTGTGATACCTAAGAGAACAGGTGGGAAAACAACACCAACCGATTTCTGTTTGTATGCGGCAAACAACACGGTCATTCCAACGTACGGAGAGAAGACATTACAACTGGATCTCAACCTACGCAGACCGTACACCTGGAAATTCATCATCGCCGCAGTCAGCAAGCCCATTATCGGTGCTGATTTCCTAAAACATCATCAACTTCTTGTCGACGTAGCCGGCCGATGTCTCGTCGACAAAATAACCAACCTCACCACCAGAGTACCAGTCACCTACTCCGCCGAACCAACAGTGAGAAGCATTGATGTTGATCAGCCGTTCCACCAGCTACTCAGCAAATATCCCGACATTCTTCGACCATCATGCATGAAAGATAGTCCAAAACACCGCGTCGAACACTACATTGAAACTACCGGTCCACCAGTATACAGCAAGACCAGACCTTTACCACCTCATCGATACCTAACTGTGAAAAAGGAATTCGAGACAATGATGCAGCAAGGGTTATGTCGTCCCAGCAAAAGTCCATGGTCCAGCCCGCTACACGTCGTACCAAAGAAAAACGGCGAAATACGCGTATGCGGCGATTACCGCAGACTCAATGACGTCAAAATCAAAATCAAAATCAAAATCAAAAGTCATTTATTCAAATTAGGCTGATAATCAGCACTTTTTGAACGTCAGATTACAAGAGACAGTCCCACAAAACGCCCTGCCCTTCGCCACTTCCTAGTGTTTTAGCTGGGAAGAAGAAGTGGCGGAACAAACTCCCCAGCAACACATCTGTCTGTCAGGTTAGAAGAACCAGATTTTATACAATTTATATTATCACAAAAAAAATATATAAAAAAATAAAAAAATATTCATTCATTGTCACTTGTCAGCTAGCAAACACCAATTATATATAAAAAACAAAAAATAATAATAATAATAATAATAATAATACCCAAGTCTAAATAATAAATTAACCAGTCTAACGGGTGTGCCCGCTTACACGTGCAGTGAAGAAGTCACAGGTGATAAACTAGGACCATAGTGCAAAAGAAATAAGCTAAGCATAAAAAAGATAAATATAAATAATTATATTCAGTCAATGCTCGAGGTCACTAGTTAACCACATGCCAATAACAAAAACACACAAAATGAAACAAGTAAGTATATAAAGAAAAAAAAGTAAAATATAAAATTACATGACGAAGACATGTAACGTATCAATAATATAATTTGGCGAAAAAACATGAAGGAGAAGAAAAAAAAATAATAATAATCGTCTTGAGTTCAACACAGTGACCAACTATGCTTGTCATCTAAATAGTCGTTAATAGAATAGTATGCTTTTAAACAAAGGTTAGATTTTACTTTAGCTTTAAATGCATTCAATGGCAAATCTAGAAAAGAAGCAGGTAGCTTGTTATAAAAAGTTATACCAAGCCCTACAAATGAATTATGAACCTTATGAAGCCGGTGGAAGGGAGCACGTAGTTTATGCTTATTTCTAGTGTTAATGTTGTGAATATCACTGTTTTTACTATATAGATGGATATTTTGCCTAACATATAAAATGTTGGCCAAGATGAATTGAGAAGCCACAGTGAGAATACCAATCTCTTTAAAAAAAAAATCACCAAACCCGACCGCTATCCAGTGCCACGTCTCAAAGATTTTACTTATCTACTTCACGGAAAGAAGATATTTACTACTCTTGATCTGAATAGTGCGTACCAACAACTTTGCGTACATGAACCAGACATCGAGAAGACCGCCATCACTACTCCATTCGGCCTATTTGAATTCCCTCGAATGTGTCCAGGACTCAAAAATGCCGGACAAACATTCCAACGTTTTATCAACGAAGTGCTCAGTGGTATAGATTACGCATTTTCATTCATTGATGACGTAATTGTCGCATCTGACAATGAAGCAAGTCACATCGAAGACCTACAACAAGTTTTACGCAGATTAGACGACTATGGCATCACCATAAACCCTTCAAAATGTGTCTTCAGCAGAGAAACTGTCAACTTCCTCGGTTATTTATTTATTTATTTATTTATTTATTTATTAAGGATCTCCAACAAAAGATGTACACAGATCATTTAACTTAAATTATGGACGACAATAGTATCACGTAGGTGCACTCCTTCACTTACAGGAGACCACAGCATGCACAATACAATTAACTATAAGCTAACAAAATAACAGTTCATATATTATAGAATTAAATAAAAATAAAAAGTTTGTAATACTTAACTAAATATTGAAGCAGGTTGTATTTGGAATTGAAATTAGTAAATTGAAAATTTTATGAAATTTTAACAATTTTATGAAATTTTAATAAATTTATGAAATATTAACATATTTATGAAATTTTAACAAATTTATGACATATTAACATATTTTTGAAATTTTAACATGAATCATTTAGAAACTTTCTATATTTAACGAGAGAGTCACAAATGTCAAAGTTGGTTGCTTTGGCTAATGCATTATATTGTCTACAAAGTCTTGGTACAGCGGCGTAATGACCTAGGTTAGTTTTTGAGCCAGGAATGGAAAATAATTCATATGTATTATGCCTAGGAGTCCGAGTTGGAATTTTAATATCCAGAGAGCTCAAAAGTTCATTACAATCAGTGGTTCCACTAAATACTTTATGAAGAAAAATAAAGTCCAGTTTCTTCCTACGATTAGCTAGTGTATCCAAGTGATAATGTTTCAATCTTTCAGAGTAGCTAGTCATTTTTTTTGCCAAATGGTCTCCGTAGCACAGATGATATAGGAACCGCTTCTGAACACTCTCCAATCGCTTGCTGTAGACATCGTAATGAGGATTCCATATCACTGAACAATACTCTAACAGTGGACGAACTAGGGTATTGAAGAGCTTAATTTTAGTGGATGGTCTCTTAAATTCTTTACTGTTTCGCAAAACAAATCCTAGTATTTTGAAGGACTTAGAAACAATGTTAAGAACATGCACATCGAACTTCAGCGCTTGGTCGAGTAAAACTCCAAGGTCGCGAACACTGCTAAGTCTTTGTAATTGAACTCCGTCTATGTAATATTTATTATCTAAGGCCTTTTTGTTACGCGTAAATTGAATGTAGTGACACTTAGTTATATTTAGGTGCATTTTGTTTAGGGCACACCAATTTGAAAGTCTATTGATGTCTTCTTGAAGCATTAAAGAGTCAAGATCACTCTGAATTGGTTTCATTATTTTTAGGTCATCAGCAAACAGATAAAAACGAGAGTGTTGAAAGCATTCGGTAATGTCATTAATGAAGACGTTAAAAAGAATTGGTCCCAAATGTGATCCTTGCGGAATTCCAGATGTTGCGTTGTAGCTGTCAGAAAAATGACCATTTACTACTACTTTTGACTCTCTATTTTCAAGGTAAGATTTAAACCACCCTATCATTATCCCGCTCACACCTAGTTGAGCTAATTTGTAAATAAGAAGACAGTGATTTACCTTATCAAAAGCCTTGCTAAAATCAGTATAGATAGCGTCCACTGGGATACGATTGTCAAGACATTTAGACAAAACTGAAGTAAAACATAATAGGTTAGTATTGGTAGATCTAGACTTGATGCAACCGTGCATGTTATGAAGTGTCAAGTAACGGAATCAAGCCACTACAAGATAAGGTCACTGCAATCACTGCTTACCCCAAACCCGAAACGATTCACGACCTACGACGATTTATCGGAATGATCAACTTCTACCGCGACAATATTCCGAACGCAGCACACTTACAAGCACCACTTAACGCGTACCTTCATAATTCTAAGAAGCGTGACAAAACTCAAATCGAATGGAACAAAGAAGCCTCACAAGCATTCGAGTTGTGCAAAGTCGGCATTCAAAACGCCGCCTTGCTCGCTCACCCATCTCCATTACCAAACGACGCCGTATCGTTAATGTGTGACGCATCGAACACTTGCGCCGGCGCCGTATTACAACAATTTATAAACCAAAAATGGATACCACTTGGATATTTTTCTAAGAAGTTCTCCGACACACAACAGCGATACAGTACATTTGACAGAGAGTTATTATCAATATTTATGGCAATAAAACACTTTAGAAAAATGTTCGAAGGCAGAGAACTCATTGTTTACACCGACCACAAGCCGCTGACTTACGCTATTCGCAAGCCACCGTCAGATAACGACACGGAAAGACGAACTCGTCAGCTGTTATTTATCAGCGAGTTCACTACGGACATTCGTCATGTGAGCGGAGTAAACAATGTTGTTGCTGACGCACTCTCACGCATCGAAACCGTCGAATTACCGTCGCCAATCAACTACGATGAAGTAATACAAGCGCAAGAAAAGGACAGCAACATACCCAAATTATTACAACAAACGAATATCCAACTGAAAAAAATCGTCATGCCCGGTACAAACAAACCCATATTCTGCGAAACGTCTACGTCACACGTTCGACCGTACCTACCAACTGACTTTCGTCGCACCGCTTTCAACGCTGTGCACAATACAAGTCACCCTGGTTTACGAGCTACACGCAAGCTTATGCAAGAACTTCTGGCCAGCAATGAATATCGACATTGGCGATTGGGCGAAATCATGCACACCTTGTCAACGTTCGAAAATACAACGTCACAACCACAGTGAAGTCGCACCATTCCCGCCAAGTGAACGATTTCAACATGTACACATCGATATCGTTGGACCGCTACCTACTTCTTCGTGCGGACATCGATATCTGCTGACAATGATCGACCGCTGTACACGATGGCCCGAAGCTGTACCGTTGAAAGAAATAACTGCCGATACCGTCGCAAGTAAACTGTACGAAACGTGGATATCTCGTTACGGGTGCCCTACAAGAATAACGACTGACCAAGGACGACAGTTCGAAAGTCAACTATTCCGAGACCTCGCACAACTGCTGGGGGTAGACCGAACCCGTACTACTGCCTACCACCCGCAAAGCAACGGCATCGTCGAACGCTGGCACCGAACACTGAAGACTGCACTCATGACCCGACTAGAAGACAATAACAAATGGATTTCCGAGCTACCTACAGTGCTACTGGGATTCAAGCCGCCGTGCGCACAGATACCAACACCAGCGCCGCGCAGCTCACCTACGGTCAAGCACTGCGCCTACCTGGCGATTTCATAGCACCATCACCAGCAGCAACGAAATTGGATCACAACTACGTCGATCACCTACACGACGTAATCATGAAGCTGACGCCTACATACAAACCGCATTCCAACAAGCGATGTATGTTCGTCCACAACGACCTGCAAACATGCAGCCACGTGTTAATACGCGATGACACCGTCCGCAAACCGCTGCAACATCCATACAAAGGTCCGTATAAAGTCATCGAGCGCAACGAGAAGTATTTCACCATACAACTACCAGGAAGATCCAGCACCATATCGATCGATCGACTCAAACCGGCATACACTATCAACACCGAAGATCACGAAAACCAAGCTAGTGAGACAACTCAGTCAGCTGCAGCTACCACCGAAGATCACTCCAGCATACTCCCGGCGAACACCAACGAAAACCGCACAAGATCAGGCAGAATAGTGAAGATGCCTGTACGCTTTTGCTAGGGGGGGAGTACTGTAGCTGCAATGCATAAACACATCATCCGTCCGCTGCTCGACCGATATCTACAATGCGAACGACGCGCCACCACACATACTATTTAGGAACTACATTTGTTTATTAATGTCAGCTCGTTCCTATTGGCCGTGAATATGTAATGGGAGACCTGTTACTCCCACCATTATATTTTAGTATTAAGCCTTGTACATATTCCTTTAACCCTCAGTCTATTCGCGACCTCAATACAACTCGCTACACCTAAGTACATCTGGAGTATTATTTACTACACACCACCTAAGCGCTACACTACTCATGAGTACAGTATCGATACTTTCTATTCGATACCGTGTCCCTAAATATATCCAGTTGTCTAGTCACAGGAAACATGTTTAGTTTGACTTACGACCTTATATTTTCAAGCATCGCTAAGGATTATCTGTACTGTCAGTGCGTTTGCGTGTATGAGTGCTGCCTCAATATTCAACAGATAACACACACACACACAAATATTGTAGTCGCATTCGAGCGAAATAACATTATATAATATCTGTTGCATTTACGCGTTATAGTGGCGACCCGTTCGTTACATTGTATTGCTAAAATTCGCTTAGTTTTAAATTGTGCTGCTAGCTGTTTGGGTTTAGCCATGGGTTAGCGATTATTGTGTCCCGAGTTCGAATATCAATAGGTTTTAATCAAAAAAATGTCTATGTACATTTACTTCACTATATATGTATATCTTTTCGGTGTTCGAAGGTGGAAATAAAAAAGTGCTGAATGATAATAAAAATGTTAATTCGTTTTATTCTAAAATAAACAAACTTTAGTGAGAATTGTGACTTCACATTCCAACTTAGATAAAAGAAGTTCACTTGTTGTAACTTTCTAACACTTTTTTTTGTGGTATAGGTAGGTACCCACTTATTCAATTAATAATAACATATATCAAGAAAATGATATTCTAATAACAGAAATATAATTGTTGATACAGGTATCGGTTCGTTAATATTTTAATGTCTTTGGGCGACACCCAAGTTTTGTGCAGAGTTTAATAAAAACTAATGTTTATGATTTAGACTTTATGAACATGTTTTATTATTATTTAACCTCACAATGAATGAATGAATTGAGGTTATAGCTTAAGTACATTTTCTTAACGAAAAAAAGATTGAAACTTAAACTCAATTTAATATAATTAAATGTTACTCAATATTTAGTTTCACCGTTTAATAATTAAAACAAAAACATCTAGATATTAATATTTAGTATATCCTCCATTATTTTCAATGCAGTCAAGTAGACATTTGCACATGTTACCATATTACCACACATTCAAACAAAGTTGTATCCCAAATTAAAAGGACCGTTTGAGATCATATAGGTTTTTGATGAGGATCGCTATTATCTGAATTCGCTTATCTCTACACGTACCTACTTACAAATACGCTCATGATAAATTGCGTATAATGCCAAATTAGAAAATCAGAGCTTAACTGACAAATATGATGTTGATAAGAGTAATTATGATAATGACGAGAGTACTTAAGTTTGCATGATGATCGGACCGTACCAGAGGTTGTCGTGTAGCCGTAGCTTGGTTAAAATCGGTTCTATTTTATAGTCCGTGAGTACGCGGTAAGCAGTCAACTCTGGCGGGTCTCAGTGTCGGGTTTCTGTGGAAACCATGGAGTCCTGGGGCCTAAGTCTGCTATTACAATAGTGTCAGAATTAGCGTTGCCAACCGTCCCGTATTTCACGGGACGTCCCGTATTTCATGCATAAATTTCTATGTCCCGCCGGGACAGCCTATGTCCCGTATTGTACGAAAATCTGCAATTCTGCAGACCGCGGGCGGCCGCGCGCATACATCGGGTAACATCGGGGTACATCGGGTGCGTCCGTAACACGCGCATCCTGGCCGCGAAGCGGGCTCAGAGAGAATGAGTCGAAACGAACGAACGAAGCGCGTGAGTGAGTGAGATCGCGTGTCGTGTCGAGGCCTCTCGTTCTCGTTCTCGTACTCGTTCCCCTTTTCTCTTCCCCCGCAGACGAAGCCGCGTATTCTCTCATTCCGGACGTTCGTTCATTGTGTTGCCCTTGTCGATTTGTTATTTTACGTAAATAAGTTACAAATTGAAATTATATCTCATAAAATGGGTGACGAAAACAATAGTGATAGTGAAAGTGTTAGCCCCGCCAAAAAATCTAAAAGGCTGACCAAATACAGTTCAAATTGGGAAAGCAACTTTGCCTGGTTACGCCAAGTAAAAGATAATTCTTTCAAAGCATTTTGTCAGCTGTGCCAAAAAGAATTCTCATGTGCGCATGGTGGAATTGCTGTCATAAAACAACATGCATCAACAAAGGTTCACAAATCGATTGTAAGTAACAGAGCATCCAGTACGCTTTTGAATTTTTTATCAAAACCAGGAACGTCGACATCTGGATCCGAAAATATAACTGCTGCCGGAGAGATTGCATCTGTTTACCACACGGTTAAACACTCTCTAAGTTACAATAGCATGGACTGCTCGCACAAGTTGCTACCTTACATCTGCAATGATTCAAATATAGCCAAAAAGTTCAGCTGTGGAAGAACAAAAGCGGAGAGTATTGTATGCGAAATACTAGCCAAAGAATCAGTGAAGAATGTGATACAGACTATCCGAGACAAAACCCTATATTTTTCAATTGCTACTGATGCAAGTAATAAAAAAAATAGGAAAATGTTTCCCATTTGCATTCGGTTTTTTGACTACGATACTGGGGTAGAAAATCGTCTTCTTCTAATCAAGTAGCAAAGCTATTGATGGATAGTCTGCAAAAATATTCTCTTTCGTTAAATAAAGTTTCAGCTTTCTCCGCTGATAACACCAATATGAACTTCGGAAAACATCATTCGATTTACACAATTTTGTGTGCGGAAAATGACAAAATTCTTAAAGCTGGTTGCCCCGTTCACATCTTGCACAATGCTGCCAAATTCAGTACTGATAGATTGGCGATAGATATCGAAAGTTTGATTTTAAAAATATGTAATCATTTCAGTCGATCAGCAAAGCGAAGGCCTAATTTGCAAGACCAATTTGAAGCCAATGAAATGCAGTGGGAAGAACTTCTTAAACACGTTTGCACCAGATTTTTATCTCTTGGACCTGTCGAAAGAATTTTAAAAATATGGCCTGCCCTAAAGTCGCATTTTCTGGAAATCGGAAACGAGTGTCCCCGAATGATAGAAAATATTATTGCTTCTGATGAAGAAGAAAAAAAAAACTCTGAGCTACTTGTCATTTGTACAAAATGTTATGTTTTCAGTAGAGACTATTATGAAAAAGATTGAGTCAGTTTCACTGACAATATTTGAAATGCATGCTGAAATACACAAAATTCGGAACAAGTTCGAACAACGATTAAAAGACAATTTTTTCGGTAGTCAAGCCCGCCAAATACTCGGCGGCTTAAACACAGTTGAGAAAGAATCTATAATGACCGACTTCCGTCAATTTTATACCAACTTTTTGGAGTATTTGTCGAAAAGGTACGATTTTTCCGAAGATAATATTTTTTCGAAATTGGTTTTTCTTAATCTTCAATCAAATATCAACTACAATGATTTTGAATCAGCGGCTGAACTGCTAAAAATTGAAGTGAATAAAGACGTGCTTTATGAGGAATTCCAACTGCTTAGGGAAACCCTGGAAATCGTATGTTCTCATGGAGACGACAAATCCATGAATGCTGTCGAAAAATGGAAGAAAATTTTACAACAGTTTTCAAAAACCGAGATAAGCAATGTTTACACGATAATTTCATTTATTTTCAGTATTCCTAGCTCAAATTGTTTTGTCGAACGAGTATTTTCGCAAATGACACTTAAATGGACTGACGTTCGTAATAAATGCACACCGAATTTGATTAAAGCCGAACTGATGACCATGTTTAACTACGATTTTGACTGCGTTTCTTTTTATAATTATGTCAAAAAACAAAATGATATGTTAAGTGCAGTAAAATCTGTAACAAAATATAATTTTAAATAAGTAATAAAACAAATTTTGACTAAAAACTCAATGATTTTTATTCGTCCCGCGTGAAAAAGAGAAATCCCGTATTTTTTAAGATTTATGATCTTTTGTCCTTTTAGGCCGAAAAAAAAAGTTGGCAACCCTAGTCAGAATGGTCGATCACTGATCGCATAATGGTTGATTTTGACAAGTTTGGTAATCTACTAATACACTGTCGTCATTATGACATTCCACTGGTCAGTCACTGACAGTCCATTGAAAGAAATTGCTTAGAATGGTAATCTCGTACATAATGACAAACGAATGACTGACACATTCGGTACTCTGCTAAATTTTTGACAGTTCCTTTGATCATTGATCTACCATTACAAAGTCATTGTGTAGTCATTGCTTTTAGTAGCTCGGTTTGACAAAAAGTGTTTGCTATCCATCGTGTTTGTGGAGTATTGATTGGAGAAATATGTTCACGACGAGCTAAAGAATATTTATTAAAGATATTCATGCCCCATAAAGTGGATTTACATGTCCGAAAACCACATTTTTCATGATTTTTAGCGTCGACCTACACTGCCATCAAAATTGCGATGATCGTAATTTACGGTCTTGGACTTTACAAGCGTCTTGCTCAATAACTTAAGAACTTCTAATGACGTTTACATAAGAGTTTTTAATTCTATTATCTTAATTGAGGCACACCCATATTATTTTTTAACCAGAAAACTGCCCATACGCAAAATACGCGCCTCAGACGTGGAGTTGCGGACACCAGCCCGTTATACAATTAACCAGAAAATAAAATATTTATAAAAATAATGAGGTGGCGGTGTGACTTAAATATTCGACCCCTTTCAGGGCCAGTACAGTACCGATTCGAGCCAGCGGAGGTTTGAATGTAAAGTACCTGAAGGGGTCCGTATATAAAATGTACTCTATGGTCTGTACAGAACTATATGGTTAACGTTAGTTGCTTATAACTGACATTAATATCACATTTGACTGAAAAACTTAAAACATTATTGAGTTGTTTTACAAAAATTGTATTACTCATAAAGAGGGATGCGAAGCCGCCATAGTGACTTAAGGCCCTGAGTGCCCACAAGCAACATTGAATGTTGATATTAGCATGCCCCCCAAATAATATAGTAATAAAAGAAAATTAATTGAAAATTATTGAAAACATTGGAGTTTCCAAACTATAAGGTTATTTTTATGTGCCCTACACAAGTATTGAAACCTCTTCCTACATAAAATATAAAAGCTAAATATACTATTTCAATATTACAGATAGTTGAAAATAAAACAATAACAATGTATTAATAGAAAACATTTAATTCATTATAAACTAAAACATTGTCAAAAATTGAGTATCACACAGACAGGCTGCAAAAAAAAAATATAATGTTAGCCTTTTAACATTTTAGAGCAATCTTACTGCATTCAATAGGATTCTAAAAATAGTATAGTTTGTCTTCTTATCTTAACCTGGTTGTGGTGCAATTTGATATGCAATCACATTCCTTATTTGGTTTACCGTTGTGGTATATCAATGTTCAGCAAATATGCCCTTAGCCTTAGAAGAGAGGTGCCACAGCTAATAGAGATATGAATGTGGACAACAATAACAAAATGTGGACTGTTGAGTGTTGACTTGTTCCCTGACTGATTTTATTCCTGCTTTGGTCCAACATGCATGTCACACCAAACTATCACTGTCTTGTAACTGACTGGAAAAGAAAAAACAATATTATGTATTTATTTGCAAGGTATCGTAGTTTGAATCATATTTGCATATTATCATTACAGTTGTAGACTTGTTATAGTTAAGTACCTGTTGATGTCCACAGTCCAGCCCATGTTTTTACGAGAGATCAAACTTCGACAATTTCCAAAAGGTGTCTTTGCAATCTTGATATGTTAAAAATTACAATTTATTTACACAGCGTACATATCCACTTGCAACAGTTCGCAGTGAAGAACTCGAATCAGATTGTATGCCGGGTCTTCGATAGGCGCTGACATCAAATCCATGTTATCGTGGGAGTTGTCATTATCAGCAAGAGCGGAATCCATATTCAAGCCGTGGTCGTCAGGTATAGGAGAATCACCAGAGTCAGTATTCATGGTCAAAAATGGCGATTTTAATAGAAAACGAAGCTCACTGTGATGCAAATGTAAACAAAGTTATGAAATGACATTTCTAATATTGTCAACTGACAAATTTCAGTGTTGGATTGGTTATGACGCATTATGTATATCATTTTAAAATCATCATTTTATATTTTTTAAGTTGACTAAACGTGTTAACATAAAATGCATCGGGACAGGAAAAATATATTAAATAAAATCTGGCTTGAATAAACGTTTAAAATGTGGTAGTAGTTTTTCGAAAATCATTTCTACCAACGGGTTTTATAATAATGGCAATACTACAATGTAATTCTGCTACGATTCCATTACGAGACCACTGGCCGACCAATGATCGACCATTGTAATTTAGCAGATTACGAACTTTTAGCACAATGACAGTGGGATCGTGTTGGAATGACTAAGTTAGATAAAATAGCAGACTTGAGGCCCTGGTGTGGCTCGGCGTTTCCCGTGGGGGTTCGCATATGAGAGACGAGTAACTAAAGGTTACTGGGCTATGCGGAGCCAGAGATCACATGTAGAGCTTAAGTTTAGCTTGTTTAGTTTAAACGTGTTTAATTAGTCAACGAGATAGTGTATCAGTTTTAAAATTTCGTTGGTTTTGACTCTCTTTTCTCTTCCCAGCAGTGCCTGCCGTCAAGCGAACAACTAGGCTAGGAACTGTAGGTACTACAACTCGTTGTGATAATTGTGCCCAGTATATTGTTATTGTAACTCAATAGTAAATTCGTGGTGTGACATAAAGTTAATATCGTTCGTAACCCGTTTCCCACATATTGCCCCCACACACAATATGTTTTCTGGTGAAGGTCACGGTCACTTCTTTCATGGCTTAGTAACCTTATTATGCCATGTCATCCGACATACATATATTACGATTGAGAGGACGGGTAATCTTTTACTCTGTTATTAATTAAATAGGGAAATTGAGAACTTTAAATCGCGAATGCTAGGCGGCAGAGAGTTCCACAACCTCACAGCGTGTACAGAAAAGGAATATGAATAATCTTCATTTGTTGCCTCACAAACCAACTCATTACAATACTGCAGGTGATGATACCCTGGGTCGACTTGATCCTCACCTCGAATCCTTCTATGCTCTCTTCTCATGGTCAACTTGACGCTCCTGGTTTCTCCCATCATAACCTCATTTTCCTGTGTTATGTCCTTAACCACTCTGCACGACAGGATTTTGACACATGACACATCAGCTGAATCGGTGAGGTGACGCGAATTGTCATGAAATTCAAGAATTTTCATCAATTTACAGCATTCAATTTTGTTATTAAAAATAAGTCACCGGTGCTGTATCATATGATAAGTTTGAGGTTTATATTTCCAAAAACCTCATAAGGTCGATAAAACGGCGTCAATCTATTGTAAAATGTGTGTAAAATACATATTATTACACCCTTCCAAAAATTAGGTAAGTACTTTAAAAACGCTGGAAATAATGCACAAGACAACCCTTTGATAATAAAATCGGAAATCCGAAATAAAAACAGTGACATTCCATCTGCATTCTTATTTTTGCCATTTTACATATAAATTCAAAATAAAACACGATACAAATCTCGACAAAAAATACTAAAAACTGTGTTGCAACATGACATTTCTTAGTGCTGACCGTAAATCTGAGTTCATCATTACGATTAAAAAGTTGCATTCAACCTAATCGATAATCGAAATGGAGTAAACTTTAAAAAAAAGTTTTGGGACCATTGAGGAATTTACCTATGGAGATTGCATATTATTCTATTGATATTATAGTTGTTCAAATATCTATGATATCGATAAGAAAAGAAAGACAACAACATTTTGTCACGTGCTTTTTTGTTATGCTATAATTATTTTCTTAAGCGCCAAGATTTGAGGTACATTTTGCTGTCAAACGGTTTCGCGATAAACATTTTGGCTGTTTTCTTGAATGACGATGAATGAAAATGGCGGCCATTTTTGTAGGAGGTCATGCTAATTCTGTAGGTAACTAGTCAGGCACCCCAGCCGGCACAACCATACCGTACCGCACCTAGAAAGCCATGCCTCCGCAGTAGAGCCTTGTTTTAGACGGACAGGGACTCCGCACACATCGGGGCCCTAAAATATTGATATAGACACCCGACGCCCGACGCCCGATGCCTGTAGCGTCTCCCGCGGTGGCTGGCTTGGTTTGAGGAGCGCCTCACTTCCCCCGCTCTAGACGAAGCGGGGGGGAGTGTCAGGGTTATGCAATAGAAGGAGCATGGGTGGGTTTTAGTCAGTAGTAGTCTGATACTCCCCCCGTTTTGCCCAGAGCGGGGAAGTTATTTGACGATTTCCCACCCAAAAAAAAACCCCGGTACACGACATCAAATAAAATCCAGGTTCAAAATGGACTCATTTTGAACCAGGAGTTTTCTTGGTGTCGTGTTTCCATCTCAATTGTGCTCTTCCTCTATAGGCCATTTTTACCCCAACGCTTCAAATAACCAATCCAACCAAACAATTTTGTCGTACAAATGTAATTTATCTTAGCAGATTTTTTTAATGCGCTTACCAAGATCATAATTGGCGCGTTCTATATTCAACCTTATTTATTTCTATTTGCAATTCACATTCAAATAGTAGGTACAAAACCAAATTATTAATAAAATAGCAAATAAACATTTTAATATGAACAGATAAAAATTCAAAAATGGAATGCACTCGTTCCATTTTTGAATTTTTATCTGAAAATAAAACTGGCGCGAATTTAGCCAAAGATCAGTTTGTACTGTTTGTTTTTGAATCGGTTTTAGTGGCGTAAAAAATATTATAATCAATATTTAGAGTATTTTAAACGTATTACAAAATTAATTTTTATTTTCATCTATCAATTTCTGATATTCCTTAATTTAATTATTCGAGTTGATTGATTTACAAGAAAAAAATCGATTGAAATAATCGCATTTACACATCACAAAATTTAAAAAAAAAGAAATGGACGTCAATTTCGAAAGTGAATTTAGTAGTGGTTATGAATATTCCGTGTTATTGGTCCTATTATTGCAAATTACGATAAGATCTGGGCATTGTCATGTTATTTATAATATTTGAAATGATATTTGTGTCAGTTGTTATAGAATCTATTCGTGAATATATGATATAATGTGGAATTAAAAATGTAAACAAGCACGATTGGCGCGAAACTTTGACTTTAGATTTCAAAATGTATCATTACACTACTATTAAAAGTTCAATTACGAATGATTTCTTCACGTAATAAAAGGACACGTTAATCATGCCCAATAATGTGGAGTTTAAATGTCCGAAAACCTATTTTTTTATGATTTTTAGCGTCGACCTACACTGCAATCAAAATGGCGATGATCGTAATTTACGCATTTGGATTTTATAAGACTTAATTAAGAAACTTCCTCAATAATTAAAGAACTTCTAATGACGTTTACATATGAGTTTTTTATTCTACTATCTTAATGAATGCACACCCATATTATTTATTAACCAGAAAATAAAATATTTACAAAAATAATGAGGAGGTCATATGACTTAAATGTCCGACCCCTTTCGGGGCCAGTACCGAGCCAGCGGAGGTTTGAATGTCGAGCCCCCGAAGGGGTCCGTACCGAACTATACGGTTAAACCTCCTAAACCCAAACCTACGTTCCAGTACAGGCGTGCTTTTGCGCGGATGAATGGTGAAAAGCTCTCACAGAACGCTTCTAAAATTGACTGGACACCCCTGATGGAAGCCACTACAATTGATGATAAAGTTGCTTACTTCAACACTGTTGTAGTTAAGCCTATGATACTCACGCTCCTATTAGAAGAGTCAAGCGCCCACTTGCGCCATGGATTGGATGAATAGAAGAGTCGGATGGCGATGCGGCGCAGAGACCGAGCGTTTCGTAAGCATAAAAAGGATCGGTCGAATGATATTGGACCTTCTTCAAAACTGCTCGCAATCGTTGTAATCAGATGATATGCAACGCTAAACGCCGCCATATTCTTGATAATATCACTTCTGCTTCCCCTGCCCTCGTAACTCTATGTTCGACAGATCGCGGCATTCAGACCTTTGGTTTGGACGATCTAAATCGTCATTTCTCCACAGTTCCCTCTCTTGATAGTCCAACCAAATGTCAAACACTCGACTACCTTGCTGGTCTAGCGCGACCAAATATTACTTACTCCCTTTGTTTTCCCCCCAGTCGACCCGGGTGAGATCAAACATAACACTCTTTTTTTGGGGCAGTTGTGTAAAAAATAACAGACGTTTACGAAAGACAAAATAACAAAAATATACACACATAAATACATACATTCTTCACAGCACGGCGGCGGGTTGCGCTGGAGCTGCTGCTGCAGGTGCTGAAAACCTCAAACGACGCAAATATCACAATTTGATTGGTAGTTATGTTTTTTAGGCAGTTTGGGGTTAAAACACTAGGGTCCGAGTCCAAAAAATAAGCATTGCCATCCAACGCGGTAATGCTGAAAGCCTTCTGGGCACTTTACCTGTTGACGGCGATACGGGCGAATTTTTTGACACCCTGTAATTTTCGATTTTTTACTTGTATATTTTTTATATTAGTTTGTGTCTATTTATAGGTTGTATAATTATGTTTAGTAATTAATTTAATTATATGATGAATAAAATCCAAAAAAAAAGAATACACAAATATGATATTTAAATACGAAAGACATTATGAATGAAAAAACTAAACAACTAAAAAATACAAATACGAAAGACATTATTGCATAACACTAATACCTATGCGTGAAAACATAAACGTAAGACTAGGCAATTTGGTCGAAAAGCTTTCCCTCTGGGGTAATAAAAAAATAGGGTTCCCTCTATCTGGCAGAATCTTGATGCTCCGAAATTTATTTGGCATAACACACTTAGCATAATTTTCTTTAAACGAACATTTTAAAGGCATACAAAATATTTTTTATAATTATCATTTGGCATAATGTTTAAAACTTCGAATTAACAATGGCATACTTTTAAGATGGCAGAATTACATTTAGTATAATTACGATTCGCAGAGTTCAAATTTCGCATAATATATTATTAGGTATAATTTCACTTGGTATACTGTGCAGACGGTAGTAATGGCTAGGTTTGGTTAGGTTAAAACTGTGACCTCCTCCAGAAGCGACTTGTATTAATAGAAAAAAGAGATTGTTTTAAGTAGGTTACCCGGAACTGAACTATTTAGATTAGGATACCTAATTACTTATTGAATTCAATGACATAATTTCAAAGTCAATTAAGCAATAACTAAAATAAATGACATTATTTTAAAGAAATAATTAATCAAAATAAATGACAACTTATAATGACAAAGATATAACTATAAACTTTTTACGATATGACAATTCTGCCGTTTAATGATTTTTGATATAAAATATATGCCAAAAGACGATTCTGACTGTGAACTTTCTGCGATATGATGTTTCTACTTTTTAAATATTATGGATATGAAGTTTATGCCTAGAGATGATTCTGACTTACAAAATTATGAGTTTAGAATGTATGATAAATGAGTGTCTGCTAAACATTTTTCTGCGAAGTGAAGTTTATGCCATCCGTTGTTATGCAGAATAAAATTATGACATAAAACGTTGTGCTATAAAGGGTGGACGCAAAAAAATAATGTTGTTTGACAAGTTTGACACCTAAATCAGCAAAGTACTTCTTTGTTTCTATATTTTTAATTACTGTTGTAGTGACATACCTTCATACCCAGAAACCACCAGTACCAATACCATGCAACCACATTACCATACCGTATACCGGAATAACGATCATTTAACCGTACGTTTTTGACATTTCCTTTAAAAATAGTGAAGCAATCCGCCTTGAAAAAGGCGCACGTTATGACGTCTGATCAAGAAATAAGATAGCGTCAGCGCGGCGTGTACATCGCTACGATTCTACAACACCGCGCGCGCTAGTTCGCTCCGAAAACAGCGGTTTGATTGTTTGGGCCGTCGCCGTGCTTTATATCTTCAATGCAGCAGAAGTAAAGAGCCGACAACGCAGGAGTTCGTACGCAGAGCTCTTTACACACACAGCGATTTTGACACGACGACGGCCCGCCCGCAACAGAAAAGGACCGACGCGTTTTGTTTTATGAATGGCATCGCGCAGTTCAACCAAACAGGTTGTCGTCTGCTTAACCGGGCGAATCCTGTGGATGCCTAAAAAATGCCCTCCAGCCAGGGTAAACAGAAAAAGACCGTCGCGCGGGTGTCGCCCGATTTAATAAGCGCGCCGCACTACACCGCGATCGCGTATCGCTGCGCGCCCTACGACCCGCGGCGTCGCGAGCGCGCCCTCTGTCGACTTGTGTAAACATGTAAATAGGTTTACCATACGCTACTTCCACTATCATATTTATAAATAAAAATAGGCCAAATTTAATCAGTAAATACAGACATCGGAACGAGTAACAAGTGTGTCATTTACTCTACACACCCTTACCTCTAACTAAACTGTTATTACTTTCTTGAACGTTCTCTCTTCAGCGTTTGATAGTTTATTATCACCAGTTTACAAGTGATATTGGTAAAATTGTGGTATCTTTCGTCCACAAAAGCCATATAGAATTACAATTCCACAAACGCTTAAGTAAATTAGTGACGTGAATTATAAATAATATACAATTGCTTTTTTCTTGCGGGATCCAGGACGAGATATTCATTAAAACCGACGCATGGTATCCTCGGCAGGCCCTTGGCCGGCCACACTAGATCTGCACTTCAAGCTCTCTCATTTTCTGAATAAAGCTATCCTCTAAGCTCTTCTATGCAGATATGTCATCGAATTGAGACATTGGAGTTGTAGTGTCCATTTGTGTTTATAGACAGTGGATATGGTGATGTGAATGACAGAATGATGAGCTGGCAGGTGGAGTACAAATATGACTAAAGTAAAATCATCCGCAAAAAGTCACTTGAACGAGCTGCAAACTTGAGTACCTATCTGATGAGTGTAGGTTATATTTATTTAAATCCTTTTTTACACGACTGCCCCAAAAAAGGAGTGTTATGTTTTAGGGTTCATGTATGTTTGTATGTATGTGAGTTTCTTTATTTCATCATAACTTCTAAACGCCTGAACCGATTTACATGTATGGAGTCGTTGGAGTCGTCCCGAGTAACATAGGCTATTAAAAATTATACAAAATCCTATGTGGCGGGTATGATCAATAATTGAACACCCACATATTTTTTTTATTATTTATTCTGTTAATGCACGTGTTTATCGTCTAGTATTTGACGAGAAATGTCGTATTTATCCCATGGCATAGTGGATTCGTTCAAAACAAACAAGGTGTGCCATCTAGTGGCAGTTAGAAGAACTAGTGACGAGTAGATTTATAAATAATCTATTTCTATCCCAGTAAATCATAATAATGTGTGCCAAACTTAAACTTAATATATATGGCTCAGTAGCTAGGTTCGAACTTCGAAGCAGATATAGGCAGTTAAATACCATTTAAAATACGACATTTTTCAAATCAAATCAAATCAAATCATTTATTTCAATTAGACCATTACAGGCACTTTTGAATGTCAAGAAACAAAATGAATCTACAGTCCCGGTCACAAGGCATAATAACTTGTGAAAGTACTGCAGTTGCCCATTCCAAAGCGTTGATCTCTATGGAGAAGAATGGGCAAGAAACTCCATGGACACTCTTTTAAATTCTAATATTTTTACAAAATAGTATTTACATCATTCGTGTTGAGATTATACAAATATGTGAGAACGATGTAGAAAGACGTGCACAGTAAGAGCGTCCAGAGTAAATAAAAAACAAAATTCAATTTAAATCTAAATAAATTAAAAATGACCGTGGTAGTTAAAAAATGACCAGTCCCAACTGACAGCGCCCGTTCACGAACATGACGTATGGATCAGCCCCATTCAGCTCGACCATTTTGAAGGGAGCTAAATGACCCGACACACCCGCCACCATCAGCGAGACATTTAAGTGAGCATGACACTATTAACCACCAGGGCTTCGTCAAGTCAATGATAATACATAGCACTCACATATGGGCTTAATAATTATACAATACTAGAGAATTGATTCTATACATTGCAAAGATAGTCTTACAATCTTCTGCAGCTTCCACTATAGCTTCGGATACTTATTAATGAGTTTACCCCTATGCTTGAGGAGCAGGACCAGCATTGAGCCAAGCATTTTTATCATCAATATAATCCCCCAACTTATAATATGCTTGCCTACATAGTGTGCGTTTAATACAAGATTTAAATTTCGTTTCATTCAGTTGAAGAATGTGGGGAGGTATTTTATTGTAGCATTTCAAACAGTACCCCATGAAAGATGAGTCTACTTTAGCTAACCTGAAACCTGGTTGAACTAATTGGTCCCTATTTCTAGTGTTATAATTGTGTCTGTCACCTCTTTTACTAAAAAGATGCGAGTTTTTCCTGACATACATGATGTTTTCATAAATATATTGACAAGGTACTGTCATGATGTTAATATCCTTAAACTGTTCCCTTAAAGAATCTCGCCTACGTAGGTTATATATGGCTCTAATGGCTCTTTTCTGCAGAATAAATATAGACTCGATGTCTGCAGCCCGTCCCCAAAGTAAAATACCGTATGACATTATACTATGAAAATAACTAAAATAGACTAGTCTCGCGGTATCAACATCAGTAAACTGACGGATTTTTCTAACAGCATATGCTGCTGAACTAAGGCGTCCTGCAAGAGATGTTATATGCGGACCCCATTGTAGCTTTGAATCGAGTGTTATTCCCAAGAAAACAGTTTTTTCGACGAATTCTACTTTCTCTTGATTCAATACTATGTCACACTCACTGTTTTTGACATTTGGTAGAGCAAATCTTATACACTTCGTTTTTTTCCCATTTAATACTAAATTATTAGCCGTAAACCAATTATGTACCTGCATTAGGGCATTATTTACGTCGTCAAGATTTGTGGCACGTCTGTTTATCTTAAATATTAAAGAGGTATCGTCAGCAAATAACACCATTTGTGGTTGGTTTTTAAACAAATGGGGTAGATCATTTATATATACTAAAAAGAGGAAGGGACCTAATATCGATCCTTGTGGTACACCCATCTTTACATTTAAACCCATTGAATTGACACCATTTATTTGTACTTGCTGCTGTCTATCATTTAAATACGATTTAACTAAACTAAGGGCAAGTTTCCCTAGGCCGTAATGTTCAAGTTTTAAGAGAAGGGTTTCGTGGTTCACGCAATCAAATGCTTTTGAGAGGTCACAAAAGATCCCTATGGCATCCTGTGCCTCTTCCCACGCAGTAAATATGTGTTTTAATAGGGTGACACCGGCGTCAGTGGTACAACGTCCTTTGGTGAAACCATACTGCTTTTCATGTAATATTTTATTGGTGTTAAAGTGGTTGAGCATTTGGTTAAGCATTACCTTTTCAAACACCTTGCTGAAAACCGGCAAAACGGATACGGGTCAAATCAAATCAAATCAAATCAAAATATTTTTATTTCACATAGGCCTACATGGGCACTTATAAAACGTCGAGAAAAGATGCACGGTTCGGGTTGGTCGTTTTCTATGGAGAAGAACCGGCAAGAAACTCCATAGTTACTCTTTTAAAATCATTCGGTTTTACAATGTTGTTGTTACAGCGTTAGCACTTAAGTATGAGAGGACAGCGTAGGCCCGACAATAAGTCATTGTTTACTTTACAAAAAGTAAAATAAAATAATACGTTAACATAAGTTAACAAGCGTCCAAGAATCTACAAGGCCAACCATGTCCACTCATTCACAACGAATTGGTAGAAAAGAATCTATACAAAAGTAAGAAAAAAAAAAAAAGTATATATGCAAAAACAAAATAATAACTAAGAGACGAGTCGCACAGATGTTGCTATCAGTACTGTAACTATTCGGTACAAGGGTGATATAAATATGTGATTTGACAACTATTGCAAAGAAAAATGATTAAAGAGATCACAAAAAAAAACAAGATTGAGAATAGTTAGAGACATCCACAAATTTGTGCTGATTGTAGCTACCAGGGAAGCCGCATGCGCAGAAGGAACTATAGCCAAACTTCTTTATCTTCAACGTAGTCCTTGATTTTGTAATATGCGTTTTTAATAAGGACACGTTTTATGTAGTTTTTAAACTTTCCATCTGTCAGTTCTATAACTGATTTCGGCAACTTGTTATAAAAGCGTATACTGTTTATTAGAAATGACTTACTAGTTTTTGTTAATCTAAATTTAGGAATTACAATTTCGTGTTTACTGCGTGTATTAATATTGTGGTAGTCGCTTCTAATTTTGAAAAGCTCACGATTTTTACGGACATACAATATGCATTCTAAGATATAAAGTGAAGGCAGAGTCAGTATATCGATCTCTTTAAACTTTTGTCTGAGGGACTCGCGAGGACCCATTTTATAGATCGCACGGACTGCCCTCTTTTGTAATATAAAAACCGAATCGACGTCTGCTGCTGATCCCCACAGGAGAACGCCATAGGACATAATACTGTGAAAGTAAGCATGGTATACTAACCTAGCTGTGTCTACATCAGTTAACTGCCTTATTTTCCTTACTGCATATGCAGCTGAGCTGAGCCTACCCGAAAGAGTTCTTATGTGCGCGCCCCATTGCAGCTTAGAATCAATAGTCATCCCCAAGAATACAGTTTCCGCTATAACATCAAGATTTTTGCCGTCAAGATTTAAATTTAGATCACGTTGTGGTACATTTGGTAAGGCAAACTTTAGACATTTGGTTTTGTTCGCATTCAGTAAGAGATTGTTAGCTGCGAACCATTTCGATAAAGCGGTTAGACTTTTATTAACATGAACAACTTCCGGATTTTTTCTATTTATTTTAAAAATTAGCGATGTGTCGTCAGCAAATAAAATTATATCCGATAATTTGGCCATCATATAAGGAAGATCATTTATATAAACAAGAAATAGGAAGGGACCGAGAATAGAACCTTGGGGCACGCCCATCTTGACTAGAGACCCAGAGGACGTCGCCCCATTAACATTTACTTTTTGCTGCCTGTTTGATAAATATGATAGAACAAGATCAGCAGCTCGTCCACGAATTCCGTAGTGGTGTAATTTACAGAGCAGTGTGCTGTGGTCGACGCAGTCGAACGCTTTTGAGAGATCACAGAAAATGCCAATGGCGTCCTGGGACTGCTCCCAGGATTCCAAAATGTGACTGATGAGTTTTACTCCCGCGTCCGTTGTCGACCTGCCCTTCGTGAATCCAAACTGTTGACTATGCAGAATCCCGTTTAAGTTAAAGTGAGGCAGCATCTGGTCCAGCATGATTTTTTCATAAATTTTACTTAATGCTGGAAGCACAGATATAGGTCTATAGTTAGAGGGATCACTCTTGCAACCCGATTTGAAAATTGGTACTACTTTACTATATTTCATTAAATCAGGAAACTTGCCGCTATCCAAACACTGATTGAATATGCCTGTTAGGACTGGAGCAATTGAGTCAATAATATTAGCAAGAACCTTGACGGATATCCCCCATAAGTCTTCAGTATTTTTTATGTTTAGACTTTTGAATGCATTTTTAATTGTAGCAATACATATCGGTTTAAAATTAAAGTTAGGTATATCCTTAGTAAAGTTTTCCTTAAGAAGAGTTTCGGCTAGTTTAGAGGAAGAGGGGAGAGATTTTGTAACCTCTAACGGAATGTTAGTAAAGAAATTTTCTAGTGTCTCAGCGACTTCTAGTTTATCAGAAATAGTTTTATTATCTATTTTCAAGGACCATTCATTCTGATCTCGTTGTGTCTTTCCAGTTTCTCTGTTTATAATCTGCCAAACAGTTTTTATTTTATTATTAGAAACACTAATTTTATTGCTTATTACCTGAGACTTTGCTTGAGCGCAGACTCTTTTGAATATTTTTGAATAGTTCCTAACATAAGAGTGAAAAAATTGGTCCGAAGTCAAAGATTTTTGGTGATATAAATTATATAAAATATCTCTGCTTTTTCTTATTCCTGCGGTGGCCCATTCACTAAATTTAGACTTAGATTTTACTTTAACATTTTTTACAGGACATGTTTTATTGAATTCTTGGCAAACTGTAGAAAATAATGTGCCATAGTTTATATTGGGGTCTTCTGAATCAAAGCTAGCATTAGAAATATTGCTAAGAACATTATTATTTAAAGAATCTAATTTATTTTTATTAAGACGTCTTAATTGAATTGTTTTAACTAAGTCTAACTTTTTGTCTAAATCAAAAGATACAAGTTGACCCATGTGATCTGACCTAACACCACTAATCAAAAACGAATCTTTTACTGTACAATTCGTGTATATATTATCTATGCAAGAAGCGCTAGTAGCTGTCATTCTAGTCGCTTCATTAAATAAATATTTTAAATTGAATGATCTAAACAATGAGATTAGCTTACATTTTTCTGGTGAATTAACTAACAGATCAATATTTAAGTCACCACAAACAAAAACTATTTTATTTTCTCTAAAAAGTTTACTTAAAATTTCTTCCATCGTGATTAAGAACAATGACAGGTTTGATGCAGGTGGTCTATAGACACATAAGAAAGTATGACCTTCAACCTCCGCACATGCTACCTCACATAAGCGATCAACAGAGTGAGCGGTGATATCCTTCCTTTCCTTATAACTGAGACAGCTATTACAAAGTATCAGGGTACCGCCACCCACTGTGGATCTGTTGTACGCACTGGCAACTGAAAAATTATTAACATTAAATGACATCCTATCGGGTTTTAACCAAGTTTCACAAAAACATAAAATATCCATGTGGTATTTATCTACTAACATTTCCACGTCTAAAATTTTGCCGGAGAAGCGATTAATATTCTGGTGATAAAGTAAAATACTATTGTTAGGCTTCTCTTTTGTCGGCTCTAATAGTTTAAAGAATCTACAACAGTATCATTTGAAAAACTAGATAATACTGTCTGATCACTAAACCTAGTCTCAGTTAAACCATCAATAACAGCGTGTATATTATAAGCTAATAAAGAAGCTAATAAATGTTGACTTTTTTTGGGAATATACATGTACTCCCGAATCAAAACAATATCTCTAACAAAACTGTTAGTATCAAAAAAGAATAAACGGTCACTATGACGACATGATAACATATGCATCAGGTTATTTAAACTAGAAATATAATTGTTTTCTTGCTGAGGTAGATTGTCAGAATATGGCAATGCGCATAATATTAATTTGCCTAATCTTAACCTAAGTAGGGTGTCAACACCATTAACTAAGTCCCTTTTAGATATGCTAAGACCATTTCCAATTAGAATTACTACAGTGGTCTCTTCATTCAAATGTGTATGTTTAATTTTATGAATAATCTGATTAAAGTGCACGTTGTGGTGACAATGACTTACTACAGGTTGTTGGGAACGGTTATTTAATAATGATCCAAAACCAGTTCCTAATCTATCAGTATACATTAAGACATTACATTGAGTGGGTTGCATGGTTTCAAAAGTATGGTTAGAAATGGGCAGGGCATCAGGAACAACATCCTGTGACATGAGAGCTGGAGGAGCGGCAGCACAACTACAGGTGAGGTTGTTTGTCAGTGACTCATACCTCTCTGCGCTGTATTTCACCAGGTCCACCAACTCACAGGCCTCCTGCATACGCTCACTCAACATCTGTTGACTACATTCATACTTACAAAAAATTTCCTTAAGTGTATTTTCCCTATTTAGTAATTCCCTTTGAAGGTTCTGTATGTCAACATCATACATAAGTTGGTCTATAATTATTGGTGTCTATACTGTCCCCAGATTTGAACAGTGGTATTACCTTGCTGTATTTCATAAGGTCCGGGAAGACTCCTTGGTCCACACACAAATTAAATATAAAGGCTAAGTACGGTGCTATAGTCTCAATGATAGCTTGACAAACTTTAATAGACAATCCCCAAAGGTCTTCGGTTAATTTGATTTTTATTTGTTTAAAAGCTTTAATAACTACAGTGGGGTTAATATGTTTAAACTGAAACTCAACCGGGCATGGTAAAACGTTTGCTCTTAATAAGTCAACAGAAAGCAAGGGTGAGGAATTTAACGTTTCTGTAGTTTTAATTGGGATACTAGTAAAGAAATCCACAAATTCTTGAGCAACTTCGTTTTTAGTGGTTAGAAGACCACGTGAAGACTCTAGTGTTATATCATTATTATATTTTTTATTTCTATTAGTTTCACTATTGATTATTTTCCAAACCGTCTTAATTTTATTATCAGCGGATTTAATCTTGTTGCTTATGAATAAGGCTTTAGCTACCTTGCAGGTGTTTTTAAACATTTTTGAGTAAGTAGCAACATAGCGATTGAATGTTTCCGAGTTTATGTAAGGCTTAAGGCCGTAAAGCTCAAACAGTCGTTCCCTACTTTTTCTTATACCCTTAGTTGCCCAATCACTAAATATAAACTTTGGGCTAATAGATTTAGTTTTTATTTTTAGCGTCTCATTAAACTCTGTGTAGACAACCGAAAAGAATTCCTCATAAAAATGATTTACATTATTAATATTATATCCCGGAATGCCTAGACTACTTATTAAATTATTATTAAATTTATTTAAATTGCTGGGTGTTATTTGTCTAGACTGTATCTGAATTTTTTGTGATGATGTGTAGGACTCGAAAACAACGGTTTGACCGCTGTGATCAGAGGGAAGGTAATTTACAATGGATTTATCTAAGAAGTCGCAGCAACAGAAAACATTATCGATACAAGTAGCGGTATTTGTAGTAATTCGGGTTGGCTCCGAAAACACATTCAACAAATTAAATGATTTAAAAAGATTTAAGAATCTACTGCTGTTTGAATTTTCATCTAAAATATTGATGTTAAAGTCACCACAGATGACTAGCGATTTATTACCTGTTGCAAGTTTTGCCAAAGCATCTTCCATTACTGACTCAAATATCGAGTAGTTTTGATAATTTGGGGGCCTGTAAACGCACACTATGACATGCTTATCTAGCTCAACACAAGACAATTCAATATTATGTTCAACCGATAGATCAACTATATCAATACGACTTCTAAATTTAATACTATTTTTGACTAAGATTAGTGAACCCCCACGCATCTTAGATTTACGGTTAAAGCAACTGCCTACATTGTAATTTTCATAATTAATTAACATTTCATGATCTTTTAACCAATGTTCGGTGAAACAAACAATATCAAACTTAGTTTTTTCTAAAAACAATTCAATCTCTAGTTGTTTTGAAGAGAAACCTTGAATATTTTGATGGAATAATTTCAAGGAATTCTGCTTAGCCCCTTTTTTAAATTTAACTATTTGAGAGCCAGAAGGTACCTTGGTGTCTGTTGTCTTACTAGCTAGTTTAAATGAGCCGGAGTGAGCGACAATACTCCCCCGCCTTCCTTGTAAAAAGGTATATTAGTAGAAGTTCTAATATTTGCAGTGTTAATAATTGTACAAAACATAGACATAATATTTATGTCCGAGTGAATATTATAAGCTAATAGCCTAGCTATTTTGTGTCTACAACTAGTAGGTAGAAACACACTACCCCGTGTCGACCTAAGCTTATCAACAACAGTGTTGACATCAAGATATACAAGCTTGTCACAATAGTGACCTACCAAGAAATGCATATGCTTATTCAGCATGTGAATGTAATTGTTCTGTTTGTTGGACTTTTTATATAAGTATGGAAAAGCACACAATATTATTTTACGACAGTTCAACTTTAACAACTCAGTTACACTATCTGTGATGTCTTCTCTTGTAATTTTTGAACTATTTCCTATAAATATAGTTAAATCAGTATTTTCACTATAAACATTTCCAGTTACTAATGCCATTATCTGTTTATAAGTTAACCCTGGCATACAATTATTTTGACTGGGAAAACTCAGGTTATTACTTAATAATTTACCTACACCCCTTCCTATACTATCTGAGAACATTACTGAGTGAGAACATTCACAACTATCATATATCTCAGTTTGTACCACTTGTAAATTATTTAGTGGAATATTAACTGCATCTTGGTTCAGTATACAGTCCAGAGGCAAATTCTCAGCCTGGGACGGGTCCTCCATTACCTCAGGCTGGGTAGTATCATGGTTGGAAACTGTATGGCAACTACATTGACTCATTACCAACTCATTTGCTGCAAGAATATGTTCCCTTATTTGGTTTTGAGAACTCACATATTTACTAGAAAGGGAACTAAGTGAGTCCTGAAGTACCTCTATTTCAGACTGCAATTGCTGAGTATCTAAATTATATATTTTAATACTGTCTTCTAACTTTATTTGATAATTTTTTAACTTGTTCACTAAATCAACACGTTCTTTTCTTAGTGGAATGTTTTTAGAAAAGTGTTTATATTGTTTTTTAAATTGATTACATTTTTTAATTAGTCTATTTAACTTAGCATATTTTTTTATTTTCTTATTGCTTACTGAATAATTTGGTTTTAGTAAGGAATCTTCAGTCAAATCAATAGTTATTAAGGAAGGGGAGTTACAATTACTATTTAACAATTCCTTATATAAACGGTTAGTTTCAATAACCTGAGTACTTTGTCTTTCTCTCTGTAACTTTAAAATACAACTATTGGCATGAATCAATTCATCTTCTAGGTCCCTAATCTTACACAAAGCCTCCTCATATAAATTACTGCAATTGCTGAAACCATCTGTGACCACCTTTAGCTGATCCCGTTCATCAACAACGTCCAAGTATTGCTGATGAAGGTCTACTAACTGCCTTTTCAAGGAAGAGTTTTTGCTGTTGACTTTAACGACTTCCACCTCACTTTCTTCTCTCTCCTGTAACAGTTGTTGGACTTGGAGTTTTGATTCTTTAAGCTCTTGGAGGGCCGTTCTCAACTTGAGCTCCATCTCCTGAGCAGTAGCCTTACGGGTCATCACAGGCATGGTTTCAGGATTATTTACTGAAAAATAGAAATAAAGAAACGGTGAGAACTAACAGAATAGACAAATACAGAAAAGTTAGCGGCGAAAGGGGAAAGAAAAAAAAATAACAAAAGGGGCAAAAGTTCAGATATGAAATTAAATGAGGTAGGATATTATATTAAGTTTAAAAGATTATCTTTATGGGTGATTATACAAAAGTTGGGTAACTCTTAAGGATATTTTGTTTACTACAGTTTTTAAATCAGATCTCAGCAAAATCGGGTGTTTATGATAGCTAATCTAATGAATATATTGTTCCAAATCGGGCCAGTCACTTTTTTACGTAGATTGTGAGATATTTAGAAAAAACTGAATTTGACTGCCAGGGGACTGACGAGGGTGACATAGTACTGATAAAAAAAACAATTTCTTAAGAATTATAATGGAATTTAAAAGAACTTAGTACAAATCTCTTGGGATTTAATTATGCACATATTTTTTAGGTATTAAAATCATAAAAGCAATTAAAAATAATAATTAATACTTGGAGAAAATACTATCTTAGTCTTCTAAACAGCCTTAGTATTATTTTGAGGTAATTATACATAACAATATGTATTTTTCTATTTATTGTTTACTATTTCTTAAAGCTGTTGATTCTCCTATGTCTCCCGCGGCGCTCCGCCCAGAGCTGGGCAGACCGCCACTGTGTGCTCCACCGTGTGTTGTGGCCGTGAGGCACACCCACACAGTGGTGACACCTGCGCGGGGCAGATCGCCACTGTGTGCTCCACCGTGTGTTGCGGCCGGGAGGCACACACACACAGTGGTGACACCTGCGCGGGGCAGACCGCCACTGTGTGCTCCACCGTGTGTTGTGGCCGTGAGGCACACACAGTGGTGACACCTGCGCGGGGCAGATCGCCACTGTGTGCTCCACCGTGTGTTGTGGCCGTGAGGCACACACACACAGTGGTGACACCTGCGCGGGGCAGATCGCCAGTGCGTGCTCAACCGTGTGTTGCGGCCGTGAGGCACACACACACAGTGGTAACACCTGCGCGGGGCAGACCGCCACTGTGTGCTCCACCGTGTGTTGCGGCCGTGAGGCACACAGCCACACACACACAGTGGTAACACCTGCGTGGGGCAGACCGCCACTGTGTGCTCCACCGTGTGTTGCGGCCGTGAGGCACACAGCCACACACACACAGTGGTAACACCTGCGCGAGGCAGACCGCTACTGTGTGCTCTACCGTGTGTTGCGGCCGTAAGGCACACACACACAGTGGTAACACCTGCGTGGGGCAGACCGCCACTGTGTGCTCCACCGTGTGTTGCGGCCGTGAGGCACACAGCCACACACACACAGTGGTAACACCTGCGCGAGGCAGACCGCTACTGTGTGCTCTACCGTGTGTTGCGGCCGTGAGGCACACACACAGTGGTGACACCTGCGCGGGGCAGACCGCCACTGTGTGCTCCACCGTGTGTTGCGGCCGTGAGGCACACACACAGTGGTGACACCTGCGCGGGGCAGACCGCCACTGTGTGCTCCAACGTGTGTTGCGGCCGTGAGGCACAAACACACAGTGGTGACACCTGCGCGGGGCAGACCTCCACTGTGTGGTACACTGTGTGTTGCGGCCGTGAGGCACACACACCCAGTGGTGACACCTGCGCGGGGCAGACCGCCACTGTGTGCTCCATCGTGTCCTCGTCACAATGGTGACACCTGGGCGTTTCCTCCCGCCCGATTATGTGCAGGAACCTCCCAAAATTTCCGTGGAGGACCTGCGTCAGGCGGTAGGTGAGGACGCCATGACGCTTCTCCAGCCACTCCTCAAAGAGGGGACGTACCGCCACTATTGTGGTGTGCCCTAGTCCAAATGTACCATGGCATTGGTTTTAGATAATCTTTTTATTGCTAAATATAATGATGTTTTTGTTTTTCTTTCTATTCCGCTAATATAATGGGGTCACTTAATTCTGGCCAAGCGAGCCTTTTCGGTTTCTCTCTTTTTCTTACAATATTTTCTCTAGTGAATCTGTATTTAACGTGCCGCATGACGTTTTAAACCGAAATAATAAATAGGAATGTTTATACATGGTAACAATTAACATAAAAGTGCTCTAAAATAAACAAAAACATCAGTACCGTGGAAACACGTCAGTCCTCTGGCGCAATATCTGACAAAAGACTGACGCCAGCGGACTGACAAAAAAGACATTAATTTGAGTTTATAATCAGAACTTATGTTTTTTTGGTCGTTTCGAATATCAACCGACTACATTTCGACAAATCATAGTTAAATATGTATAAATTAAAATAAACCTCAGGTTATCAAGAAAATAACGACTCACCAAAAGACTGATATTTTGACTGGATCAGCACGTGAATACGACGTAAACTCAACTCTAGCACTGGTACAGCAATGGTGGCCACGAAATGTTGCAGTCCACAAACAACTTCATTACCAACTTTAATATTTAAACAGGGTTTTGATTTTGAGTCGGTGATATTTGGCGAGAATTTTAAATTTAAACAACACACAACGGACTGACGAAAAAAACTAAACACAAAGTTTATTTCTTTCTTTTTCATAAAGTGGTAAATATTACGTTATGAAAGTTGCAGTATACATAACTGTGTACAACACAGAATGTAGAAAATTTAAAATTTTTCTTAAATCAATGATAATGTTTAATACATAGTCCGTTGATTGCTGGTTTTAGGGATTGTGACATGCCAAAGGACTGACATTTTAAGGATTTATTGTATTTTTTTATTAATTTCTATTTCAAATAAAGAGCTGAAGTTGGGTGACCATATAAAGGACTTTTAATTGTTTGTAAATTAAATGTAATATCAATAAAATATAATAACACTTTGTATCTATCGGCTGATGACATTGAGTTACCCAATTTTTGTATATTCACCCTTATATTAAATTAATCTAATAGAATATTGAATTAAACTGGCTTTTATCAACCTATTTATACTTTTTCTTAAGTGGACCTACCCACTGCTTTGATGAAAAACAAAAAAAAAAAAAAATTTATGTAGTTCATTCAAATATTATTTTTACAAAATTATCATTAATGTTAATAATAAGCTTGAATATAAGAATAACAGAGTTATGAAAAGACTATCATAATGTTGTTGTGTTTATAAATTACAATCTTAGGTTGTCAACAAAGCGATTTAGAACCATTTTAGGGTAATAAATCAGCACAAAATTAAATCTGGAAATTGACGTAGATGTGCTATATAGTTAAAGTGACGAGTGTGTGCTATTATTTAATAAAAGTAACAATACTTCCCCTGAATTGTCCGTTTAGATAAGTGCAGGTAAAACGTCAGCTGATGTGTGTAGGTTACCGGTAACGATGTATTACCGAAAAACGTTATGGATTATCAGGAAAACAATAATCCTGGGTATTTACACATTTACAATCCGATTGCACAAATAATTGCATTATATTATAACTTATTTACTAATTTAATTTAATTTTAAAATACGGAGCCAAAATTTTACATGTCACTCGGGCAGTGTTGCCACTTTTTTTTTCGCGCGGTTCGAAAGAGATACCGCGGCTCCGGAACGTAATCTCAATTTCTAACTTAATGCTTACATACTATATTGTGTTTTATGATATTTTTTTATATTAAAAATTAAAAAACACGACTGACGTGTCAAAAAAACGAAGTAAAAAGAAAAAATACAAGATGTTAGTTTCTACAAAAAATTTCATCGCAATTCGGGGGACTATTTATGCAAGAAAGTATTCTACAGATTGGTCCCCCGACTTCGAGGAATTTTTTTGTTTTAATATTTTTTTATTACACCTACCCGCGAATAATTTGTGTTGACAGAAGCTCTAAAAACGGATACTTTTCCACACTTCACAGTGCTGCTGGTAGGTGTGGGCGTGGGTCTGACGCGGGACTGCACGACGCTCATGGTGGCTCAATACTTCAAACACAAATTTGAGCTCGTCGAGATATTTATTGTCAGCGGCAGCGGACTCGGCATCACCGTCATGTCCACCATAATCGACGGCGCTATAAGGTACATATTGACTCTTCGTGGAAGTCATACCTACGCATTATTTTATTTTGGAAGTAAATGAAAAGTGCCCCTTATTATTTTATGGGTACTATTTTTTTGAGCTGTTATTTAAATTATCAAGATGTTATTATGATCAGTTGCAAAACATATCGAGCAGTTAATTAATTTAATGGCGGTTGTGTGTTAATTAATTATTGCGACAGTAAAACACGGACAGTAATAAACAATCTATTTGACGGTTAAAAATATTGAGCAGTCCAATAACTGAATGAGCGGTAAAATGATGGAATGAGCGGTTCGATAAATAGTTCGGCAGATCGTAGCGAGCGCGGCGGTGACACACGAACTCAAATTCATTGAAAAGAGAGGTAATGGATTCAGAGCTCGCACGTTCGATTGGCTGCCCTATTCTAGTCGGCCTTAGAGTCAGGGTCGCTACCCAAGTTTCTGACAACTGGTATAACCCACCTGCTCCTTAAATCGGGTAGTACGGCGGAACCCAAAAATTATAGACCAATTACGTGTCTTCCGACACTTTATAAAGTTTTTACATCCATTTTGAGAGCTAAAATCACTAAACACATTGATGACAACTCTATCATGTCTGCTTCTCAAAATGGATGTAAGAACGGGTCCCGCGGTACTAAGGAGCTGCTCCTCATTGATATGGCCATTAGTCAACAGGTTCGCCGTTTCCGAAGGCATCTGTCGGCATGTTGGATAGACTATAAGAAGGCCTATGACTCCGTGCCACATACATGGCTCATGAGGGTGCTAGATTTGTATAAAGTTGATTCAACTCCGCGCACCTTCCTGATCTCGTGTATGAGGAAATGGAGTACAGTCCTTCGCTATCCAGGATGTCGGCAGATTTGGAGAAATAGTGAACCGATAAGGATAGAGCGAGGTATTTTCCAGGGCGATAGTTTGAGTCCACTTTGGTTCTGCTTAGCCTTGAATCCTCTAAGTACGTTGCTGGAGGATTCAGGTCTGGGCTATCGATTGAGGAGAGGTGGTCAGGTTATACCTCACCTCCTTTACATGGATGACCTGAAACTCTTTGCCCCCAACGATTTGCAGCTGATGGAGCTACTGAAGGTAACTGAAACTTTCAGTAGCGCCATCAGGATGGAATTTGGTGTGGACAAATGTGCGGTCATGCATGTGTCGGAGTTGGTTGCAAATACAAAAGTAACGAATTCATTTTCTTATTATTAATTCAAGTGATTTTTGCTGTAAAGTGTCTAAAAAATCGAAGCATTTATTAATAAAGTTCTGTGAGTATCCACTATTTGGTTTTGTCAATTTATTTCGAAAAGTGTGACAGATTGTTTTGTTAAAGATAATTGTTGACTAGTTTCTTTAATTTAAATGTGATTTACTTTATGAATTCACAATTTATTCTTTGACGATAATTACTCTTGTAATATTTAGTTGCTGTGTAATGTAAAACTTATTAGATTTAGTGCATTTTTGTATCAAGTAAACACGATGACGCAGCGGTACGCTCCTCATTGGACAGAGTTGTTATGGAGGGATTGCAAGGCGGGAGTATAGTCCTATAAAAGAGCGTGCTCTCGATAATTTAATCAGGCCGCTCGATACGATCCCTCGCGAATAAGTAAAATTCGTCGTCCCCGTCATACCCTCGTCACTCCGGACGATGCTATAACCCTGCTCCAGGAGAGCAGCAGGGAGACTAGCACTCTTCGTAAATTCAGACGCAAAGCGCCGTCATTCCGTCCTCGCCGACGAGGCCCGTCGCGACATCCCGGTAACTGCCCCACCCGTCCCTTGCAAGAGCCAGCCCGCGTTGCTGAGCCAGTAAGTCAAAATAGTCCATAAATAATATCACTCAGATCCAGCCTGTCCCTTGCTGTCCCTCAGCGACGCCCTAAGCCGAGGCTCGTACCCCACAGGGGGTGCCCTTAGCGCGTAATCGCTTAGTTTGTAAGTTTATACCCTGGCTGGAGGTCTTAATTTTTAAGGCACCCACAGGATTCGTCCGGTTAAGCAGACGACAACCTCCTTGGTTGAACTGCGAGATGCCATTCATAAAAAAAAAAAAATAATAATAATTTAATCAGTCGGTCCTCGGACTCGACTCAATACAGAGCTCCCCTGCTCCCGACAAAACTGTCGGTTTACCTGGTACAGCACCGCTGTATATTTACATTGTGATTGTATCAACTTGCTGTAAGCGAGCGATACTCCATGTAATTGGGTGGCTTGGCCACTATACGAACAGTGACCCTAAAAAGTCTGTTCGCCTTACTGTACTATGTGTCTTACCCGCATTATCTTTTATTTTCTCTTTGTTTGCCATTTTTGTATTGTGTGATTACGTGCCTGCTGTAAATATACTCTGGTATTTTGTTATAAAGTCTTGTTTATCCCTATAAAATGGGAACTCCAAACCCTGACGAAGTACCTCTCGGCAATCCTGATCCTACACATGTAAAGCGAGGGGAAATTATGGAATCTGTGGGAACCCAGCTCTCAGATTCCATAAACCTTAGATCCCTCTCAGCAACCGAAACCTACAAGTATTTGTGGATGTCGGAAGCGCTGGGCATCAATGTTGCTGACATGAAGCAATCGTTGAGGGAGCGCTTCTTTGGCCGCCTGAAAAAAGTATTTAATAGTCTTTTATAAGGCGGAAACAAGGTGCGTGCTTTCAACGGTTGGGTCATGCCGGTTTTGATGTACTCTTTCGGCATACTCAAATGGACTCAAACAGAACTGGACGCCCTGGATAGGAAGGTACGTACATTGTTAACGGCATTTCGTATGAGACTGTATATCCCGCGGAGTTGTGGAGGTCGAGGCTTTTTAAACGCCAAGACTCTCCACAATCGCGAGATATGCAGTCTCAGGGAATATTTCCTAGAAACCGACGTGGGAATGCATCGGAATGTGGTTGCAATGGACAAAGGCCTCACCCCGCTCTCCTCGGCTAAGGGAAACTGGCATAAACCTGTAGTGCTTGACACTAACGACCGCAGGGAGGTATGGCAGAGTAAGGAGCTTCACGGACGCTTTTTCCGGGCCCTACATGGACCCGATGTAGATCAATCACCGTCCGTAGCCTGGCTACGTTCCGGGGACCTCTTTGGAAAAACCGAAGGTTTTGTCTGTGCAATTATGGATAAAGTTATGATGACGAATAACTACCGGAGATTTATTGTGAAGGACGGCACGGTTGATATATATCGGGCATGCCACCGTCCGGGAGAATCAATTCGACACATTATCTCCGGTTGTTCGCGTCTAGCTAACGGAGAGTACCTACTTGCATAGACACAACCTTGTAGCCAGGATTATCCATCAGCAACTTGCTCTACAATACAACCTTGTGGAATCGGAAGTGCCATACTACAGGTATGAGCCCGACCCAGTTCTTGAACATGGCAATATCACATTGCACTGGGATCGATCCATCATCACTGACGGGACTATTGTTGCCAACAAACCTGATATAGTGGTGGTGGATCGATCAGAGCGGCGCGCAATGATTGTTCACATAACAGTCCCGCATGATGAGAACCTCGTGAAAGCCGAGAAAGATAAGCAAATGAAGTATATTGACTTGGCTCGCGAGGTTGTCGACATGTGGGATGTCGACTCAGCGATCATTGTGCCAAAAGCCTCGACCAATACCTGAGGAGGCTTTCGTTAGGCAGCTGGATCAAGGGCTTGATACAGAAAGCGACACTCCTGGACACGGCTCGTATTGTTAGGAGGTTCCTTTCTCTGGAGCCCTGACCTAAAAAAATAGAAAACATTATTTCAAAGAAATAAATGACAACAAATAATGACAAAGATGATTTTAACTATAGTAAACTTTCTGCGATATGACAATGAAATTCTGCCGTTTAATGATTATCGATATGAAATATTTATGCCAAAAAATTATTCTGACCGTGAACTTTCTGCGATATTATGTTTAGCTAATTTTTATAAATATTATGGATACGAAATTTATGTCTATAGTCCAGTCATTTAAACTTAATTAAGGTCGAATCTCGGAATTCGAGATACCCAGCTGGAAGTCTGTAATACTTGTATAATGACACCCCAAAAGTTGTCTCAAAACCTACCTATGTTAGGGTGTACACCCTACCATATGTCCGAGGTGAACTTACTATAATGACTGGACTAGTAGTATAAAAACTGTTCCTATCTCTAATTCAAATACTGTTTCAGTTCAACATAATTTTATTAACAATACACAGTTATACACAACAATAATAACTAGCTCACTTCGTAGCTCAGAGATGACTCCTCCTTGAATAACTTGTGGGGCTTATTTATAGGCATAAGCAAGTTATTGGAAGTACCCACTCATCTGATAACCTACGTCATTTTACCGCCATTACTTTACCGGAACTCAAAATTGAGCCACGAATTTAAGATGAGATAAGATATATTTATTTGCTCATACATGTATATCCTTACTTCCTTATCCTTCCTTACTTTATATATTATATTATATTTATATTATATATATATATATATATATATATATATACATATATCCTTACTAATATTATAAAAGCGAAAGTGAGTTTGTTTGTTTGTTTGTTTGTTACCTCTTCACGCTTTAATGGCTAAACCGATTTTGATGAATTTTGGTACAGAGATAGTTGGGAACCAGGAGACGGACATAGGCTATTATGTTTTAAAAAAGAGTGGGATATGAGGGAGAAAGAGGAATGAAACGGGAAAACTTAGCGTTGCTATTACAAATCAATAAGGCGCAAGGAGAACTGTGTTACCCCAAATTGAACGCGAGCGAAGCCGCGGGCGAAAGCTAGTAATATTATAAAAGCGAAAGTGAGTTTGTTTGTTTGTTACCTCTTCACGCTTTAATGGCTAAACCGATTGTGATGAATTTTGGTACATAGATAGTTGGGAACCAGGAGACGGACATAGGATAATATTTTTTTGAAAAAAGTGGGATGTGAGGGAGAAGGAGGGAAGAAAAGGGAAAACTTAGCATTGCTATTACAATAAACAAGGCGCAAGGGCAAAAACTACAGGTAGCAGATACCTGCAAATCAGGAAAGGGCAGAAACTTTGAAAGGACTACTCAGTCTTACATTTGATTTCAGGATGAAGGCTTTTTCCTCTGCTTGCTAAACTAAAAGTCAGTATGTCAGTTCTTGTTGTCTGTTGCAGATATGGCTTAATTACGAAGGTACACACGACGACACATCAATTTATACAAAACCAGTTTATGCGGATCTCTCATTGTACTTGAAAAAAGGGAAAACTTAGCGTTGCTATTACAAATCAATAAGGCGCAAGGGGAAACTGTGTTACCCCGAATTTAACGCGAGCGAAGCCGCGGGCTAGTGATGAAAAAAAAAATGGTTCAGACATGTTTGCCATAATATACTATGGCGTGCAAATGTTTAAAATGTTAACATTGTATCGTCATTAAATAATCACGTACCAATATAATTAATTTTAAGTGAAATTAGCAAAAGATTAGAAGTGATAAAATTATACATGCCAAAAGTAAAAATGTCAGTGAGTTTAGTAATCATGTCAAAATTATAAAAGTTAAAGTACATAATAATATGTCAATTGTCTATGTCACAGTAAATGGTTCTGTCAGAAATTCATTAATATTATAATATGCTTTGTCAGTTAGGAACGATTTTAGTTTTTTCTTCAAATGTACATTATTAAGCTCTCTCCAACGTTTTGGTAACTTATTGTATATAATGGGAGCCATGCAAAAACACTTTTGCGCATAAGTGCAGTCTTACTCCCGTGAAGACACAGCTGATTTTGATCTCGTCTATTTCTGCGGAATTTATCTGCCATCCGCGAAAATAACATATTATTATTTCTAATAAACATTAGTGTGCGTTCGCGCAGCGGAATGTTGTTGAATTTAAAGATTTTAATTATGCAGATATTTAGTGTATGACGTCGTGTAATTGTGTATGGTAAAAAAAAAATTGTGCATGCAGCCATTGTGGAGAAATTCACCAAAAACTGATTCCGCTGCGCGAACGTTCGCCCAGCGGAACTTTTTTTGAAATCTGTTTTTTACACAAATATACACAAATTCAAAACAATATGTGTAAAAATCTACAGCTCTTTATGTTAGCGCTTTATATGAAAACTAGCTAATGGCCAAACGTTCGCGCAGCGGAAACTTGAATATCTCCGAAGTTTATGCATGCACAAATATTATTTATACATACACAATTACACACTAATTTTTAGACACATCAGTTTTCTTCTAAAGTCTATATTTCAAAAAAAGTTCCGCTGGGCGAAAGTTCGCGCAGCGGAATCAGTTTTTCGTGAATTTCTCCACAATGGCTGCATGCACAATTTTTTTTTTACCATACACAATTACACGACGTCATACACTAAATATCTGCATAGTTAAAATCTTTAAATTCAACAACATTCCGCTGCGCGAACGCACACTAAACATTACTGTTTCCAGAATGTAAAGGGAGGTCAGTGTCAATATTTTAAATCGGACGAAATAGGGCTTACAACTGTCGGTGGTTCTCAGCTTGAACATGGCTCTGAGACATCTCTTTTGTGCTTTAGATGCGGCTTCTTTGTCCGTTGAGTTACCCCAAAAGATAACCCCATATCTGAGAACAGACTCAGTGAGCCCGTAGTAAGCCATTAATAAGGCATCTATGTTAACTTTAACTTTAACTTTCCGTGACAAGTTGTTCAAGGCATATGCACTACTGCTTATTCTTTTAGTCACGGCCTCTACATGCGCTTTCCAATTTAAATTTCTATCAATTGTAACTCCTAAGAACTTGGTTGTATTAACTGTGTCAATTTTGATGTTATTGTATGTTATGTCAAGATTAGGAAGAGTCAATGGGCGCTGGCTAAAATGCATTATCACAGTTTTATTTAAATTTATTTTTAAATTATTGTAGTATTAAGTAACATTAACAATAATATTAAAATGAAACATAAGATAGTTTTTAAAAATACAAGTAAAAATCAACATAACTTATAGAACACTGAACAATAATGAATTTTATAGTTAAATACAAACTTCCGTAATTCAACAGGCTTAGAAACAATTCACTACTTATTTTTATTAATTTGGCAAAAGTATTTTAAAAATGCACAGAATTTAATAGAAACTCGAACATGAAATTAAGTAAGCTAACACTAGTGATGATTCTAACATACAAAATTTTGAGTTTTTTAAAGTGATGTGTACGATAAATGAGTGTCTGCCAAACAATTTTCTGCGAAAGAAAGTTTATGCTGTCCGTTGTTATGCAAAATAAATACAATAAGTTCTGCTATAAAGGGTGGATCCTACTACTTTACCACCTCATTGTTTATAGAACTAGGTACTTAGAATGAGATTTCTTACCGACAAATTACAAAAACCGCCCATTTAATTATTTTCCTGCTCAATTGTACACTGATCCATTTCATTATTTTTTATAGCTCAGTTTTGTTTACTGCTTAGTTTTAACAGCTGAACATGTGCGTGTGAACTGAGGGACCACACTTGGGATTTGCGAAATGAAAATCGTAGGATTTAGTAGTAGTCTTAGAACAATTGTAGAACGAATCTGGGAATTTGTAAACAAATATATCAAAAACTACAACCCATAAAGTGTGGTCCCTCAGTCCTAACTGACGATCAGCCAGATCTCGGAAATTTAGTAAATAATTTGTAAAGATATTTACTAAATAACAGACCACAAAGCATCAAAGATTAAAAAAGAAAATACGACTGAACTGTGGTCCCTCAGTCCACATAACAAAGGTAGTGATTGTGACTGAACAAATTAATAAAACCGTTCTTTTTCGACATAAAGATTTAGTAGAAGTCATAAAACATTTTGTAAAATAAAATGGAGCAAAACTATCGAAGCACTTTGAAGATAGCGTTAATTATAACTGGTCCCTCAGTTTTCTCCTCCACTGACATAATGCATGTGCTAGCTGCTAGTCGAGAGGAATATCGCAAACTCTAGTGTACTTAACTTTTAGTAGTAAGTTTCTACTAAATAATAGAAATCTAAAAATGTGTATTTTTTACCTCTTAACTGAGATAATATTACTTTTTTAATCCTATGAAAATAGATGGAGCATGGTGACCACACAATAAAACAAAATGTAGACAGTCCTATTATACTTTATTCAATAATTTGCTCCCGACTTCGTCCGCGTATATTTGACAACGCACAGGTTTCAATATAATTATTAACAATCCACTATTTGTTTACTAATAGGTTTTGCAGCGCTCGCCAGAATAACTCCGAGATGGCAGTGTTTTTTCTCTACTATCTTGACAATTATTGCTGGAATATTCACACAATATCTTTATAAATGTAGCTGTGCCCGTGACTTTGTCCGCGTAGACTTTGTTAGTTGAGTATGGTAAAATAAATCGAACTATCTAAAATTTTGCGCCTCAGAGCTTCCCTGTAAACAATATTTGTTGCAGTTTTGTTTTGTGGCAGTAAAATAAATTATACTCAGGAGTTCGATTGTCCGACTCGTGATAGCCCAACGTACAGTTGTCCATGGGTAATAATCTTTCCACTTTATAATATTAGTGTAGAAATGATTATTTAGACGAAACGAAAAAAAAAGATCGTTGGTCTAGTGGTCGCAAGCGCGACTGCTGAGCATGAGCTCTTGGGTTCGATTCCCGGTCGGGCAAAATGTTATTGCATTTTTCCATTAGGAATTTCTCTGAAGCAGCTACGGAGTCTGCATTTATTTGTGCCCAGTTGATGGTAATAGGCTCGCCACCTATTATATGGGACTTAAACATAACTGGTGAAATGTGGGTGTTCTATTAAGTACACCTCTGCCTAACCTTTCGGGGATTACTGGCGTGGTGTTATGAAAACTAGACTGACGGTTAGTTTAATGCTACATTATTGACATTAGCTATGATTGCCATTAATACCACATATCTTATATTTGAACATAATATTCTTCTTAAATATTTTTTCAGTGCAACTTTCATAAAAAGGGTTTAAATACATCCTGCCAATCAAACTTAATCGAAAGAAACATTGGGTTTTTACCCTTAAATATAAATTTTATTGAAATATTTGGCGTAGGTATTTTAGAAGAGGCAATCAACATCGATGATAAAAACAGGAACTGTACCACTGTGATGACCAACTTAATTTCAAGTAAGAGCTTTCAAAAATAATATCATTCAATTTGAATGGTACTGATAAAATTCTCTTACTAATTTTCCTGTAACCATAACAGTAAAGACCAAAACTTATGAAATCATGGGAGCATCTAAATTCATTCCAGGTGGGCTTGGCCATTACTAATGTCACTGTTTTATGAATAAGCGTTTCTTTTGTTATGATGATCAATATCTCAAACTTATTGAAAGTACTGACCAACAAATATATCTACATATTATTACATTCATTTATCTACATTCTAATGACAATTCACTAAAAGTATGTATTTATTTTATTTTTGTATTATTATGTGATTCTTTAATTTTGTAATCTACTTTTTACTAAATAGACATAAGCCATTTAATATAGCATTAAATTAACTGTACAACCGTGTTTTCGTTTCGACTAAATAATCATATATTAAATAAAGTATAATAGGACTGTCTACATTTTGTTTTATTGTGTGGTCACCCTGCTCCATCTATTTTCATAGGATTATAAAAGTAATATTATCTCAGCTAAGAGGTAAAAAATACACATTTTTAGATTTCTATTATTTAGTAGAAACTTACTACTAAAAGTTAAGTACACTAGAGTTTGCGATATTCCTCTCGTCTAGCAGCTAGCACATGCATTATGTCAGTGGAGGAGAAAACTGAGGGACCAGTTATAATTAACGCTATCTTCAAAGTGCTTCGATAGTTTTGCTCCATTTTATTTTACAAAATGTTTTAAGACTTTTACTAAATCTTTATGTCGAAAAAGAACGGTTTTATTAATTTGTTCAGTAACAATCACTACTTGTTATGTGGTCTGAGGGACCACAGTTCAGTCGTATTTTCTTTTTTAATCTTTGATGCTTTGTGGTCTGTTATTTAGTAAATATCTTTACAAATTATTTACTAAATTTCCGAGATCTGGCTGATCGTCAGTTAGGACTGAGGGACCACACTTTATGGGTTGTAGTTTTTAATATATTTGTTTACAAATTCCCAGATTCGTTCTACAATTGTTTTAAGACTACTACTAAATCCTACGATTTTCATTTCGCCAATTCCAAGTGTGGTCCCTCAGTTCACACGCACATCAGCTGAACTAGTTATTAATCGTGACATTTATAATTTTTAACTTACCAAAACCACTATTTACAGATACCTCTTTAAATCAGTGCCTAATTTTATTCAAATAAACTTTCAGTGGATACGGCTGGCGTGTGGGTATGCAGGCCGTGGCGGCAGTAGTTTTACCAACAGCCATACTCGCCACAAGCTACCGGTCAGCGGCACTGTACCACCCCCAAAGACAAGCAGTTTTAGAGCTCAACAAGATACAGAAGAACAACACACGTACTAACCGGCAGCCATTCTTCGACTTCTCCACACTTAAGTCTAAGACAGTGAAGAACTTGCTTATGTCCACTGGGATATCGGCGTTCGGTATCAACACACCGATATTCTATTTGGCTTTCCATGCTGAAGCGGAAGGTGAGTTCTTTAATACTGTTTTTCCATATTTTTTTCAGTGAAGAAACTATTTCATATTGCAAATTATGTAAATTAGGAATGAGCTGGTACCAATCATAGATTGTACCCGCTATCGATGAAACCTACCACAGTAAGGGCGCCCTATTTGAGGCTCTTTGCATTCACAATGTCGTACCAATCACAAGACAATCTCTGAAATTCAAAAAGAATGTTTCCCAAGATAAGCTACACGTCATTAGATCTGTTGTTAGTTGATCTAATGAGATGTGGCTTATCTTGGGCACCATTCTTTCAATTGATTCCCCTTATAAACTGTTTTTCCCTATTTTTAATCTGCAATCGGCTCCATATCGGAGCCAGCCATAATTAATTAAATAAAAAAATACTAGTGTGCACGAGAGAGAGCTCTCAAGGCGATTATTTGAAATGTTTCTAGGATCTCTATTTTAGAGTTGGTCTCAGAACCCCACAGTTCGATTCCATACGTCCAGATGGATTTTATGATAGTTTAATATACTAGGAGTTTGTTTCCAAGAGACAGAAGGGATTGCCGACCAAGCAACTAATTTAGCGATTGAAGTTGCTGGATTTAATGTGGTTAGCCCAGATCAGTCTTCTATCCAGATGTCGTCCGAGATACTTCACATTGTTGTGACTTGGTAGAGCCTGAACAGATGGACAATCGCCTCTCCGCAGTGAGAACGTTACATGTATTGATTTCTCCCTCCTCGCAAATGAAACTATACAAATAGCCCATATGCAATGTCGATTAAGATTTATATTAAATTACCAGATTGCTTATCAAATTAAATCAGTGACACAAAATTTGTAAAAAAAATAAATCTGTTTTTAATAAAGCTTACTGCTCAATTGACGAATACCTATATGACTGATAAAAATATTGACACAGGGTCCATAATGGTACCTTAGCTTTAAGACTTTTTTATCACCCTTCCACATTATGGTATGCAAATAAATATGAATATGATTTCGTTACACTAGCTTTTATTCTCCACTTTCGAAGCCAAGTATCCACTTTATCAAGCTGGGCTTTAAACCTCGACGGAGCGTGGATGGGGTTCTTGTCACTCGCAAGGCATGCTGTGTCGTTTGCGTAGGTGGCCGTTATAACCCCTTCTGTATTAGACATCACGCCTGCCGTGTACCTATATAGTATACAACACGGGCTAAGAACTGACCCTTGGGGCACAGAAACTGTGATAAAATACAGCTGCGAGTAGTCTTCTCCATATTTTACCTGGAATTTTCTGTTATGTAGATAGGATTTCAGAATCATAAAAAAAAATAGGGAGAAGTGTTGAAGTGTGAGATTTTTTTTTCTCAGTTGTTCGACCGTCGAACTAGTGAGATTTTTTTTTAATCCACCCAGAAGGTAGGGGACCCGCAGTCGACTACCCCGTCAACAGACTTGGGGGCACCCCGACTCGGATAGATTTAGGTTAGAAGGAGGTGGCGGGGTCATAGTGAGCGAGCGAACAGACCCCGCCACCTCCTTCGTAATTGTTTTTTTTAAACCACCCAGAAGTAGAGGCCTTTTAAGCAAAATTTGAGTGTTTTGAGGTTAGTTAACAAAAAGTCGTTTTTCTCGGAAACGGTGAGTTACCTTGTCATGGGAGTGGTAGTAGAACTGTTTTAAAATCTAATTAATTTGACGGTCGAACATATGAGGAAAAAAATTCTCACTAGTTCGACGGTCGAACAACTGAGAAAAAAAATCTCACTAGTTTCACGATCGAACTAATGAATCGAAGTAATGGAAATGGACGGAAGTATGTCCAGGAATGTTGTTGAGCAATATTCCTTCTTCTCAAGTGATTGCCTGATTGCGTGGACTACCCTATGCACCTGTTCAACCTTTGCGTGTTTTCCCGAAAACCGAACTGGTGATCCGCTATGATCTTCACTCGTTAAGCACCTACGGGCTTAAGTCTTCGAAGAAGAGTCTTTCCGAATACCTTCGTCGGTATGGGGAGAAGACTTATGCGTCTGTATGAGCTAGGATTTGTTGGGGGTTTACCAAACTTTGCAATCATACACACCTGTGATATTTCCACAATTTCGGGTAACGGTGTATTCTGAGTATTGAGTTTTTAGAGGTATGACGAACAGGGTGTAAAGTTCTCCATCCTCTATGGAAAAGGGAGGATCCTCCGACCAGACGGGTGTCGTGTCTGGTGGGCCACTGCCCGACAGTTACCATGCTTAGATAGTCGCTGCACCCCCGTCGGGGGGCGCGGCAGCGGTAACGGGGAATTTTGCCCCTTGCCCGCGGTTGCAACACCGAGCCCGCAAACATACGGGCTGGCCTTGGGTCGGTCTACTTGGACCTGGGCGTGCTGGCGCGAGTTGGCCTCGCACCTATGAGTGGATGCATGTGAGTTACCGCAGGGGCGCTACAGCGCTGTGGGACAGCGCTGTTTTCTTCACGGCCCCCCGGCGGTCAGTCCCCGCCAGGTGAGACCCCCGGTTGCCCGGAAGAAGCCCAGCGGAGGACGACCAGCGACAGGGGTGTCGACTCAGCGCACCTGCGGTTAAGGATGTGTGGCCCCCGCCCCCCCCGCTTCCAGAGCGAGCCGGTTACGGTTGGGGCTAAGGGGCCGTGGTGTGTGTGTGGGCGGTATTGTTTTGAGTAACACCGCCCAGTGTAGCACGGAGGCGCAGACCCGCGCCGCGCGTCCGCGCGTGAGTTCTATGTATGTATAGTGGCGTCTGTGTGGTAGCGCTACGCGACGTGCCTATATTAACTTAGAACACGTCACGCAGCTGGGCGTGTGTATGGGTATAGTAGTCATGTGCAGGTAAGCTGCGTGTAGTCGGTGAACAGCTTACCTGGGGTCAATCCGGTGGGGAGCCCCCGGAGGAGGCGTGGAGCAGCGCGAGGAGGGCGGACAGTCCCTCGACGGCGTCCGGTAGCGCGTCTTCCTCTTGCCTGAGGGCCTTGATGAGGCTGAACAGGAGCTGGATGGCGCGGGTCGTTATTCTCGTCTTCTCTTCGTGGGTGAAGGCGACGGCAGGCGCGCCGGCGCTTCGTGGCTTCTTCTTGGGTAGGGCCCGCGGCTGCGCAACGACTGCGCTGCCTGCCGGCCTTTCGTCTGTGGGTGGCGGGTCGGTCAGCACCTCGGACGAGGCTGGAACGACCCGACGGCTTTCCTGTTCGGGAGCGGGGGGTGGTGCGGGTTGTTGGCCCCCGCGCTTCTTCCTCTTGCTCCGCTTCCTCCGCTTGGGGGGGGGGACTTCTCCTCGCTCCGTGGGCCCGTTGGCCGCCGCCATAAGCGACGCGCCTGGGGCCTCCGTGGCTGCGACGTCTGGGCGGCTGTCCGGGACCGTAACCGGTCGGGCAGCGGGGATCGTGGCGGCGACGGTGCCTGCCCGCCTGTTGCGTGCCTCCGCCCGAAAGACGGGGCACGAGACGTGTGAGGCTGGGTGGGCACCCCCGCAGTTGGCGCAGGTCGCCGGCTCCTCGCGTGGGCGGGGGCAGTCGCGCGCAGCGTGCTCCCCTCCACAGCGGACGCAGGCGAGCGGCCGGTGGCAGTTGTGGGACGAGTGTCTGAACTTCTGACACCGGTGACATTGGGCGGGCCCACGTTTGCCCCGCCAACGTTCTACCTTGACACCCCCCATGTTTAAAAACACGGAGGTGTCGAAGATGCTGCGGTGGTCCGGTGTCCTTTTGAGGATCGCGTGGAACACGCAGCCGGGTCTGCCCGCTCGCGCCTTGATATGGCGCACGTACTCCGGCTCGTGTCCCAATGCGCGGAGTTCTTCCTCGATCTCCTCCGGTGGTGTGTCTGCAGGTAACCCCCTGATGGCCACCTTCACGCTGCGCTCCGCTGGCAGTGAATAAGCGAACCAGCATAAGCCACTTTCCCTTTCCAGGTCCGTGAGATAGCGCTGGACCACCCTGTATTCATCCTCAGTCTGAGGAGTGAAGCGAATGCCCGTCCTTTATGGACGAGCACTCGGAGGGCGGCCCAGCTTGTCTCTCAGGGCCCTAAAGTGGGTGGCCCATGCCGGCAGCCTCTCCACCACCAGCGGAGGATACCTCCGCTGCTGTTGCGGCTTCGGCTTAGGCCCGGAGGTGGCCATCTGAGGGGTGGAAGCATCAGTGGGTGAAGCACTCACCCTATCCGCGGCGTGCGCCGACGTCGATGGCGGCGGGGGCGCCGGCGGTGAGCGCCTGGCTGCGTCTGCGAAGGAGGAGGGCGGGGCGGCAGTGCCCCGGCCCCGCGGCGGCGCGTGCTTGCGCTGCGGTCGCGGCGGGTCGAGGCAGTACCGCTTCGCCTCCTCTTCTGTTTCTTCGGTGCTGCGCCGTCTCCGCTGAGGTCTCGGGTCCAACTGGGGCCCAAGTCCCGGCGGTAGCGGCGGGCATGGTGATGGGGTGCGCCTGCTTCTGGGCGGCACACTCGGCTCCTCGTCGCTGAGCTCGGCGGTGACCGACCCAGCCGAAGCGATCGACATGCTCGAGTCAGCTAGGGACGAGCATGCCGATCGCACTGCAGGCGAGTCAAACGCCGAGGCGCGAGGGGGCGCCGGGGAGTCCGGAGTAGCCGAGGTGGATGGGGCCGGTTTTACCGGCCGCGTCGACATCCTCAGCCGCAGTCTGGGGTCGCGCTCCGCCGCGGCCGACCCGTGCAGCGCACTGCGAACGGGGCCGGTGGCAACGGGGCACAAATCTATGGGGGCAGGCGCGTGCCACGCGGACGCAGCCACTGGGGGCGCTGTCAACGCGGTGGGACGCACTGTTCCGGTGGATCTTGATGGGGGCGCGACGGCACGCGGGTGCGGCGCTGCTGGGAGCGCGGCTCGCGTGGCGGGGAGCGCGGCGGGCACGGTTGTACGCGGCGAGGACGCGGGGTAACGCGCGGTTTGGGCCACGTCACGCACAGCGGAGTGCGCCACAGGGGGGCGCGCTTGCGGAGCGCGATCAGAGAACGCGGTGGTAGTGGCCGAGGCCTGCCTCGACGAAGGCGGCGCGTCCGCGGCACGGCGGCGGCTCGACGACGCGGAGGGCGTAGCGCGCACATACGCCGAAGACGTCGCTGGGCCGGGCACGGGGGCGTCCGCACTCGCCGTGGCTGGGTGTTCAAGCCTCTTCTCGGCCTTCTTGGGTGGTGGCTGCTTCTTCTTGGGTGCCGGGGGGGGGCGGGGGCCGACGGGGTCCGGGCCGAGCGACACGGGGTCAATGTTGGGCATCGACTCCGACATCACCCGGTCCGGACTCCGCAGGGTCTCGCTTCCCTCGATGGAGGAGCCGGCGCCTCCGTGGCCTAGGGAGGCACGGGCGCCAGGCTTCGGCTTCATTTTTGTTGAATCTTCAAATCTTCAGACTTCAGCAGTCAGACTTCAGCAGTGGGAGAGGTGTTCCGCGACCGCTTCAGTGCCGGGGCACCGGGCATAGGGCTTCGCCCTGTGTTCGTACTAGCAGCGGCGGCCACCAATACGAACACAGGGAAAAGTGGGTGGGCGGTCCGAGCGGAGCGGCTCTCGCTAAGGTAACGGTCCCCGGGTGGGTAGCGTCACCCGACGAAAGCCGCTGCGACGGAGCGCGCACCAATCACAGTGATGGAGGGGGGCGTGGCCTCCGACCTTCCTCGCGTCCAGTCGGAGGTGGCGCCACGGCTCTTCTGGCCGCCAGCGGAGGCCGAAGGAACTTCAGCTGGAGCTTCACACTGATTGGCACGTCCGTCCTCTTCAACCTCTGGCGGTCCTCTGCCCGACAGTTATTTGTCGGGTGCTCGTATATATGCTATCTTCACGTACAACTTTGCTTGCGCGATGTAGGAATCTTGCCGTTAGTTCTTCAGTGGTTGGATAGATGGCGCTGTAGTACTTTTTGCCACTTGCATCTTTGTGTCGCTACAAGTTAAATGACATTGTTAGGAAAGCAAAGGTTTTACTGTTTCAGTACTTCAGCCGTTATAAGGTCAAAACCGGAAGCTTTTTAGATTTTCAGATTAAGGATTGTAGGTATGTGTGTTATTTTATGTCTTTTAAGTATTGACAATATCACATTATAAACTAGTAGCGTCATTTATAATAGGGTACCTACGTAATACTGTATGTTTGTATTTCGAATAAAGTCAGTTCTCATCTTATCTGTGTCTCAAACGTTTGATTTATTAGAGGTTATGCACCCAGATTTTTTAGTTTTTCTCGCAATTTTCTTAGATATTCCTATTGAGATAAACTGTAATTAATGCTGTGACCGTGATAGTGTTTTAACGACATGAATACTGAAGAAGTGTTTGAATGAATGTACGTGACAAAAATCATCGAAACAAGCCAAAAATTGAGTGGTACGGGTTTTAATATTAAGGATGAGTGGGTCGCATCGCATGGCTTTTGTTAGCGGGATTAACAGAAAAATATTCCCCTATGATAATGGCGATTGCACATTGACAGCAGACGCCATTAAAACCAAATTGTTGGACATGAAAGCGGTAACGGCAACAATAGCGCTTTCAGTTCCAGTGGCGCGTTTGGGAGTTTTAAGAAGAACCGGAGTAATGGTTGCTATGATAACACCCAGATGTCAAAGTCAAAACCAAAAGTCATAACATGCTACAAATGTAAACAAACAGGACATTACCGCAACCAGTGTACTTTTTTGAACAAAAATTTGTCGAATACAACTAAAAATGAACGTACAAGCAGTAGGTAATGCGTTTAGCGCCGTGTTCCTGAATGGCGAATTTTGCAAAAGCGATTGGTATATTGAGTCCGGGGCTAGTGTTCATCTTACTGCGAACGAAGAATGGTTGTCAATTGTCGTGGCAAACAAAGATAAAGTAGGTACCTGTATTATGTACTTGAGATGTGCAGATTACGACAAAGACGCATGCCTGTGAATATGATATTACAGTAGAAGGTGTATTATGCGTGCCGAAGTTGACTACAAATCTGTTGTCTGTTAGTCAACTTATATCAAAACGAAACAAAGTTTTATTTATGAATGATGTTTGTCAGATTTTCATCCAAGCAGGAGTACTGGTGGCTACTTGTCCGTTACCCAGGCCAGATGTTGTCGACACTGGTCATTTGAATCTTATAGATAATTAGTTTTGCGGCTTCTGTAATTGTTGCGCACATTTTTAAATTTGTTGCGCTTATAGTTTTTTAATATTTCACAAAAACATTTCCTGCTGGCGTAACGTTACGCCAGCCAGACCTTTTTCTTTCTAATGGGAATATTTAAATAAATATTAGCTATAAAATTAGTTGTCTAGATAAAGTAAATGTTGTGCCTTATTTTGTATTTGTTCTTTCTTCGGTTGCGAAGTTATTCGAGATTTTGCTGGGGTAACGTTTTTGGTTTTGCTAGATCTTTGAAATGGTTAAGCGGATTCTAAACATATTTTGTACACGACTTCCTAGGACTTAGTTTAAATTTGTTCAGCAATAACAAAACTAAAATAATGCATATCTTAAAGGTTATTTCATTAAATAGAATAACACTTCAATTGGTCCCAGCACTCTCAATAAGAAGTCTAAAGACTTGAAACGTTATTTTAACACACATCATCCTTACTGATATTATAAAAGCGAAAGTGAGTTTGTTTGTTACCTCTTCACGCTTTAATGGCTAATACGATTTTGATGAATTTTGGTACAGATATAGTTGGGAACCAGGAGATGGACATGGGCATTATATAGGCATTTATTTAAAAAAAAGTGGGATATGAGGGAGAACGAGGGAAGAAAAGGGAAAACTTAGCGTTGCTCAAGAGCAAAAACTGCAGCTATGCTTGGTGTGTTATACCGAATTTAACGCGAGCGAAGCCGCGGGCGAAAGCTAGTTAGATTATAAAACTCCTTTCCGAGATATGGACGGGCAGAAAGCCTGATGTAAGTCATCTTAGTATTTTCGGTAGTACATTTATGGTGCATGTGCCGAAACAGAAGAGATTAAAGTGGGACAGAAAGTCTGAAAAATGTATCCTTGTCGGCTATTCAAATGATGTCAAAGGGATTACATCCCGAAGTCTAATGTCATTACTACCAGTCGAGATGTTATAGTATTGGAGAAGATAGAGACGGAGAATGTTCTGGAGGTACAGGAAAATGGTTCAGATGAGGTGAACATGGTTCCAGTGGGGGATGAAGATTTGACACTTCAGGAAGATTCACCTAAACATTCAGAGATCTCGAACACAGATGACAGCGGTGAACTGTATGTACCTTGTGAAAATGATACATCAGATAACTCTGAGTCTGGTGCAACGGACGGAGAAAACTCCAGTTTACTCAACAATGTCAACATAACAAGTGGTCCTCGGCGTAGGCAGCAGTCAGACAGATATGGATTTGCAAGTGCTTATATAGAAGATGACAATATGGTCACGGGTGAGATATCGTTGAAAGAAGCCTTGGAAGGTCCTGAGAAAGCACAGTGGTTAGCGGCAGTGCAGGATGAGTTACAGTCGTTCGAGAAAAATAGTGCATGGGAACTCGTAGATGTACCAATAGATGGCACTATAGTGCAATGCAAGTGGGTTTTGCGATAAAACAGCGGTACTACAGTGAAAACAATGTGCGTTACCGTGCTCGTCTAGTCGCTAAGGGCTTTACACAAAAACATGGTATAGATTATACAGAAACATTTTCGCCTGTAGTGAGACGTACAACTTTTAAGACAATTATTTGCATCGTCTGTCAAGTTGGTTTGGATGTTAACCATTTAGATGTAAAGACTGCGTTCTTAAATGGTGATTTGATTCCATTTCTTAAAGAGTAACAAGTTTTATGGGTGCAAAGAGCTGCTGGTCGCTATTAACAATTTCATCAACTTCTCTATCAATGGGTCTCTTCCATGGGTGACTCGTTAGGAACAAATACTTCGCTTAAGTGCTTTGCGAATAAATCTGCTTTTTCGATTTACCACTTCTAGCCTAACGATGACCAGATTTTCATAAAGGTGGAATATGGTTTTGTGGTCTCTTAAAGTTTTTGATTATTTTCCATAACCAATAATTGTTTTTTTTATGGGCTGAAAGGATTTGATTTTTATTTTTAATTAAGGCTAAAAACTAGCCTTAATCAAAAATAAAAATCGAATGCTTCCCCTCCCTTCCACAATTTTGTTTAAGGACGCCTAATTACTTCCAATCATTATGGAGTTTGTTTCATTGTGAAAGGTCATTGAGTTTAAAAGTTACACCGTTTTGTTTATTTTGGTGTCTAAAATCGTTTCTTTTTTTTAATATTTTTGCCATCGATTAAATTAAGCCCAGAATCACTCATTTCCATATGTGCACATAATAAAGACTCACACTGTATAGTGAAGGTTTTTGCACTCTCTGTAGTGGTGATATGCTAAATGTTGCTATGATGGGAGTGTGGTCCGATTCGGCAAGCAATGATTCAAAATTTAAGTACATGTCTGATAGTCCCTTTATAGCGAAGAAATCTACTAGGTCGCCGACACCTTATTCACGTCAGTTGGCCAATATGTTGGTTCACATGTTCCTAGGGTTATTAGATGGTTTTCATCAATATTTTTTTAGTTCACGTCCTTTTGTTGATGTCAGCCGAGATCCCCAGTGTACCTATGTTTTACGTATAAATCTGCATCCGAGAGTGCAGAAATAGCGGTTAAACATATCATGTTTAGGTTGGTATCTTGGTGGACAGTATATTGCTGTCACAAGTGTCCGCTAATAGTTACAGTAGTGCTTTGCATCCAGTCCTCCCTTAATTCACTATGTAGATGACGTTTTATAATTATTGTGTGTGATAATGACTGCAGATCCTCCATGTGCAATGCAGTCTGGATGATTCGTATTATATTATAGATGCTATAGTTGACTATCTAAACATTAAAAACTTTTTGTTGTCAGTCAGATATCGAAGCGATGTCTACTTTTTTTGTTTTAAGCAGTACTTACTGCTACGTACGTAGGTACTCTTTGTTGCGTGCTGACAATCCATTCAGGTGGCTATTCGCAAGTAGAGCATTATGGTAGTTAGTTGATTTGATTAGTGTCATAATGAGGTTCATTATTATGTTTATCTGCGATACGATACTGTCGATTCTTTCGGTCTGTATTGAGTATTGTTTGTAAGCTAATTCTTTGTTCTTTCGTTTTATTTTCTTTGTCTATTATTGTAGTATTGACTTATTGTCAACGTGATGTTTTAGTTTATTTAATTCTAATTTATTCGATAAATATTTTGTGTGTTCTTTCTTCTTCTAATCTGCTATTTGATATTTCGGAGTATTGCTCATGTTTTATGCAGATATTTAGTGTTTGACGTCGTGTAATTGTGTATGGTAAAAAAAAATTGTGCCCGCAGCCATTGTGGAGAAATTCCCCAAAAACTGATTCCGCTGGGCGAACGTTGTCCTAGCGGATTTTTTTTTAATTATAGACTTTAGAAGAAATTGTGTAGGTATGTATGAATAAAATTAGTGCATGCATAAACTTCGGAGTAATTCAAGTTTCCGCTGCGCGAACGTTTGGCCATTAGCTAGTTTTCATATAAAGCGCATACATAAAGAGCTGTAGATTTTTACATACATTGTTTTGAATCCTTACTAATATTGAAAAAGCGAAAGTGAGTTTGTTTGGGTACTTACCTCTTCGCGCTTTAATGGCTAAACCAATTTTGATGAATTTTAGTACAGAGATAGTTGGGAACCAGGAGACGGACATAGGTTATAATATTTTATTTTCTTAAATATTTTTTTGAAAAAAGTGGGATGTGAGGGAGAAAGAGGGATGAAAAGGGAAAACTTAGCGTTGCTATTACAAATCAATAAGGCGCAAGGGGAACTGTATTAGGTACCCCAAATTTAACGCGGGCGAAGCCGCGGGCGAAAGCTAGTTTGTTTATATTTGTGTAAAAAACAGATTTAGAAAAAATCGCAGATCTTAAAAGATAAAAATATAAACGTAAAATACGCTTATTAGGTCGTAGTTCTTAAAGTCTGCACTTTGGGGTCTAGATTTTCACGTTTATACAAACCTTGTAAGTGTCTGCAACATGTTGCCAAGTATCAATGATGTTCCGTTAGTAATTAAAGAGTTATAGGACAATTTACCATGAATAGATCACTGTTTACAAAGCAGTCAAATATCACGACATTCTAAAGAAATTACATGGTAAACTGTATACCAATAATTAGTGTATTCATTCAACTATTCACATCAAGGAGCTCGTGGCTAAATAATAGCAGCCGCTCGGGTCGATCTTTAGGTTAAGCCGCGCTTGCCTAGGTTGGTCCGTGGATGGGTGACCACCCGTTACATACCGAGTTTCCTCCGTGCCTCGGAAAGCACGTTAAACCGTTGGTCCCGGCTGTCATTTGTAGATCTTTGACAGTCGTTACAAGTAGTCAGTGTGCCGAAAGTCTGACAACCAGTCTTACCAAGGGGTATCGTATTACCCAGTATTAACTGGGTTATGGAGGTCAGATAGGCAGTCGCTCCATGTAAAATACTGATATTCAGCTGCATCCGGTTAGACTGGAAGCCGACCCCAACATAGTTGGGAAAAAGGCTAGGCAGATGATGATTCAACTATTCACATGCAAAATTTCATGTCATTAAATTCAGTAATTAAAGAAAAACAATTATAATACTGACGAAGCATCGAAAACCTACATAACCCGACCAAGTTCGGATGGCTACAAAAAAGCGGCCCTAGATTATTTATAATTTTTAGCTTTTACAGTCTCGAGGTAGATGGTATGTGCGGGACTCGGTTAGAGACTGGAAAAGTGCCCGGAGGGACAACCCGCAAAGAGAGATGTATGTGGGTCCGTCAATATGACGGCGCTACGTGGACGTACATGAAATATTTGTCAGTGCACGTCTGATAGCCTAGCTCCGCACACCCAGGCGTACGCTATCGGCGATTTGGCATTTTATAGAAGTTGATTTCCTGGCAAAGATCCCTCTCCACTAAAGCCTCACACCAACTCCCCCCATTAAAAAACTATGAACATGATCTTGTCTTCCAGGTCTAGGCGATAAAGTGGAACTCCTGCAGGCGTACCTCGGCGTAGCCTGGATGGTAGGATGTGTGGCCTTCGGTTTTCTCGTACGACAAAACTCGGCGGAATGCAGGATCTCCCGCCAGTACCTCACTCAGGCGGCCATATTTGTATGTGGGATAGCCACCATGGCTCTGACGGCCATCGAGGGGTCGTATCGAGAATACTTCCTGTTTGCTTGGATTTACGGTAAGTTAGAATGAATGTCGCTGGTTATTTTTGGATGTAAAATTGAGACTTTATTTTATGGGTGTTACTATACATAATTCTAAGTTTACATAATTACACACTTACACAAAATGTTTTAATGTGGCGAAATAATGTTATCGACGCCAAAAGTTATATAGAATTCAATATTTTATAATATACAAAGCTGATACGATAAAAGGGCTTTCCTTTAAACTGCCTATACTATTTTCAAGCTCGGTACCAAAAATCAAAATAGGAACAGTAGTTTAGTCGCAAATGTTTTTTTAAGTGTTTGCCACTTTTAAACACGATATATCTTTCCTAACAGCTTATTATGACAGTCAGCATAGGCATAGGTCATAGACCTTAAAACGATACATCTAATATATAAAATTCTCGTGTCACAGTTTTCGTTCCCATACTCCTCCGAAACGGCTCGACCGATTCTTATGAAATTATATATGCATATTCAGTAGGTTTGAGAATCGGCCAACATCTATTTTTCATACCCCTAAGTGAGCAGCGGGTGAAACCGCTGGGCACAGCTAGTCTATCTAATATTTAAAATTGTCGTGTCACAGTTTTCGTTCCCATACTCCTCCGAAAAGGCTGGACCGATTTAAACGAAGTTTTGTGTACATATCGGGTAGGTCTGAGAATCGGCCAACATCTATTTTTCAGACCCCTAAATGAGTAGCGGGTGAAACCGCCGGGCACAGCTAGTCAGAGTATAACGTACGATGCGTTGCTGCCGCTTTGACGAAAGTCACAAGTACAACCAAATATTTTCGCTAAAAGATGGCAATGCAAACAAGGAAAAATAAATACACACGTTTGCACTTTTATTACGAGAGTGATAATCATAGGTCACTGTGCTGCTACTGCATCCTAGATCCTTGCGATCGGTAACTGGGGCGTGAAAACGCCGACGCGACGCTATCCTCTGGTACGTAACGCGGAACCTTTTGCGCCCGGTCTGTTTTGTCGAAATCGTGCGCTGATATTATTGTGAACTTGTTATTCTTTATTTTATTTATTTATTGACGGGCCTGTTGGTCCAGTGGTTAGTGGTCCTGACTGCTGAGCCGGAGGTCGTGGGTTCGATTCCCACCCAGGACAAACTTTGTGTGATGAGCATGATTGTTTGTTCTGTGTCTGGGTGTGATTTTATCTATAATTTGTATGTATTTATAAATTATTTAAGTATGTATATCAGTTGTCTGGTTACCATAACACAAGCTCTGCTTAGCTTGGGATCAGATAGCCGTGTGTGAGTTGTCCCAAGATATTTATTTATTATTTATTTATTTATTATTCTGTTATGAGTGCTATGACACCAAATTGATTTCTTTTTGTGCAATAATGTGAATTTAGGACACATCGAGAATTAAAAAAAAAGTGTTTTGTGCGCGTATTTCAAGCTCTAACATAAAAGCCGCCCTCATCACCGGCCGACCGTTTTGACACGAGAGAACACACCAGTATTGGCTCTACATGTCAAAAGTCGTTAGCCTACGCTAAAACGTCACTAGATGTCGCTAGCTATGGATAAAGATCAATGTCACTAGAAGTCGCTAGATAATCTCAGTAGACTGAGCGCTACGCACGTACCTACGCCTACCATTATAATGTTTTACGCACGGTAGAATAGGGCACAATTTGATATGCTTACATCCTTACTATATATATATTTATATATATAATGTTATTATATATCCTACTACTATTATAAAGGCGAAAGTTTGTAAGTATGGATGTATGGATGTTTGTTACTCTTTCACGTAAAAACTACTGAATGGATTTGAATGAAACTTTACCACAATATAGCTTATACATCAGAATAACACATAGGCTACAATTTTTGAGGTTTCCAATGTGAGGTCGTAAAAAACACATTTTTTGCGCTTACATTGCAAACGCTGACTGAATCCTACAAGATAGATCAAAACAATGTACTACAGTATTATACAACTTAAAAAGGTCTACAAAAAAGTCCGTGATGGTATATGTTTATCTCTTAGGAATAACCCACAATAACCATTTTTTATCCTTTACTTTGTACGAGAAATAATGGCTTATTTACGAAGCGATTTTAAGCAATACAGTATTAATCCTTATCCAATTAAGTATCTTAAATATATTGTGCATTTAATAAAGATCAATATGGCTTTTTACAGCATGTAAATTAAATAAATATTTTCGAAGATATCACAGATTTAAAATGCAGAGTCATAGCAATTTCGGTGATAAATACCGGCAGCGGTGCCAGGCGAACGGGGCGTGGGGGGAGCGTGGTAGGTGCGGTGGGGAAGAAGTGGCTCATCGCTGAGTGCGCGACCCGAACACGGGCAGACGCGTGAGGGCAGACGTCGTTGACGGTTGTGTCCGTTTTGCGAATTTTCAAGGCACTAGTGATTTGATAAAAACGTATGGTCGCCTACTTTAAGTAATATAGGCCTAAGGTTAGTTATTGCCAGGTTTCTTTTTTGTTAGGAGTTACACGTACAAAAAGATACTTCATTTTTACGAATTACTTCATTGATAATTCAATTACTATATAGATAGGTTACTTACAGTTAATTATAACAAATTATATAAATAGGTTAATTATAACGAATTACTTCATTGATAATTCAATTACTATAATAATATAGATAGGTTACTTTCCGTTAATTATAACAAATTATATAAATAGGTTAATTATAACGAATTACTTCATTGATAATTGAATTACTATAATATAGATAGGTTAATTAAATAGGCAAGGATTGCATTAAAGTACAATCATAACAATAACTACCGTACTGTATTTTTTGGAAGTATAGAAACAACACGTACTTAAGAGTTATGCCGCGAAAGCGTAAGTCTAATCTTTCCCAAAGCTCTAATAAAGCTCGAACTATGAAAGTAGCTAGACTTAACGAGACGTTTCCACAAGCCGAACTGCGAAGGCTTAAACAAGCAGAGCGTGAGGCAGCTCAAAGAGCTGCTGAGACACCAGAGCAGTCCCAAGATAGACGTCGACAGCATGCTGAGTATCTAGCATCTCAACGGGCTGCAGAGACACCCGAACAGTCTCAAGCTCGACGTCAACAGAACGCTGAATATCTGGCATCTCAACGGGCTTCTGAGACACCCGAACAGTCCCAGGATCGACGTCGACAGCATGCTGAGTATCTAGCATCTCAACGGGCTGCGGAGACACCCGAACAGTCTCAAGCTCGACGTCAACAGAACGCTGAATATCTGGCATCTCAACGGGCTTCTGAGACACCCGAAGAGTCTCAAGCTCGGCGTCTTCAGCAAGCGACTTACATAGGGTCCCAAAGAGCTACTGAAACTGTTGAAGCTGCTGAAGCTCGCAGACGCGCTGTTGCTGAAAGGGCACAACAGCGACGATTAATATTTACAAGAAACGCGTGGGGAGTATTCGATAAAGCTGCATTTGAGTACGATGAAACTCTTGATTACGAAAGCCACAAGCTTATAAAAATAGAAGCGATGAATAAAGAATGCAGATTTTGCGGTGCTCTTAAATGGAAAGAGGAAGCTGCAGGCATGTGTTGTTCGGGAGGAAAAGTAGTTCTTCCTTCAATAGACGAGCCTGTTGAACCTCTTAAAGAACTTTTTTCAAATGAAACAGATGAGTCTCGCCTTTTTTTAAAAAACATAAGAAAATACAATACATGCTTCCATATGACATCTTTTGGAGCTGATAACATTGTGTCGATGCCAGGATTTTGCCCGACTTTTACAATCCAAGGGCAAATATACCACACAATTGGCTCTTTGCTTCCTGCTACTAATACGCAACCAAAATTTTTGCAAGTTTATTTCATGGGTGATGAGGAAGCGCAAGTTGATAGGCGTTCTGAGTACGTACCAGGTGTGGAAAGAAACACAGTTCAAAAAATACAAAAAGTTACACAACGCGGTCAGGAATGATGCGGATTTAGATCCAAACAATTTGGGTCAATTAGTAATACTCCCATCGTCATTTGTAAATAGCCCGAGATATCTTCATGAGTACACGCAGGATGCGTTCACATACGTGCGTAACTACTGATCTGTTTATTACAATGACATGTAATCCCGCTTGGCCAGAAATTACTAAAGAGCTCATTCCAGGTCAAAATGCAACAGACAGACATGACTTAACAGCCAGGTTATTTAAAATAAAAGTACAAAAATTGGTTGCTCTACTTACAAAAGGAAAAATATTTGGAGATATGAAGTGTTTCATGTACTCGATCGAGTGGCAAAAAAGAGGTCTGCCTCACGTGCACTTACTGCTGTGGTTGACGGAAAAATTACGCCCCAACCAAATTGATGAAGTCATAAGTGCGGAGATACCAAATCCAGAAAGTGATCGAAAACTCTACGATACTGTAACCAAAAATATGATTCACGGTCCCTGTGGTGCACTAAATCCGTCATCACCATGCATGAAAGAAGGAAAATGCACCAAAAAGTATCCAAGGGCGCTTTTAAAAGATACTCAAACTAACGACAAAGGCTATCCTTTGTACAGGCGTAGAGCACCAGGAGATGGCGGCCGTACGATAACTCTAAAAACCCGAGGTGGAACACAGGAAGTATTGGTTGGCAATAGCTGGATTGTCCCATGTTCTCCTCTTCTGTCTAAAATTTATAACTGTCACATAAATGTAGAGTTCTGCAATACGGTACAGGCGATAAAATATATTTGTAAATATATAAACAAAGGCAGCGACCAGGCTATTTTTAACATTCGACAGCAAGGGAATGTTAATATTGACCCGAGAGATGAGGTGCAAACGTATCGAGCCGGTAGATATGTTAGTAGTAACGAAGCAGCGTGGCGGATCTTGGGTCTGCCTCTGCATGAAAGACACCCAACAGTCACTCACTAATGGTCAGCGGATTTACTTCACTGAAAACAATTTTAGAGAGAGAATGGCCGCACCACCTAAGACGACACTAACTGCATTTTTCCTGCTTTGCCAAAATGACGCATTTGCAAAAACATTACTTTATGTTGACGTACCCCGCTACTATACATGGAACGTGTCGTCGAAAGAATGGAAACGTCGTTTACAAGGTACACCTGTCGACGGCTGGCCAGGTGTGAAGGCAGGAGATGCTCTTGGGCGCATTTACACAGTGCATGTTAGTAACTTCGAATGTTACTGTTTGCGAATGCTGCTGAATGTAGTACAGGGCCCCACTAGCTTCTTGGATCTAAAAACAGTTGACGGCCAAGAACTTGAAACTTTTCGACAAGCGTGTGAGAAATTGGGGTTGTTGGAAGATGACAACCACTGGGATGCCACAATGGAAGAGGCAGTGCTGTGTCGCTCTCCTTCGCAAATAAGAGAACTGTTTGCAATATTGATATGCACTTGCGGTTTATCCAATCCTCTTCAACTATGGGATAAGTATAAATCTGCATTATCGGAGGATATCTTGCATAGATTTGAAAGGATGGATCAAGTCAACAATGATCTATGTTTCAATGAAGCACTGAGACATTTAGAGGACAAAATAATAACGATTTCCGGTAAGAAATTGTCCGACTTCGGTATGCCTACACCAGAGCGTCGAGGAGAGTTGTCGACCGATTTGATCAAAGAGCTAAGCTACGATATTGCTTTATTAGACGCTCAGGTCAGCGAAACTGAACCACGCCTGCTACCCGAACAAAAAAACATTTATAACAAAATATTACAACGAGTTGAGCTTGACAAAGGCGGCCTTTTCTTTCTTGACGCCCCGGGTGGTACAGGTAAAACATTTTTGCTTAATTTGCTTCTAGCAAAAATTCGTAAGGACCGTAAAGTTGAATTAGCGGTGGGTTCCTCTGGGATCGCTGCAACATTGCTGAGCGGTGGACGAACGGCTCATTCGGTTTTTAAATTACCTCTTAATCTGGCGAGCGAAGAAACCCCAACGTGCAACATCAGTAAAAGCAGTGCCCGTGGCGCCCTCTTGCAACAATGTATGCTGATCGTGTGGGACGAGTGCACTATGTCACACAAACGCGACATTGAGGCGCTTGATCGCTGTCTACAAGATATTCACAGCAATCGAAAGTTGATGGGTGGTGTGGTAGTGTTATTGGCAGGGGATTTTAGACAGACTTTACCTGTTATCGAAAGAGGCACTGCAGCAGATGAAATTAACGCATGTCTAAAAGCCTCATATCTGTGGTCTAAAGTTGAAAAGCTTTATCTTACCACTAACATGCGAGTCCAGTTATTCAGCGATGTCGAATCAGGAGCATATGCTCAAAAACTGCTAGAAATTGGTGAAGGCCACCTAAACACCGACCAAGAAGGTATGGTTCTTTTCACACAGCAATTTTGTCATGCTGTGGAGACAGAAAACGAACTTATTGAACAAGTTTTTCCGAATCTGCAACAAAATATTCTGGACGAAAATTGGTTGTGTGAAAGAACCATATTGGCACCAAAAAATTGAGACTGTTGCGAAAATAAATAAAAAAATCTTGGCCGAAATAAACAGCGAAACATCAGTCTATAATTCCATTGACACAGTTATGTCATCCGATGACACTACAAGTTATCCCGTAGAGTTTCTAAACTCTTTAGAGTTGTCCGGGGTGCCATCACACAAGTTGGAATTAAAGGTAGGTGTACCCGTTTTGTTAATGCGTAACCTGGATGCGCCAAGATTATGCAACGGTACTCGGTTGCGAGTTACCGAATTAGGAAGGCATATAGTGAAGGCTACAATTTTAACTGGAGAAGCCAAGGGAGACAATGTTCTTATACCGCGCATCCCAATCATACCCAACAACTTGCCATTCAATTTTAAACGCCTGCAGTTCCCATTAAAAGTCGCTTTTTCAATGACGATCAACAAATCGCAGGGTCAAACCTTGAAGGTAGCAGGCCTACATTTGGGCACGCCATGTTTTTCTCACGGTCAGCTCTATGTGGCTTGCTCACGTGTTTCCAAAGCAAAGAATCTGCATGTTTATGCTGAAGGAAAAAGATCGTTAAATGTAGTTTATAGGAGCATACTGCAGTAGCTACCTATAGACCTATGATTAGGGCTCTGCAGTGCTTAGTTACCGTATTTCTTACTTATTACTAGACTAGACGGGACGAACCTGAAGTCCACGCGAACGAAGTCGCGGGCAAAAGCTAGTTATATATATAAAGATTAGCTGTGCCCAGCGGTTTCACCCGTTGATCACTTACGGGTATGAAAAATAGATGTTGGCCGATTCTCAGACCTACCGATATGTACACGAAATTTCGTTTTAATAGTGCCAGCCGTTTCGGAGGAGTATGGGAACGAAAATTATGTCACGAGAATTTTATATATTAGACGTTATATACCTGGCTCCTTTCAGTCTTAATTGGGGATAAATTTCTACATGTAAACTTTGTACAGATGGCTTATCCAGCCAAAATCTAACTTGGAATTCATTATTATCGAAGATACTAAAATAATCCATCTTCAATTTATAACTTCGTTGATTAGAACCACTTTCTTCAACTGGATCGGAGTTACTCCAGCTCGAAAATCTTTCTAAATCACTTGATTCACTATCTGAACGAGATATTTCACAATTATCAAAGTAAAACACCGCAGAATAAGTAGGTAAAACTTTTGTAGATAGCCGACCTAAATCGAACCGTAAACAGATTGCTAGCTAGTTGACATAGCTCGTAGGTATTTTTAACCGACATCCCAAAAAGGAGGCGGATATCAATTCGGCCGGTATGTTTTCTTTTCTTCATAGGAAGGTGTTCCTCATCGCCGCAGATTTGCATACAATTGTCTAACTATCCGTTATTCGGTTGTAATTGGTTCGGTGTTAATTGTCTTACTATCCGGTTTTGACATATGTCTCGTTAAAAATACTACTATCCGTAAGCAAAACGAATCGTTTTCTGTTCATTTGAACCGGGCGTTAAAAAAATCATGAAGGCCAGTATCAGATGGCCGATGTAATAAACATGACTGAGGGATAGGTAAGGATTTTTCGATAGGTTCATCGAGTAAATAGCGCCTGCCGCGCCTCACCTGTGTGCGATGATTTGCGGCATAACGCGGCTGGGTGCCTTAATTCTTTTAAACCCCAGCCTGTTGTTTATGCATGATTTCTAGCAAACGCACTTTCACTTTTTTTTTTTGTAAATTCGATTACCCTTCCCTCAGGTATATTCTGCGGAGGCTACCACTACTCGCTGAAAATGTACACGTACGAGCGATTGCGCTCGCGCAGATTCGCGCGGACGTGGGGTCTCGTGCAGTTCTCACAAGCCGTGCCCATCGCCATAGGAGTTCCGCTCTCGGGTAAGCTGTAACCTACACCACTCATGAACATTCTAGTTGCTCTGACATCATCATTCATCTGCCCATGTCCCGTTTAAAATACAAATATTTATGAAAATCCTTAATAATATCCTTACTATCCTTACTTATAATATTATAAAAGTGAAAGTGAGTTTGTTTGTTTGTTACCTCTTCACGCTTTAATGGCTAAACCGATTGTGATGAATTTTGGCACATAGATAGTTGGGAACCGGGAGACGGACATAGGCTAATTTATATTAAAAAAAAAGTGGGATGTGAGGGAGAAAGAGGGAAGAAAAGGGAAAACTTAGCGTTGCTATTACAAGTCAATAAGGCGCGCGAAAGCGGGCGAAAGCTAAGAATATTATAAAAGCGAAAGTGAGTTTGTTTGTTTGTTACGTTTTCACGCCTAAATGGCTTAACCGATTTTGATGAATTTAATATATAATTATAATATAATATAATTTAGTAGATAGATAGTTGGTACCCTGGAGATGAATATAGACTAATTAAAAAAAAAATGAGAAAAGGGGTTGAAAGAGGGAAGCCAAAAGGAGAGAAAGATATTTTTTTTTCGATCATCACGCAGGTTACAGTTAGCCTTAGCCCAAAGTAACTATGCCACGCGGATGAAGGCGCGGGCGGAAGCTATTATTAAATAAATCCACCCATTACCTTTATTTGTTTTGTTAGTTATTAATCATTTATCGACGCTTGGACAAGAAGGGGCACCAATATCAAGTTCTGACCCCGGTTCTGTTCGAAAAAGTTATTGATTTGTTACAGAGTCTATTTCGGAATAGCTGTAGCATAGCTTGTGCTCTGCCCAAGCTGGGCAGACCGCCACTGTGTGCTCTACTGTGTCCTCCGGGTGATCGTCACAGTGGTGACACCCGGGCGTTTCCTCCCGCCCGATTGTGTGCAGGAACCTCCCGAAACTTTCATGTCCTGTGAGGACCTGCGTCAGGCGGTAGGTGAGGACGCCATGGCGCCTCTCCAGCCACTAGTCGAAGAGGGGACTTACCGCCACTGTTGTGGCGTGCCCTGCACGGGGTTGCGCTGAGGTCCCGTCGGTGATGTGTTCCGGCTGCCATGAAAAACCATGGCCTTGAATTTGTGCAATGCCACCTCGAGACCCAGTAGCCGGTTCCTCTCCGCAACTATCGCAACCCCGCGTGTCATTGTTTCGGCCGCCGCCTGGTGCGACCCCCTGTGCCAGGACGAGCGTGTCGACAGCGTAGCAAACCACACTGACGCCGCTACGGAGGTGCGCGCATCACCCAGTCGTAACCGATGTCCCACAGGAGGAGGGCCCCAAAACCGATCCCTGTGGTACACCGCACGATATCTCTCGCCGGTTCTACTCTCCGGAGCGACCGGGGTAGATGATGGATAACGAACGACTTTTTGCTGCCTTTTTATCCCCGGCTGATCTGAAACTATCAACACCTCATACAAATGTCTTCAATTTTCAGGTTACATAAACGTGAGTTGCGGCGGCAAAGCGGGCTACTATTTCAGCTCGACTTGTTGCCTCATCGGATTACTGTCTCTCTTTTGTGCTAGACGCAGTGTCGTGCACAAACATAAGTACGTATAATTGATTCTTTCAGTTTTATATTACTGATTCTGAGGTATTCCCAATTTTAGACTAAGGAAGGACAAATCGAAGCGGGAGAGAGCGAATCTTAAGTTTCTTGTGATGAATAATTAAGAATATCTAACTAAACAGAAAATCTGCGACGATGGAAGAAAGTACTCAGGTTATAGAAACTAACCGCTTATATAAAGAATTGTTAAACAGTAATTGCAACTCCCCTTCCTTAATAACTATTGATTTGATTGAAGATTCCTTATTCAAACAAAATTATACAGTAAGCAATAAGAAACTTAAACAAGAGCGTGTCGGGACACGCTCAGTGTAGGGTTCCGTAGTTTCCCGTCCGTCACAATAAGTGTTCCCAGTTATGAGGCCAACCGAAAAATTCGGTAATACCCGATCCAATGTAATAAGTACCTACAGCGCCATCTCTCGGGGAATTGGCTTACTAATTAATAATTTTTAAATAATTTTGGATTGCGAGAACCGATTTCAATAATTCTTTTTTTGTTTGAAAAAAGATACGTTCAGGATAATAAAATATGTAAACGAAGTTAAAAAAAATGCTTGCATATACGATTATACTACAAACTTAGTCCAGAAATTATTTTGTAAAACTTTTTGTCTTTTTTGTACAAAAACTGTTGTGTCAATCAAGTTCAAAATAATTTTCATAGAAAGTCCTTATAAAGTTCTACTTTTCAGATTTTTTTCATATTTTCTAAACTTATGGTTCAAAAGTTAGAGGGGGGGGACACATTGTTTTTTACTTTTGGAGCGATTATTTCCGAAATTATTGACATTATCAAAAAATTAATTTAGTAAACCCCTATTCATTTTGAAATACCTTTCCAACAATATATCACACGTTAGGGTTGAAATTAAAAAAAAAATCACTTCCCACTTTACATATAGGGTGGCTACCCTAATAAAACATTTTTATTTTACCACTTTGTCGGCGTAATTGATATACATATTGGTACCAAATTTCAGCTTTCTAGCGCTAACGGTCACAGAGATTAAGCGAGGACGGACGGACAGACAGACATGGCGAAACTATAAGGGTTCCTAGTTGACTACGGAACCCTAAAAATATGCTAAATTAAATAGACTAATTTATAAATATCTCGAAATCTTTAAATTTTTTACCATTGAATCTAAGGCTGTTTGCTGTGATGGGGTCAGTCGTACTATGTTATCTTTTATGATTGATAACTTAATCCCAGTTATGACTTACGTCGTCAATTCATCTCTGCAATCTGGTGTGTTTCCTGCGATTTGGCGGAAGGCTTATTTATCCTTTTTCCTAAAATTTCTAATCCTAAATTAGCTAATCACTTTAGACCCATCTCCATTCTCCCTTTCCTGTCTAAGATCCTTGAAGCAGTTGCTCTTAAACAATTATCCTCTTTCGTTTTTAAGAATAATCTTTTGTCCAGTTACCAATCCGGTTTTCGGCCTTCCCACAGCACAGCCACAGCTTTGCTTAAAGTTACAAAAGATATTCGAGATGGCTTGGAGAATTCTAGGTGAACGGTGTTAGATTTAATAGATTTCTCCAATGCTAACACCGTGAATCACGACATTCTCCTGGCCATACTTTTTAGCTGCGCCACAGTTTATACTTTTGCGGCTAACATCGTTTACTTTTTGTACAACATTCTTTTGTTTTTGTTCCTAAATAAACGAAATTTATTATTAAATTTATTATTTATTATTATACTGTTTCAAATTGGGATGTCTTTTTTGTCACGTAATTGGTTTTCTTCTTATCTTCGTGGTCGCCAGCAGGCGGTGCATGATGATCAGGATTATTCTGACTGGTGCGACCTGATGACTGGTGTTCTACAAGGCGGTATACTCTCTCTTCTCTTATTTTCTTTATTTATTTATCAACTCCATTACTGCTATCCTCAAGACGTGTTCTTTTCATCTGCACGCTGATGACTTGCAACTGTATGCTCAATCAGATATTGCGAACCTTGATGAATGCATTTCATCCCTTAATGCTGATCGCCGAACTATTGAGGAATAGTCCAGTGGGGTTTCTGTTAACGTTGGGAAATGTCAGGCCATCCTCATTGGTAGCCCGCACTATTTGAGAAATGTGAACATTAGTCAACTTGCCCACTGATGTATCAGAATTCAATTATTTGTTTCTCACCTCACGTTAAAGACTTAGGTTTGTACATTGACGACTGTTTCAGCTGGAATAAGCACGTGGCTCAAGTGAGCCAGAAAGTCACTCTCGCTGCGGTCTCTATAGATTTAAGCACTTTCTCCCATCTAGCACTAAATTCATTTTGGTACAGTCTCTTGTACTTCCCATTATCGACTATGGTGATGTTTGTTATTCTGATCTATCCCAGGAACCCAGTTTTATACACATGTTTATGAAACTATACATCCAAAATAATTCGTGGCTTAACCACTCTTCCACTCCTTGTCCTTTAAATTTTGACTACTAGATGGTTGGTTTTGTACTGGAGAAGACACCTCCAAGCTTGTACAATTTTTGTTCTTCTCAACTGTATAGTCACAGAAAGAATCATAGTTAGGAACAATATATTTTTGCATATTAAATGACTTTTTCAAATGCTTAACATTTCTTCTAACATTAGCTTCTCCTTCACTCCCTATCCAATAAGATCTAGGTTCCTTACATTTTGCAATTATTGTACCTTTCTTCCAATATTTATCTTTATCAGTTTTATGAACAATCTCATCTCCAATATTAAACTTAATTTCCTTTTTGTTTTTTACATCTTTGAACTCTTTATTAAGTGACTGCCTCAAAACTAACAAATTATAAATATTTGTTTCTATTTTAGGCTTTAACAAAATATCATTTGTAGGAATAAGACTCCAAACACTTCTACTATTTAAATTTTGTGAGGGTGAAACTTCTAACCCTGTTAATGGAGTGTTATTATAGCTTAAAAAATAGTCTCGGTAATCTACTTTTTCTGCCATTCCATTACTTCTTGGGTAATGTAGACTGCTAAAAGTAAAAACAATGTCCTTAGACTTATAATATTCATGACACTCAAAAGAATTAAAAGGATTGTTATCTGCTATTATTTCTTCTGGAAAACCGAATCTTGTAAAAACCTCCTGAAAGGCATTAATCACAGATTTAGATGTTTTATCACATAAAGGTAATAATTCTAACCAGTGAGAAAAATAGTCAATTATTACCAAAAAGAGATTACCATTAAAATCTAAAATGTCTCTACCAATTTTAGCAAATCTATGATTAGGCATCTTGTGTGGCAACAATTTGTCATGTTTATTAGCCGGTCTAAACTTCTCACATGTTCGACATTGAATAATATACTTATGTAAATCTTTCGAAAGTCCTAACCAATAAAATAATTGTCTTGCTTTGTTCACTGATTTCAGGATGACCTTCATGAACTAAATTTAAGACATAATACCTTAGAGACTGAGGAACAACTATTTTGTTTTCAAAAAACGCTAAACCACCTTAAACCAAAATATAAATCCTTCTTAATTTTGTAATAATCTTTAAACTCTTCAGAAATTTTATTTTCCTCAGGCCAACCTTCTTGATAATACTTAAGTAACAAACTTCAAACAGAATCAGTGTCTGTTTCTTTTTAAATTGTACTTTTCTTTCAGGTGACATAGGCAAGTGCACAGTAACTGAATGAACTACCTGTGACATTTCCTTGTCAATTTCAGTATATTGAAGGCTGTTTCTAGATAACATATCAGCAAAAAGTAATAATTTACCTGGTACATAATAGACATTTAAATTATACATTAACAATTTCAACCTTAACCGTCTCAGACGGGGTGATCCTATTTTGCAAATAGATTTTGACATGATAGACACAATAGGTTTGTGATCAGTTTGCACATCCACCTGAAAACCATATATAAATCTGTGAAATTTCTTGACAGCATAGCAAATAGATAACAATTCTTTTTCAGTTTGGCTATAATTAAGTTCAGTATCATTCATTGTTCTTGATGCACATGTAACTAGCCTTAAAATATTTTGTTCATCATGCTGAAATAAACAACATCCTGTAACATCTTTGGATGCATCAATGGAACAAGGGCTGGAGCCATGCAAATTATTCTTTTGAGTTCAGCAAAAGCTACTCTATGAGCAGGTAACCACATAAAATCAGTATTCTTCTTTAACAATTTACCAAGAGGTGACATAAAGTTAGCCATACCTGGAACATATCTTCGGACATCATTGAATGAACCTAATATTTGTCTAAGCTCATCTCTATTCACAAGTTCCTTTAAACTTAAGAGGGATTCAACTCTTTCTTTTATCTAGAGACATTCCCTGCTCACTGAATACTTGACGCACATATTTTACTTCAGATTGCTTATACTGAAACTTATTCTTATTAAATATTATGCCTAATAATTGAGCCTTTGCAACTACACTTTCTAATGCTTTATTTTGCTCTTCTTCTGTACTACCCATTACTAAAATATCAGCCATTGGCAACTCTCCGAAGTGACTTTCAAGAATGTCTTGAAATAATTCAGGGGCATTCTTCAGTCCATATGGTAAGACTAAATATCTATATACTCCAACTGGGGTGGCAAAACAACATTTCCAAGATGAAGATTCTGAGAGAATTAAATGATGGCATCCTTCAGACAAATCAAGGACTGAAAACATTTTTTTGCCTTTCACCTTAAAACTTAAATCTTCAAGTGTGGGTAATACTTTAGGCTTTTTGTCAATAATCTTATTTAAATCTAACCAGTTCCAAGGGAAGCAGCTGTCCTACTCTGACCATCTCGTGTATGTGCCCATAGGTGGTCCCGTGAGCCCTCTTGCTTTCTTCATACTATTCCTGAAGCTTTTTAGGGTTCCGTAGTCAACTAGGAACCCTTATAGTTTCGCCATGTCTGTCTGTCCGTCCGTCCTCGCTTAATCTCTGTGACCGTAAGCACTAGAAAGCTGAAATTTGGTACCAATATGTATATCAATCACGCCGACAAAGTGTTAAAATAAAAATTTGAAAAAAATGTTTTATTAGGGTAGCCACCCTATATGTAAAGTGGGAAGTGCTTTTTTTTAAATTTCAACCCTAACGTGTGATATATTGTTGGAAAGGTATTTAAAAATGAGTAGGGGTTTACTAAAATCATTTTTTGATAATGTCATTAATTTCGGAAATAATCGCTCCAAAAGTAAAAAACAATGTGTCCCCCCCCCCTCTAACTTTTGAACCATAAGTTTAGAAAATATGAAAAAAATCTGAAAAGTAGAACTTTATAAGGACTTTCTATGAAAATTATTTTGAACTTGATTGACACAACAGTTTTTGTACAAAAAAGACAAAAAGTTTTACAAAATAATTTCTGGACTAAGTTTGTAGTATAATCATATGCAAGCATTTTTTTTAACTTCGTTTACATATTTTATTATCCTGAACGTATCTTTTTTCAAACAAAAAAAGATTTATTAAAAATGAATAAGGGTTTACTTAGATCAATAATTTCGGAAATAATCGCTCCAAAAGTAAAAAACAATGTGTCCCCCCCCCTCTAATTTTTGAACCATAAGTCTAAAAAATATGAAAAAAATCTGAAAAGTAGAACTTTATAAGGACTTTCTATGAAAATTATTTTGAACTTGATTGACACAACAGTTTTTGTACAAAAAAGACAAAAAGTTGTACAAAATAATTTCTGGACTAAGTTTGTAGTATAATCGTATATGCAAGCTTTTTTTGTAACTTTGTTTACATATTTTATTATCCTGAACGTATCTTTTTTCAAACAAAAAAGAATTATTGAAATCGGTTCTCGCAATCCAAAATTACCACCAAAATTGCACGTCTTTGTATTAATTAGTAACCCAATTCCTCGAGAGATGGCGCTGTAGGTACTTATTACATTGGATCGGGTATTACCGAATTGTTCGGTTGACCTCATAACTGGGAACACTTATTGTGACGGACGGGAAACTACGGAACCCTACACTGAGCGTGTCCCGACACGCTCTTGGCCGGTTTTTAGGAGATAATTCGGACTTCAAGTTGGGAGTAAGATATGTGGAAAATGAACATATCAGTACCTAGGCTAAGACTAAGTAACACTAACGCAGCGGCACAGAGCGGACTGAACTCATTGACGTTATTTGAAAACAGTAAACCATTTTAACATTTCCGCGTGTGTGGGCTTCATTAACTCTAAGATAAGGTTCAAATTCGACTACTTTTCACAATTGATGCCGATGGTAAATCTATTCCGCAAGAAAATAAACCTTTATAGTTTTTTTATACTGACACCGCCAGATTACACCTTACATTATATTGTACAACTTGTTTTGCAGAAAAACCGGTGGTACCAGCTACGAGTCCAGCAGAAGTCGCGACTACGAGCTGCGCTTAGCCGCATGCAACTTGGGTAAATTCTTTGAATAAGTACTACTGGATATCACAAGGCCAGGAAGGAAAAGTAGTGAAGATGATGATACTTGTTATTAGTTTCAGTTCAGACAATATATGTACACACGATGTCAGGTCAACTTATTCTTAACTATTATGACCTGAGCACTACGGATCGCGCACCGCAGTAGAGAGATCAGGTTAAAATGGTTTTGTGTAGGTTGGTGTGCCGTCGTGTGTACCAAGATGTCGGCATACTCACGAATTGACAAACTGATTTATTCAGTTTGTGACATTCAAACTCCCTATTTTATGACTTCTCAAAAGTTAAAGAGACGGCAGGCTTTGCAGGCACAGTTAATATTTATTACAGTGTTATATTAGTGTGACGGGCCTGTTGGTCTAGTGGTTAGTGGCCCTGACTGCTGAGCCGGAGGTCGTGGGTTCGATTCCCACCCAGGACAAACTTTGTGTGATGAGCATGATTGTTTGTTCTGTGTCTGGGTGTGATTTATCTATAATATGTATGTATTTATAAATTACTAGCTGTGCCCAGCGGTTTCACCCGCTGCTCATTTAGGGGCATGAAAAATAGATGTTGGCCGATTCTCAGATCTACTGAATACGCATAAAAAAAATCATAAGAATCGGTCGCGCCGTTTCGGAGGAGTATGGCAACGAAAACTGTGACACGAGAATTTTATATATTAGATTATATAAGTATGTATATCAGTTGTCTGGTTACCATAACACAAGCTCTGCTTAGCTTGGGATCAGATAGCCGTGTGTGAGCTGTCCCAAGATATTTATTATTATTTATTATTTCCTTTATTTATTCGTTACACTTACAAAAATATTTTTAAATATTTCTTTAAAAAAAAATTAATAGAAAAACCTTTAGAAATATAAAAATAGATTTCCGCCGGTAGCGGGAGCAGGGTCCAAGCTACCGGTGGTTAGGGCTCCAGAGACAGGAACCTCCTCACAATGCGGGCCGTATCGAGGAGTACTGCCTTCTGAATCAGGCCCTTGATCCAACCACCTAAGGAGAGCTTCGACAGATGGTCGTCGATGCTCTTGGCCATCAGGCCATTGGCCGTAACTACTATCGGCACAATGATAGCCGAGTTCACATTCCACATGTCAACAACCTCGTTGCCAAGTCAAGATATTTGAGTTGTTTCTCTTTCTCAGCTTTCACGAGGTTCTCGTCATGTGGGATGGTATCATCGATTATCATTACGCGGCGCGCTGATCGATCTATCACCACTATGTCAGGCTTATTGGCGACAATAGTCCTATCAGTAATGATAGACCGATCCCAGTACAGCATGACATGGTCTTTCTCGAGAACTGGGTCGGGCACATACTTGTAGTACGGTACCTCAGATTCAACAAGATTATATTTCAAGGCAAGTTGCTGATGAATAATCCTGGCTACTTGGTTGTGCCTATGCAAATAATCGCTGTTAGCTAGACGAGAACAACCAGAAATAACATGTCTGATGGACTCACCCGGACGGTGGCATGCCCGACACACGTCAACTGTCCCGTCCTTTGTAATATATTTTCGGTAGTTGTTCGTTAGCATAACTTCGTCCATAATCGCACATACAAAACCGTCAGTTTCCCCATTATTTATTATTATTATTACAGATTTTGTGTTATTACACGACTGCCCCAAAAAAGGAGTGTTATGTTTTTAGATTTCATGTATGTTAAAGTTAAAGAAACTCACATACATACATGTATGTGAGTTTCTTTATTCCATCATAACTTCTAAATGCCTCAACCGATTTACATGTATGGGTTATCGTTAGAATCCTTGCATCGTCCCGAGTAACATAGGCTATTGAAAATATTTAGAAATCCAGTGTGGCGGTTATGATCAATAATTGAACACCCACATTTTTTTTCTATTATCGTCTAGGATTTGACGAGTGGATTCCAAAAACATAAATATGTTACATTGTAAATCAAAACTGTCTATAAAAAAGAAAATGTCGTATTTATCCCATAGTGGATTCGTTCAAAACAAACAAGGTGCGCCATCTAGTGGCAATTAGAAGAACTAGTGACGCGTAGATTTATAATCTATTCCTATCCCAGAAAATAATAATAATGTGTGCCAAACCTAAACTTAATTGGTTCAGTAGCTAGGTTCGAACTTCGAAGAAGATATAGGCAGTTGAAGACAGATAACATTTAAAACATGATATCCTTTAAAAATTCCATTTTTGTTACTTAATGCTTACAAACTATATTGTGTTTTATAAATAAAACTTATCACTAAAAGGTTTAAAATAATTTGATATAAAAATGCTTTGTCAAAAAAATGAACTAAAAAGAAAAAAAACAAGATGTTAGTTTCAACAAAAAAATTCCTCGCAGTCGGGGGACCAATCTGTAGAATACTTTCTTGCATAAATAGTCTTGCATAGATAGAAACTAACATCTTGTTTTTTTTCTTTTTAGTTCATTTTTTTGACAAAGCAGTCGTGTTTTTTAATTTTTAAATTATTTATTTTTATTTCATTATTTCTTCTGTTTATTTCGACTTTATAGTTACGGTGACGATTTAAGTAATAGGTCGGTACTTTTGGGCCGTGTTGTTTTTTCTTCTGTCAATATTTAAGCAAGTCTTCTCATTGCTTTAGAAGCTTCGGGCCGCACCAGCCATTGCACGTCGAAGCACTCGCGGCCGCCCGCGCCGCCGCAGCTGGACTGCATCGTTGAGGTAAGCAGCCGGGATCCGAACATACCGGAGCATCTGCTTGACGACTTGGAATGCGGGAAGATTGTATAACTAGTTGTAGGTAATAAGTATAATCTTCATTACACAATGTGAAGTCCCTGACTCCTGTCGCAGTATTAATATGAACAGGATGGAAACTAGGCCTAGTTGTTGAAATAAATACGTACGCTCCACTGCAGCCTTAGGGTTGTCACTCTAAATGTTTTTGAAACTGAACTGTATTTTGTAAATCATCTGATTCTGTTTTGTGTAGTGACCAAACAATCGAGTTAAAATAATTAGTTTATAAATAAAAGTTAAATAGGTAATCTCATTTTTTTAATACCAGTTCGCTTGTTAGGTACATACGTTAAATTAAACAACAGTTTGTCTCCAATGAGCACGTCTTACTAGCGGCGGACCAGAAGCGACTGTGCGGTCCGTGCAGCGAATGCCTGACCACACCGCTTCCGCTATCGCATAGGGGCCTCACTCTCTTCCCCTCATCCTATTAGGGCCGGTGTCCCTCAGGGTTCCGTCTAATCCCCTTCCGCGTGTTCACGCTGTTCACTAGCGATATTCCCAAGAGCAAAAAAGCTCACTTAGTTCTGTTCGCGGATGACACGGCCATTTATTATACTGGCCGCTGTACAAACGCTATCGCCCGTACCCTCCAGACCTCAGCCGACGTCCTAGGCGCTTGGTTCAGGAAATGGAGAATCGAGGTGAATCCCGGTAAAAGTCAGGCGGTTATCTACTCCAAACCGCGCTTTAATCCTCCGATCCCCAGTCCGATCACTATGTACGGCAAGCCTATCCCCTGGGAGAAGCAAGCCAAATACTTAGGTGTCATTCTCGACAGTCACTTGTCCTTCGCGGCACATATCAAAGCAGCCGTTCGCGCGCCGCCTTTGTTATGGGTAGGCTTCACTTTTTAATTCAGGCAAAAAGCAAACTGTCACTCAAGTGCCAATTGCGTTTATAGACCGCGGTCATCCGTCCCATCATGACATACGCATGTGTCGTGTTCGCCCACGCCAACCCGCGTTTCCTTCATAAGATGCAGACCTTGCAAAACCGATTCCTTCGTAAAATCACGGGAGCCCCAATTCATGAAACGCCTTACCAAGCGCTTTTTTGACTCCCGTGTTAAAAGTGCAAATAGGTAAAATTCGTCATCCTCGACATACTCTCGCCACTCCTGACGATGCTATAACCCTGCTCCAGGAGAGCAGCCAGGAGACCGACGATTCCGTCCTCACCGACGCACAGTGGGCTGGGATTACAAGGTTGGGTCTTAAGAACTAAAATGTATTTTTTTAGTTTCTAGACATAAATTCAAAAGTTTTTACTCTTTGACTTTTAATTTAACTAGTTATTTCGGAGATATAGCCATATCAAATTTGAATGAAGAGCTATGTTATTTTAGTTTAGCAATTTATCCCAATTCATTTGAAATTGAAAATAATGTACACTAAACGGCATGAAGAATATGTTCGACATTTTTCACCACCATAGCTAATATAGTATATATTTATTAAGTACTAGCTTTTGCCCGCGGCTTCGCTCGCGTTAAATTCGGGGTAACACAGTTCCCCTAGCGCCTTATTGATTTGTAGTAGCAACGCTCAGTTTTCCCTTTTCTTCTATCTTTCTCCCTCACATCCCACTTTTTTTGAAAAAAAAATAGCCTATGTCCTTCTCCTGGTTCCCCACTATCTCTGTACCAAAACTCATCAAAATCGCTTTAGCCATTAAAGCGTAAAAAGGTAACAAACAATCAAACAAGCAAACAAACTCACTTTTGCCTTTATTATATTAGTAAGAATTTTTTAGTGGATTACGCCTAACGGGGAGACCTCTAAATAAAAAAAGAACGCACCTGGTTCTTAACCTCTAAATGGCAAAAAAACGCAATCCGAGGATAGGTGCTAAAATAGGACAAAATACGTACTATACATACGTAAAGTCAATTCTTTGAGAAAATTTGAGAATTTCAAAATTTTCAAGTTTTTTTGTTTTGCTTAATGCAAAAATTACTGTGGTTATTAATAACTCCGAAAATATTCAAGTTATCTAAACGACCCTCAATCAATAGATAACATCCAAAGCACTATTTAAAATATCAGAAAGTTTTTTTTTTAAACGCTAAGTCTTCTACCGGCCCGTTTAAGCACACTGTGCGACGAGTGCCGTCGCGACGTCCCGGTATCTGCCCCACCCGTCCCTTGCTGGAGCCAGCCCGCGCTGCTGAGCCAGTAAGTTAAAATCAGACCATAAATAATATCAGTCAGATCCAGCCTGTCCCTTGCTGTCCCTCAGCGACGCCCTAAGCCGAGGCTCGTACCCTACAGGGGGTGCCCTTAGCGTGTAGTCGCTTAGTTTGTAAGTTTATACCCTGGCTGGAGGTCTTAATTTTTAAGGCACCCACAGGATTCGCCCGGTTAAGCAGACGACAACCTCCTTGGTTGAACTGCGAGATGCTATTCATACAAAAAAAGTAAAAGAAGATCGTTTATAACACGGAACAGTTTAATATTATTATACAACAATGGATGAATTAGGGTGTCATAGCAACGAGAAATGAAATAGCTGTTTTACTAAAAATTATTTTGGAAGATCAACAATAATCTAGTTTTAACCATACCTACTGTTTCAATACACTAAGCATATTTCAACATTTCAAATAAATATTGGCATTCCCTGTTGAACTTTGGTGTTGTGTGTGCGATTTTCCGTTTTTATCTGCATTCGAAAACGGTTTTGGTGTTTCTCAAATAAGCGGTTTTATTGTATAAATTGAAATGGGACTTTATAATAAGCTGTTTGTGTCGTCTGCTACATTGTGCGTGCGACAATTGCCGGACGTTAAATCTCTAGACTGTTATTTACTAGTCAATTGTGTCAAGAATTTTGTGCTGCCGTAATCAAAACGTATATTTCGCGCTCAAAAGAAATTTGATGAGCAGTTCCTGGAATATCAGTGGTTTTCACTATGCAACGCGACGCCCGTCTCTCGGCAACGGTAGCCAGGGCTGCGCCAAATTGACAGCATGGTCGGCGCGGCGCCCGTCTGCCTGCGCGACTGCGCCCTAACCATAGCAATCGTTGTCAATGAAATTTTGTGTTTTTTATTTTATTGTAAATAAGTGTTTTTAGTGTTTTTTATTATTTTAATTTTATAGTTGGTAAGTTTAAGAATTATAACAGTTTTTAATTTATGTTGAGCACTAGCTGTAGCGACGCCGGAATAGTTAGTACCAGTCAACCTGTCACATCGCTGGATGTGCAACTGGTAAGATGCCCTCATTGCTCCCAGGCACGTTTTTTTAAAGGCGAAAGGGGACTTAAAATCCACTATGGCAAGGTTCACAAACCCCATAGTGTACCTCTGTGTCCCCCAGCCTCAACCTCGTCATCAACTCCTTTAGAACAAACTTTGTGGAAAACATTATCTAAATTCAAAAATTCCATTCCGGTTCTTAAAAGAGTTCCCCGGGGCGCGAGACACTCTGTTGCTCAGTGTTTAGCTCGTTGTGTCCGTCTCGCGACTCAGGAGAACTCACAACATGCTTGGGAGCAGTTACTCACCTTCCCTTATAGGATTCTACATGTCCAAAAAAATTTGGCAACCCAAAAATCTTTAACTAACCAAATTAAAGAAAACTGCAACAATTCGACCCGTATTTTAGATTCCAAATTGCTTTTTTCTTTTAACCAGAATGGTATTTGTGCTCATGTGGAATCCAAATTAAGCGAGGGTGACATCAGGGGGGCGGCCAGATTACTGTTCAGCAGTGATGTGATGGCGCCTTATTCTCCAGAGACGCTTTTAGCCCTGGAGAGTAAACACCCAGCGCCTGCGGATGGTCTCAACTTCCCCGACCCTCCCAAACGGCCCGACCCTCTCGTTCAGGATTCACCTTTTTTTTGCTATTACTCCCCCACAGTTGACCGCAGCCGTGAGCTCTTTCCGGAGTGGTTCTGCCGGCGGCCTCGACGGCTTGACTCCTCAACATTTGAAAGATTTGTTGAGTTTGGGCGCCGGGGAAGCTGGTGAGTCGCTCTTGAAGGAGCTTGTGGTTCTGGTCAACTTAATGCTCTCCGGCGGCGTGAACGATGCCGTCGTCGATGTTTTGTATGGGGCCAATCTGTGTGCCCTCCGCAAGAAGGATGGCGGCATTCGTCCTATTGCCGTCGGTTGCACCTACAGGCGTATGGCAGCCAAAATTTGTTGCAAGCTTTACAGCGAATCGCTTGCAACTAAGTTCCAGCCCCTTCAACTCGGTTTTGGTTCCAGACGGGGTTGTGAAGCTGCCGTACATGCCTTATCCTCTTTTTTAAATTCTAAAAAAGGTGAGATCATCCTCAAGGTTGACGTCAAAAACGCTTTTAACTCCGTTAACAGGGACACTTTGTTGACTGAAGTGAAAAAAGAACTTCCCGAAATTTATGGTTTCATGTGGCAATGTTATAAACATCCATCTAAATTATTGTTCAAGGACAATGTTTTGGAATCTGCAGTTGGCTGCCAACAAGGTGACCCTCTCGGGCCTGTCATTTTCAGTTTAGCTATTCACCCATAATCAAAAAATTAAATTCAAAATTCAACATTTGGTACTTGGACGATGGAACTTTAGGAGGTGATGTTGACACTGTTTTGAATGATCTGAAACTACTAAAACAGCAATTTAAATCTATTGGCCTTGACCTTAATCCCTCAAAGTGCGAAATTTACCTTTCTGACATTACCGACAGACAATTGACTATAGATAAATTTAATGCAATAGCCCCAAACATCAAAATTTTAGAAAAAAGTTCCCTTCACCTCCTAGGTTCTCCTATTTTAGAAGAAAGTTTTTCATCTTTCATCGAGAACAAAATCAATCATTTTATTGATATTTCGGACAGACTATCTCAAATTAATTTGCATTCGGCGTTCACCCTGTTAAGATATTGCTGTTTTGGTCCAAATTTTATGTATTTTCTGCGTTGTTCTCCACTTTGGAAGCAACCACAACATTTGGACAAAATTGATCAAATTATTCGCAATACTGTATCTTCCATTTTTAATATGGCCTTGGATGACCGAGCGTGGCTACAAGCCACCCTGCCAATTCGTTTTGGTGGCCTCGGCGTCCGCAAAATTTCCAGTGTAAGCTTACCGGCATTCCTGTCTTCCGTCCACAGCACTGTAAAGCTGACCAGGAAAATTTTAGCTCTCCCTGGTTGACTCGGAAGTGCCGTGCTTGACCGACGCAGAGGATGCCTGGAAAATGGCTTGCCCGGACTCGGATCGGCCCGTGAACCCGTTTTCCCAGAGACAGTGGGATGAGCCGCTCTGCAGGTTGGTACGGAATAACCTTATTAATACGTCCACCAATTCTGCTGAGCGTGCCCGCTTGCTGGCTGTGGGTGAGTGGGAATCGGGCCTCTGGCTACAGGCGTTACCGTCACCTAACATAGGTACTTTGTTGGGTGACACAACCTTCCGGCTCGCAACGTGTTTGCGATTGGGTGCACCCTGTGGGGCTCCGCATCGCTGTCAATGTGGGGAAGCAGTCGACTGCCTCGGACACCATGGCCTTTCCTGCAGTAAAAGCGCAGGTCGTATTGCTCGGCACGCTTGCATTAATGATCTCATCCGTCGTGCTCTTGCCACCGCCGGGGTGCCAGCTGTTTTAGAACCAACTGGCTTGGTACGCGTCGATGGAAAGAGACCAGATGGTATGACCATAATGCCATGGAAGTTGGGTAGATCTTTGGTGTGGAATGCAACTTGTGTCGACACCCTTGCACCATCTCATCTTCCTAGCACGGTGGGTTGCGCTGGAGCTGCTGCTGCAGGTGCTGAAAACCTCAAACGGCGCAAATATCACAATTTGATTGGTAATTATGTTTTTGAGCCGTTTGGGGTTGAAACACTAGGGCCATGGGGTCCGAGTGCCCATGTAGTATTTCGAGAAATCGCCAAGCGGTTGGTCGATTCTTCTCGTGACCAGAGGGCTGGCCTGTTTTTTGCACAAAAAATAAGCATTGCCATCCAACGCGGTAATGCTGCCAGCCTTCTGGGCACTTTACCTGTTGACGGCGATGCGGACGAATTTTTTGACGCCCTGTAATTTTCTGTATATATTTTTTTTTATTATTAGTTTGTGTATATTTATAGGTGTACATATTTAGTAATTAATTTAATTATAATATGATAAATAAAAATATATAAAAAAAAAAAATACAACAACTTGTGTGTGTCAATGTGGCGTAACGTTTTTCAAGTTTTGGCGTGAGTCGCGGAAATGAAAACGTTTCGTTCGGACCATATTGTGACGACAATTAACTTTAACATTAAAAAATATGCAAATTACTTTTCAATGGTAATATTTATCTTGTTCATATTATTTTCATATGATCATTGTTTAATTAAAAGTGTGTAAGTTTTAGAAAAGCGTGAGATATTAGAGAATGCATGAGGCATGACAGAATTCTAATATAGGGCCAAGGTCATCCCTTTCTAAGTTGAAACGCATAGTACTGGGTTTTAATTCGAAAATGCGTGTGACAGTAATTAAAAAACCACTACATTATAAAAATATCTTTATATTACACAGTTACAAATGATTTACTGAAAATACTTTCGTCTGCTACGACATGTTCGGAATGCTTTATTATTAAACTTTATAGTAATAAATTCTCATTGTAATGAATTGCTTCTGCAAATAAACTATTGAGAAACAAGAACAGGGTAGTATAAAACCGATTTTGTCTAATTCATGCATTTTGTGGAGATAAACACAATCACTCGTTTTGCTTGACGCGGTAGTCACGACTGACAGCACCGCGATGTCCGCTTAGAGGACTCTTCGATTCACGTGTTTGGGTGTGTGTGCCGTTTCGGACATTAGTACGTAGTTTCCATATTGTCCATATTAATATTGTGCTCCTGTGCTAGGTGAAAGACCTGTGTTACAGGAGCCAGTGCACTCTCACAAAGGAGATTTTAAGTAAGCAGCGTATTCATGGTAAACATATTTTGTGTAGCAACAAAGTTGAATCAACGTGTTGCGGAATTGCTGTCAACATGTTGCTGGCAACATTGCGTGTTGCAGAGTTGATAGTGTCAAAATGACAAGTTCTCGCCCGACAAGCGTAAACATCAGTTTAACGACAATTGTTGACGTGTGTGAACGTGTTTGCAACAGTTTATAAACATGGCAGTAGTGTGGAGCAATGATAAAATAATGCAACTAATAGAACTATTTCAATCAAAACCATTATTATGGGATTCTTCTATAAAGGAATACAAAGACAAAAATAATTCATCAAATTTCCTCTTTGCCAAAGATAGTTTCGAATACACCATCTTTTTCTCTTTTTTAGGGTTCCGTAGTCAACTAGGAACCCTTATAGTTTCGCCATGTCTGTCTGTCCGTCCGTCCTCGCTTAATCTCTGTGACCGTTAGCACTAGAAAGCTGAAATTTGGTACCAATATGTATATCAATCACGCCGACAAAGTGGTAAAATAAAAATTTGAAAAAAATGTTTTATTAGGGTAGCCACCCTATATGTAAAGTGGGAAGTGTTTTTTTTTAAATTTCAACCCTAACGTGTGATATATTGTTGGAAAGGTATTTAAACATGAATAGGGGTTTACTAAAATCATTTTTTGATAATGTCAATAATTTCGGAAATAATCGCTCCAAAAGTAAAAAACAATGTGTCCCCCCCCCTCTAACTTTTGAACCATAAGTTTAGAAAATATGAAAAAAATCTGAAAAGTAGAACTTTATAAGGACTTTCTATGAAAATTATTTTGAACTTGATTAACACAACAGTTTTTGTACAAAAAAGACAAAAAGTTTTACAATATAATTTCTGAACTAAGTTTGTAGTATAATCGTATATGCAAGCATTTTTTTTTTAACTTCGTTTACATATTTTATTATCCTGAACGTATCTTTTTTCAAACAAAAAAAGAATTATTGAAATCGCTTCTCGCAATCCAAAATTATTAAAAAAATATTAATTAGTAACCCAATTCCCCGAGTGATGGCCCTGTAGGTACTTATTACATTGGATCGGGTATTACCGAATTGTTCGGTTGGTCTCTCCTTGGCATTGGCGGTATCTTATAACTACATAAAACTTCTATTAAGAACATGCTAAGGCAAGTTAGAACAAAACTAAAATTCATTTTTTTAACACCATCAAGATGTTAAGGTAAAAACCAGTTCATAAATGGTTCGACAGATGGCGTTGTGTAATGACGTCATTTTTTAAAAGTCGATGTTAAGATATTCCGTGCTTTCATAACCTACCGCGGTAAAGTAAGTTGCTCTTAATTATATTCGTAATTTTATTTATGAGTGCATAATCTAATTAGTTGTCGAGGTTTGATTTTGATTTGTCCGGTATTAAAATGTTCTCGTATATTTTGAACAGTGATAATCATGTTGAGGACGACGCTGTGCGCGCCTTTTATAATTTGTTATCCCAACAGGCCAACACACATCGTTTCGGCCTAGAGAAGTGTCTCTTTTTCTTTACCCGGAACTAATAGAGCCTGAGTGTCATTTATAAATTATATATGGCGGAGAGAGAAGTCGGGTTTGTGGGGCATTGGATTTGCATTTATTACATCAATGGAATATTACGGGTCTATGATAGTTTATACATATAATAGTTTAAGGGTGGATTTCACCGATTTTGTAACATGATCTCGATTAAGGTCGTTTTCGTGATCTAAAGATCAAACACTTTTTACGTTTCCATGGCAAAAGATCATAAAATCAAACACTTTTTACGTTTCCATGGCAAACAACTCAAAGATCGCAATTTTTTCACAAAAACGTAGTGCGTTTAGCTTATGCAACAGCGGAAAGCAACCTACTGCGAGTATTATTCTCGAAATCGCCAGAATATCAAAATGCAATTAATTGTCAAACCTGTATTTACAGTTGTGTCATTGTGTTACTTGCTTTTTTCTATTCCTATAAATAACTAAAGTAATGGTGTTAAATGAAAAAGGGAATCGGCATCCGCAAATGGCAACAATTAGACACTTTAAAGTTAGTGAATCAGTATTTTAAAGTTGTTGAATAAAAACGAGTACAGCGAAAAATTGCGGATTTGAAGAAGATTTCACATGAATCATCGTAATCTAATCAAACGATGTGATGCGACTTATACTTTATATTACTTTGGATGTGGATTAAAAATAAAGTGCTTATTTAAATAAATAGCGTATATTCTACCTATTTAGTTTTCAGTCACCTAGTAGTACAACGAAGAAGCCTAGAAGTTTGTTTTAAAGTTAATGGATGGAGCTGTTTGTAGACCTGTGAATGCACATTTCGTATGAAAAAGGAGAAAACACGCTCCCATTTCGGAATAAAAATAACTTTATTTAAGAAAATCTTTAACTACACATGAAATAAGTACACATAACATATTGTTTTGAGGAAGTCAGCTTGGTGAACCAATTTTGTGAGTTCACACTCGTATTTGCCAGTTAAATTAGAAATTCATCACATCATTATCATATCAGCCTTAGGACCTCTACTGCTGGCACTAATTTATCGTTGATAGACTCCAGTACAGGCAGAAGTGTTGGTTTTGTGAAATCCAAATCATGTTATAAATTCCCGAGCATCAAGGTTGATAAAATATTCCTTTCTCTCGTTTATCGATCTTGAGCGACAAACATCCCAAAGCTCACGTGAAGACTTTTTATTTTACACAGCCAATAAAATCCATATTTTCAATAAAATAAACTTACAATAATATACAACAATTATGACAATGACAATAGGCAATTGCGAGATAAAGACAGGCTACAAAATTGTAGCTATCTCGTTCCCTCGCTGTGAACAAATCACGTGATCAGATTTATTAACTAAAGTTAGGATTGATCGCCCCGATTTGTGTCGATCAAGTCGAAAACCAAACTATGAGCTGTCAGTGTATTGACAGTGCCATCACTTTTGTAAAATATTTATTATTAAAAATATTGATATTGTTGGTATTTGGCTACGTAAAGTGGAAAAACTGTTCACGTGAACGTTGCGATGAGGATGTTGGTCGTCCAAGATTGACAAGCGAGAGAAAAGAACAGTTTGTCATCCTTGACGACCAGGTATTTATTACTCGATTTCATCTCACAAAACCAAGAGGTGAACCTGTATTCTGCAGACGGTAAAATAGATTCGTACAGACATGTAAGTACCAAATAATGATTCATTTTATTCAGCTGTGGACTTGGCGTAGGTAAGCTATTAGGTACTGTTTGTTATTTAGAAACCACAGGGTGGCCTTTATTAGTTGAAATGTGCTCCACGTTTCTATGCAATTAGGTGATATTAGTGATGTCTGCCGAATTGCATGGATTCCGCTGCATATAGAATTATATGTAAAGAGTCAGAGCTGTAAGGCGTCATTCCAGCCACTGGTATTTTGCCTGGATAAGGAACTAAACAGTTAATAACAATAAATCAGTAACGGTCCATTATTTACTAACAACAAAAACATTTTAGTATTTCAAATTAATATAAATATATATTTTCAGAACAGCAGGAATAGTAGCATCAAACTACAGACTGGCTTCGATTGGCATTCAAGGAAACTAACAAAATGTAGGTGTACTGAGAAATAAGTTCACTTTAGCCTAACTCATAGTCATTGGGAACAACCGGTGTGATATAATTATACCTACATAAATCATTTGTTATTAAAGATTCTCTTTGTGAAATTGGTTTTATTCCTATCTGATTGTGTTTTCCTTGTTCAATGAAATGTGCATTCACAGATTAAAAACAACTTCTTCTATTAAATATATAACAAACTTCTTGGAGGGTTCCAAAAAGTTTGTTACCGTGACGAAAATTATTAAAATTATGACATAGAGTTAAAAGCCCCAAAACGACGATAAAGTGAATCACGTCTTTATATGGAACTAGCTTTTGCCCGCGGCTTCGCCCGCGTTAAATTTGGTAGCGCCTTATTGTTTTGTAATAGCAACGCTAAGTTTTCCTGTTTCTTCCCTCTTTCTCCCTCATCACCCACTCTTTTTTTTTTTAAAAATAGCCTATGTCCGTCTCCTAGTTCCCAATTATATCTGTATCAAAATTCATCAAAATCGGTGTAACCATTAAAGCGTGAAGAGGTAACAAACAAACAAAAAACTCACTTTCGCTTTTATAATATTAGTAAGGATGTTATTAGTAGCAGCGTATAGTAGGTAGGTATTTTAATGTAGTTATATGATTTCGATGAGGCTGGGGTCCTTGAGACACTAAATGGAATAAATCAATTTAAAAAGTCCGTCATTTATACTTTTTTGCGTATACGGTCGGAAGATAGTTCAACAATGTTTCAATAGATGGCGGGGAACTCTCTACAATATTCTGAAGAAAATACGCTTTGTTTTAAGCGTTTTATTTAAACATTTGCATTAAAAATATAACAATTATTAATAAAACAAGAGCCATTACATCGTTTGATTAGATTACTTTCATGTTCTACTTTTTTCGTAGTTCTATCACTGCTGAGGATAGAGCAACCACATATGACCCGTCTCCAAGTTTGCGGTCTCCTGTAGTTCGAATCATTCGGGAGAAACTGTCTCAAATAGCCTTTTTGATATTGCAGGCGCTCTGCCTTGCGCACGTTTTCTTTCTATCCGGCCCAGTATTACACGTTTTTTCAGACACGCACACATAATAGGTAATATGTCTGAAAAATCAGAAAATACGCTCCTGTCGATTGAGGAAAGCAGTTTGGTGATGTTGTTCTCGTGGACGAGTTGGACGAGATGCTCACATTACGGTCATATCTCGGTCCATGGATTACGTATCAGCTTTCACAAACACCACATCTCAAAAACATCCATTTTTCTGCTTTCACGACTTTTGTTGCACCACATTACAGAGCCAAAAAAGAAATATTGAGAACACCAGTACACGGACCAATAATCCGCCGGATGTCGCGTCTTCCAAATTTTTCCCAGGTTGGATATTGCACTTTTAGCCATACCAGTACGACAGCGAATTTCCTCAAGGCTGCACTCACAAATAAACAGAGTTGCACGAACTCACAACCGATGAACTCATAACCGACCAGAAGATTTGAGCTTGGAAGAAGTACGTTGTTTCATGCGAAATCTTCTTCAGACGTACAGCACCCGCTTTTTGTTCAATCACTTCAAAATTTGGTCCTCCTAAGGTACGCTACGCACAGCGTCCCATATCCACCGGTCAACGACATACCTTTTGCGTAAAGAAATAGGAAAAGCTTGCAGCACATCGCGAAACGAAATATAAAATTGACACAATGATATAAACAATTTTGACACAGTATAAGTCTGGACAGTAAGAAAACTAGGCCTACTTGTAGAAATAAATACCTACACTCCACTGCAGCTTTAGCGTTGTCACTCTAAATGTTTTTGAAACTGAACTATTTTAATATCATATCGGATTCTGTGTTCTTTAGTGATAAAAAAATTGAGTTGTTATTTTAACTCGATTTTTTTATCACGTTAAAAACGTAGTTAAAAAATAAAATTTAAGTAAGCAATCTCATGGCTTCGGTTAATACTAGTAAAAAAAGATCGTTTATAACACGGATCAGTTTAATATTAATACAAAACAACTTGTGAGCTTTATCACTATAGCGTAACCTTTTACATTTTTGGCGTGAGCCGCGGATAGATGAAAACGTGTCCTTCGGTATTTGCCGGAAGGGCGTGCGGTGGACGCCGCAAGCGACGCGCGGCATATGTAATGCTAATATTTATCTTGTTCATGTTATTTTCATATGGTTATTGTTTATTTAAGAGCGTGTAAGTATTAGAAGGGCGTGCATCAGGCATAAGAGAATTCTAATATAGAGTCAAGGTAATCCTTTTCTAATTTGAAACGCATAGTACTGAGTTTTAACCCGAAAATGATAGCAATTAAAAAACCACTACATTAAAAAAAGAAATATCTTTATATTACACAGTTACAAATTTTTTACTAAAAATATTTTCGTCTGCTACGACATGTTCGGAATACTTTATTATTAAATTTTATACTTTAATGAATTCTCATTCTTATGAATGTCTTCTTCAAATAAACTATTAGGATACAAGGAAAGGGTACTATAAAACCGATTTTGTCTTATTTATGCATTATGATTATGGAGTAAATGCAACCACTCGTCTTGACGCGGCACTCACGACTGACAGCACCGCGATGTCCGCTTAGAGGTCTCGTATTCGCGTGTTAGTGTGAGTGTGCCGTTTCGAACGTTAGTACGTAGTTTCCGTACTGTGCATATTTTTACTGTGATTTTGATAACTTGCAACGTTTTGAAATTCTGGCATGTTTCGTTTTATAGACGCAGTAAGTCGCTTTGATATGTTGCAAATTCTAAACGTTTTTCGTTTTTGTAACAACTATTACGCTGTTTGTCCTCGGAAACTTCATTTTAGAGAACGAAATTCGAAATTCGAAAGGTGAAATCAGTTTTCGGATGTTTTATTTCAACCCGTCCCACCATGCTATCATTGGTTCTGGTGAAACCAATCAAGCACTTCGATGTGATTGTGAAGACCCTCAAGGTGGTACCGAGCTCTCAATGGTGCTGGTGGAGCCAATAAAGCGCAAGAAGGTGTGTTATATTATGTGATCTCGATCTCAATAAATTGGTGAAATCGGCCCTAAGTCATTCGCAGCACGTTTACGTTAACGCACTATTCCCATAGTTGTTTTTATTAGAAATCCTATGCATCAGATACAGAGAACACAACAACACTACCTCCTCGGGCATCATTCTCGCCGCTCACCAACAATGTTGATGAACTGTTCCTAAACAAATGTTTACCATGAATACGGGGCTTTACAGTGTTATGTGCAACAAGATTAACAAAACAATCATCATCTGCCTAGCCTTTTCCCAACTATGTTGGGGTCGTCTTCCAGTCTATTCGGATGCAGCTGAATATCAGTATTTTACATGAAGCGACTGCCTATCTAACCTCCACAAAACAATAATATGTATTCAAAATTAAAGTAAAAGACAAATAAAATAAAAGATGAATTAGTAGCGGTTAACAGTAGCCTGTTATTAGTTTGAGAGTGTTAGTTATGTATGTCATGTGAGTTTGTGTGTGTGTGTGTGTGAGAGAGAAAGACAGATTTATGGTTTGTGTGTGTGTGTGTGCACGCGCGTCTGTGTGTCCAATTTAATGATGAGTCTGTTCGGCGTGCGCGCTCGTGATAGTGGCATGCTTTATTTACCTATACTTCGCATCACCAGTAATGGGAACATGCTCGTGTGTCGATATGGATCGTTTTCTGACGCGCTCCAATTCTGTTGGCAAACGCCGGCTCCATTAATCTCAATGAATGGAAGATTCCAAAAAGAGCTGCGCGCTGAACAAGATCTGCCAGTGCCTATCAAGACATCGAATAGTTTCGGCCTACCAGGGAACCAACCATCTGCTACTGACTCCAGTATAAGACTTCGTGATGCTGTCACCAAAAAAACCAGCCGCATTTCTCCCATCGTCTTGGAGATACTACCCATCTGGACACATGAATACATCAGAACCACAATGGCGTCTCACTCAAACAGCAGTACAGGCGTAATAATCGTGTGGCTGTTATCTGCCATACTTCTGAAAGTCATCAAGCCATTAAAGAAGGTCTACGTGCCAGGGACACTGCTTTTCATACGTACTTGCGAAAGGATGAGAAGTTGTGCAAAGCAATAATTTTTGGTCTTCCTGACTATGCCGAGGGTATCCTTTCAGCCGAAATTGCCTCACTTGGCTTCGAGAGCGTGATTATACGCAAAATGAAAGTTCCTGTTGAAAAAGCTTCCTATTGTCCTCCGTTTCTGGTCCAATTGCCACCTCCTGCTGATTCGATCAAAGGACATGTCCGGAAATGGTTTTTTATTATTTAATAATTCTACACAGAGTAAGTTAAATATATTTGGATAGATATCTCAAAACCTAGTGCTGTGATGTGTGGGGTTTGGAGGGTTCAAAGAAACACCATAGTGTATGCTACTACACGGATCGACTGATCCACTTCCTTTATTTGTCGTCTTATTTATACATAGTTGGTACGTGTTGGTATGCTTACGAACTAGGAACAACTGTTATTTACATTACTTAAACTACGTGATCTTATGGCATACGTGACTACACACCACATCACCCCCCTTAAATAAAAAAAAAAAAACTAATTTACATTTTTTTTTTTTTTTTACATCTTAAATTTACACTCTAAATCTTACAATATGACTTAGTCCTATTTTTATGTACTATATCTATCTTATTTTTATACTTAACCATGACATTTGGTGACATGTCTTTTACTACCTCAAACGGTCCATTATAAATACATTGCAATTTATTCCCTGTCTCGTTTTTTATTAATATCAAGTCACCTTCTTTATATGTTACAGAATTAAGATTTTTGTCATAACACTGCTTCCTTGTTAACTTACTTGCTATTAAATTTTCTTTCGCATCACTTTGAGCCCTTTGCAACCTATACTTAAATTCTAAAGGATAATCATCAAAATTATACAATGGTTCAACACTTTCACCTTGTAGATTACTTGGTAACCTGCATATTTTACCAAAAACTAATTCATAAGGTGTATACTTAGTCACAGTATTTACTGTTGTATTATAAGAAAAACACCAATATGGAATCCAGGAACTCCACGATGATGGATTATTATCCGTCTGTATCCTTAAATACGCACCCAAAGTTTTATGAACATTTTCCAAAGACCCTATACTTTCATGATGATATGATGTTGATAAGATTTTATTGATGCCCAAGATATTACAAAGCTCTACCATTACTTTTGAAATAAACTCAGAACCTCTATCTGTAGCTATTGTTCGTGGTATCCCATACCTCAAAACAAAATTTTCTGCCAAAGCTTTTGCTACCTCATTCGCGGATTTATTTTCCAATGGATACGCCTCAACAAACTTTGTTAGCTCACACTGAAGTGTCAATTATGTAAACATTGCCTTTCTCGTCCCTGTCAAGCGGTCCTACTATGTCTAAATAAATCTTCTCAAAAGATGTAGATGCAGTGGTTGTAATTGTCATTGGCTCTCTTGTATGTCTAGAAAACTTTTGTGTCTTACACTTATCACACTTACCAATGTACCCCATCACATCTTTCTCAATAGATGGCCAATAATAATATTTCTTAATATTATTCACCATCCTACGTATACCTGCATGACCACTCGTGGGTAAAATATGAAAATCATTCAAAATAACCTTCTTCTCATCTTCTCCTTCCACTTTCCGTACACCTCTCACTACACACATTTTAAAACCTCCACATATGGAACTACTATTTTCCTTCAAATATTCTGCCATCTTTGTAATAATATCAACGTTATAACGATTTTTTAATAAAACAACTTCTTTTATGCCTTTTCCTACACAAAAGTAACTATGTCTTTCGACAACTCGTCTCGCGATGATGCCGATAAAGATTCATAGTTTACATAAATACTCGAGTTTTCTGGCATATACATTAAATTGCGCGACTTTGAAAATATTTTTGTATAATTAGTGTTACGTAACATCTTCTCCCATCCATTTAAACATATCTCAACGTCATTTCCTTGCTTTCTAAGAACTTCCACGATCCTAGGGTGATCAGTCCCAGACAACATGGAGTCCGTATCACAAACATTTGGCTCCCCCAACTGCTTGTACTGCGCTCTCGTCATTACGGATACTGTCTTTTCACGCATTGTTTTTAAATCTTCACTCGTAATTATTATTCTGGAAAGTGCATCAGCTAGCACATTTTCTTTCCCCTTAATATACTCGACCTCAAAGTCGTACTCTTCTAAACACAAACGAAACTTAGTTAACCTACTCGATGGATCCGTCATGTTAAATAAATACAATAGCGGCCGGTGATCTGTCTTCACTACGAATCGCCGCCCGTACAAATACGGTCTAAAATATTTAACTGACCAAACTATCGCCAACAACTCCTTCTCGATTATAGGATAATTCAACTCACTCTTCCCTAAAGACCTACTAGCGTATGCAACGGGTTTCCCATTCCCATTACACAACACACTTCCTATCGCATATCCCGAACTATCTGTCTGTAAGATAAAAGTATTGTTATCAGAAAAATCTGGATAATCCAACACTGGTGGGTTCATTAACGCTTCTTTAAGCGCCAAAAATGACCTCTCACACTCATCAGACCAACTAAACTCAACCCCTCTTTTACACAGCCTATTCATCGGTACCACTATATTAGCAAAATTCGGTATGAATTTCCTATAATAATTAGCAAACGCTACAAACCGCTTTACTTCATCCACCGTTGTTGGACGCGGATAACCCTTAATGATCTCCACCTTCTGTGGATCTGGTGAAATACCTTCCGCCGAAATAACGTGCCCTAAATAAAGCACTTGCCTCTTCAAAAATTCACACTTAGATGGATTAAGTTTAAGATTCACTTCCCTCAGACGTGAAAAAACTGATATAAGGTTCCGGTTATGCTCATCCAAATTCCGCCCAAAAATAATTAGATCATCTAAATAAATCAAACATTTATCATAATTCAATCCAGACATGGCTACAGTCATTAACCTACTAAAAGCACTCGGACTTATCTTCAACCCCATTGGTAACCTACACATCTGATACTGACCCTTATCTGTCGTGAAAGCAGTGTATTTCCTACTACTTTCTTCCAAAGCACATTGATAATACGACTGTGATAAATCACAGTGACTAAAGTAAACAGCTCCTGACATTGAATCTAAGATTTCAGTTATATTCGGTAATGGAAATTTGTCATCCTGTATTCTCTCGTTCAACTGCCTGTAATCTATCACAACGCGCCACTTCTTTTCCCCATTACGATCTGCCTTCTTGGGTACAACCAAAACAGGACTAGACCACTCACTAACCGCTTCCTCAATGATATTACTATCCAGCATTTCCTGCACCTGCCTATCAACCTCCTTTTTCTGTACATAAGGTATTCTATACTGTCTCCTGTAAACTGGAACAACATTATCCTTCAATCGTATTGACTGCTCATACACATTCGTGACTGCTAACTTATCTCCCGGAATATGAAAAATATCTGGGTACTTTGCGCATATTTGCTCAATTGACAACCGCTCCTTGGCGCCCAAATAGTCAAGTTTTAGCAAAGACAATATTTCCTTTACACGCTCCACGCTCACTTCTGGCTTCACAAAATTACAACAATCAAAATTACTCAATGGGTATACCTCCACACCGGACATGCTACACATAACTTCCTCAGAGTTCGCGTTCAAAATTCTAATGGGTATCATGCCATTCTTAGGTTTAGCCATCACACTAGCCAAGAAAACCCCTTCGCGCAATTCCTTCCTAACCACGACACACTCTTCCGCTCTGTTAACGGGAAAATACCTAACCACCTCACAACGCGGAGGAATAGTCAACAAATAATCATAGGATTTAAGTGGCATAAAAACCACCTGCCGCTCACGATCCTTAAGAGTCAACCTGTTTGCCGAAAAATCTATAATACCGCTATACTTTTGCAAGAAATCCTGACCCAATATGCCAATGGACCTACAGGGCAAATTATCAAATATATAAAACTTATGCACGAACGAACACTGCCCGTATTCCAACTTCAAATACACATAACCTACAGCTCGCAAACTACCCCCTACACCATTAATCACTAACTCTTCCTCAACTACTTTACAACACAAAGCGTTATCCCTTAAGAATTCGCTCTTTACAGCCGAAATCGACGCACCGGTATCCACCAACCATTCCGTATCTATACTATTCGCTAATAAATTAACCCAGTTAATACTATCACAAGCTAAAATATGATTAGACTCGAAAAAACTGAGTTTCATTTAACCGTCCGCCGTCATCACTACGTGACATCGATACTGCGCCTGAGTCAGCATCACTCCGCACGTGCTCAAAACATGCCACACGCCGTCGACCTTGCTGAGTCTGCCGTCCACGACGAGCATTATTGCCGCGACCGCGCATTCCACCGCTATGCCATACGTTGGCATTTTTATGCGTACGTGCAACAGCTGTTCTTTGCTGCGCGTGACTACTTCCTACAGCGTACCGCCTATAGCTATCTCCACGGCTCCTATTGCCCGTAGAAAAATCACCCCTCGCGGGCCAACGTTGGTACGTCATGATTTGTGCCTACTAGGACCTAACTTAACAATGGATTCTCTTAACAACTTAATCTGTAAAAATAGCCATTACGTCGCTATTCACTTCCATTTATAGCTATTGTCTCTAAATCAGTCTGCACTGCACACATTTGACACAACACTCAGAAGCACTTACTCTCCTTGTTGCTCTCCATTCCTGCTCTCGCTACGCCATCTGCACAGCCTTCCGAACTTCTCTTTGGTTCATCTTCTCTTCTATCCAACCTTTGTGGCACCTCCCGTAGAAGCGAACCGCCATGCCGAGGATTACAACCGCCAAACACGTTGCGATAAAAACAACACCGCGTTCATCGTCGACAACTGCTCCTGCGTCACTGTTGCGGCGTTTGAACCACCCGCTGCAGTCTGAGCGATAATCACTTCTTCTTTGGATGTTGTGGTCCCCATGACCTGTGACTCGACGCAACGCGAAGCGAAACTAACCCCGACGTTTTAAACTGCGATTCGGAACAGCCCCCCGGTCAAGCAACTACAACGCCGTCCAGCCGACTGGCAGGGTCGCCATGTGATGTGTGGGGTTTGGAGGGTTCAAAGAAACACCATAGTGTATGCTACTACACGGATCGACTGATCCACTTCCTTTATTTGTCGTCTTATTTATACAAAGTTGGTACGTGTTGGTATGCTTACGAACTAGGAACAACTGTTATTTACATTACTTAAACTACGTGATCTTATGGCATACGTGACTACACACCACAGTGCTTCTCACTATATCATACATTTTTAAAGCCCTCCATTTTTTTGAAAAATGATTTTTTAGTTTAGTGAGAATTTACTTCTAAAATGAACAAACCTTTTTAATTATGTATTTTTTTATTCATAATTTAATTCATCGTATAATTAAATTAATTACTAAATATATACAACCTATAAATAGACACAAACTAATAATAAAAATATACTATATACAAGTAAAAAATGGAAAATTACAGGGCGTCAAAAAATTCTTCCGTATCGCAGTCAACAGGTAAAGTGCCCAGAAGGCTGGTAGCATTACCGCGTTAGATGGCAATGCTTATTTTTTGTGCAAAAAACAGGCCAGCCCTCTGGTCACGAGAAGAATCGACCAACCGCTTGGCGATTTCTCGAAATATTACATGGGCACTCGGACCCCATGGCCTTAGTGTTTCGACCCCAAACGGCTCAAAAACATAATTACCAATCAAATAGTAATATTTGCGCCGTTTGAGGTTTTCAGCACCTGCAGCAGCAGCTCCAGCGCAACCCACCGTGCTAGGAAGATGGGATGGTGCAAGGGTGTCGACACAAGTTGCGTCCCACAGCAAAGATCTACCCAACTTCCATGGCATTATGGTCATACCATCTGGTGTCTTTCCATCGACGCGTACCACAAGCCAGTTGGTTCTAAGACAGCTGGCACCCGGCGGTGGCAAGAGCACGACGGATGAGATCATTAATGCAAGCGTGCCGCGCAATACGACCTGCACTCTTACTGCAGGAAAGGCCAGGTGTCCTTTGTCTACTTAATTAAGGTTTTTGGCTAAAAAATAGTATTATGTTTAATTTAAACAGAAAATATTAATGATAATTTTAGATTTTGCCGTGAATCGTTTTCTAAGAATAGGTAATTTTTCATGTAGTCTGATTCAGTATTTATGTAGTCAGATGTTTTAAGAATAGAGTTAAAATGATTCAAGGTTACTGGAACATTTCAGCAAAATAATTTGAAAGCGGTCCAATTTCAACACCGGAAACTTTTGAATTTGACCGTGAAACCATTTTGTTTTGCCCGCTCCTGTAGAACTTGGTTACATAATATTCATGACAGTCTAAGCACTTGTGAGCTCCTGACGTCTCATTTTACAAACAGCACACAACTGTAAACTCTCAACTTTTCCTAAATCAATAATTTGCATTGACCGATTTCTGTATTTCTTCATCATTGCCCATGTTTCTTGATTCTATAACGTCAGTAATAACTGAACTGTTTGTCATTTTTCTATATTCTTCTTGTTGTTTTGAACATCATTTTAATGGAGGATAGAACCAATTCTTGTAGATCTTCTTCAGTTTCTATGGAAGCATACACATCACCAGGAATTACAAGATACAACCTGTCCGTCGTGGTATGGGTAACACAATGAATGCTCAGAATGCGCCATGGCTTTTCTCATTGCAACGCGTTCAGATCGAATAGCACGCCAGCAAGCCATGACACGCCTTTCGCAATTGCCACAGCGCGTCGTGCGCGTATTCATTACGAATTTCACCATGTGGATGTTTTACTATGACCACAGCGCGTCGGGAGCTATTTAATTTTTTCCGCTCACTGAGCGGTTTTGATCTTTGATGCTAATATATCGATCATAAAACATATATACAGGGTGGCCAGTTGATAGGCGTCCAAAGAAAAAAATTAGATGCCTTATGCTAAGGGGTACCCGAATTACCCCCATGTATGTTCCGCGATTATTTGTAGTTTAGGAGCTAGAATTTTTTTAAGTACTTTTTTCAAAATATTCACCTAGCATTGGTTTTTATTTTTTATGTCTTTATTCCTTTCATTTTTAGATATTCTTTTTTGTGGAATCTATTAGCGATAGCAATAGCTACCATGCAAAAAAAATCCGTTTGCCTAGGCATTGTAGAACTTACCACAAAATTATTCCAAAGTTAAAAATTACCATTAGAGTTCGATAATCAAAAATGTTCAGAGCTTAAAAAAAAAATAAGTGAGGGGTGCCAGAGGTTTCTAAATGATCTTAAAAACTTCTATGGACCTTCAACAGACAAAATCGGTAAAAAAATATAGAGCTTGATCGGGGATTATTTCCTGTAATTAGCGTTGATAGCAATAAGGGTATTTTTACAGTTATTGTTATAATTTGGGATTTCTTTATTTTTGCCACTTTTATGATAAAAAAATACGGTAGATAGTTTACAAATTTTATTAAAACACGTTACAAAAGGTTTTCAAAGTGCCGCCTTACCACAGAAATGCACAATCTACATCTACGGAGGAAATTGTCTTTTAGTTGTAAACCATGTCTCGTCTCAGTGTTAAGTTAACGTCTGACAGCAAAATTGGTAATTCTTCAAGAACTCATTGTAGGTGGCTCCATCGAGCTTGGACAGCGGTCTGGCTATGGATTCTCCATAGTCCGCTATCGAGAATCCTCATTCCGTAAGACCATCAAATTTTCAACACCGCTTCAGTGTGAAAATGTGATCCGGCGTTCTCAACGGTGAACTACCAATTAGTTTACCACCACCATTCGAGCTGCCGTCCAGACTCGTGATGGTACGCACGGGACACTAACAATGAGGAAGAGCTAAAACGGAAAATTGAAGAAGCGGTACATGCTGTAAGAAGTAACAGAGAAGCCTTTAGACAACTACAAGACAATTTTGTGCATTTCTGTGGTAAGGCGGCACTTTGAAAACCTTTTGTAACGAAGCGGCGTTGAAAATTTGATGGTCTTACGGAATGAGGATTCTCGATAGCGGACTATGGAGAATCCATAGCCAGACCGCTGTCCAAGCTCGATGGAGCCACCTACAATGAGTTCTTGAAGAATTACCAATTTTGCTGTCAGACGTTAACTTAACACTGAGACGAGACATGGTTTACAACTAAAAGACAATTTTCTCCGTAGATGTAGATTGTGCATTTCTGTGGTAAGGCGGCACTTTGAAAACCTTTTGTAACGTGTTTTAATAAAATTTGTAAACTATCTACCGTATTTTTTTATCATAAAAGTGGCAAAAATAAAGAAATCCCAAATTATAACAATAACTGTAAAAATACCCTTATTGCTATCAACGCTAATTACAGGAAATAATCCCCAATCAAGCTCTATATTTTTTTACCGATTTTGTCTGTTGAAGGTCCATAGAAGTTTTTAAGATCATTTAGAAACCTCTGGCACCCCTCACTTATTTTTTTTTAAGCTCTGAACATTTTTGATTATCGAACTCTAATGGTAATTTTGAACTTTGGACTAATTTTGTGGTAAGTTCTACAATGCCTAGGCAAACGGATTTTTTTTGCATGGTAGCTATTGCTATCGCTAATAGATTCCACAAAAAAGAATATCTAAAATTGATAGGAATAAAGACATAAAAAATAAAAATCAATGCTAGGTGACAATTTTGAAAAAAGTACTTAAAAAAATTCTAGCTCCTAAACTACAAATAATCGCGGAACATACATGGGGGTAATTCGGGTACCCCTTAGCATAAGGCATCTAATTTTTTTCTTTGGACGCCTATCAACTGGCCACCCTGTATATATAGACCAATAATTGATCGGTTTCTTTAAACGAAAATAGATTTTATGTTCATTATTTAGAAAAACTTGATCATAAGAAATTTGTGGTGTCCCCTCTATAGATTGCTGGTAAACTAATGATCCTAGCGTTATTCCCGATCGCATCTTCCATCATCATCCTTATCTCCTGCTTTGGAGAACGGATTTCAATATCTAGCATAGCCGTATTTCTTGAATATTGTTTTTTTTATTAATTAGCTACTTACATATTGTCAAATAAATTAACGTCAGGTATATATTTTAAAATCTGTATCGGCTGTACAAACTTAAAAGATACTGTGTCCTATGATTTTATTTGTGACATCAAAAATTGATATCACATATAAAATCATTTGACAAGAATTTTTGTTTTAGCTAATCATCCATTGAAAATCTTCACAGACTCTTTGACTGATCGCACCCAAAAAGTAAAAATCGGCAAACACGAAAGTGATGAGGTTCCAATGGCAAACGGCGTTCCGCAAGGTAGCATACTGGGACCTACCCTCTTTCTCATTTATATAAATGATCTCTGTAAACTGTTTCAGGAAAATTGCAAGATCTTTACGTACGCGGATGATACTGCCCTTATCGTAGATGGTTATAACTTTCCTCAGACATACCAAAACGCCGAGGCTGCGCTTTCCTCTGTAATTAAATGTTTGACCGATAATTTACTTACTTTAATTAAACGTTGAAAAAGCTGTATATGTTCCTTTTGCCATCCGATCAAATCTGTGTCTCTCAAATTCCCTTAAGGTCTCTGCACACAGCCGGCGTGGCGTGACGGGGCGCGGCGGGACGGGACGGCGACGCGACACTGAGCAGTTGTAATGTACTAGATATTACGGACGACGCCACACAGAGCCGTCCCGCTCGACGCGACGGTAACCGTCGCGCCACGCCGCCGCCGCGCCGAGCGGGAATACAAGTCAGAAGCGGCGGGGACGAGCGCGGCGGGACGCGAGCGGCATAGGCAGTATAAAAACAGTATACGTTCGGCGTGAAAGGGCGCGACGGGACGGGACGTTATCGCGCCCGCAGTGTGACAGATGCCGCCACGCCGCGCCCCGTCACGCCACGCCGGCTGTGTGCAGAGACCTTTAATCTAAAAGCACATGCTTGTGGCTCCTTAACTCAGTGCAGCTGCCTCTTCCTCAATAAATCCCCCTGTGTAAAATATCTAGAAGTTCTCATTGATCAGCATCTCAACTGGCATCCCCATATAGTAAAGGTCGCGTCCCGAATACGTAAACTGATATCCCACCAAAAACATTCTGTAAAACTAGCCAAGCCTCGATGGAGCTGCTTGTTTATGTCTAAAAAGTAATGATAAATGATATTTATTTTGCAAGTAGGTTTTCACAAACACTTTTACACGTCATCTTTTTTTAAAACTAGATGAGGCCGGTGTTTCGTACCCGACTACTCTGAGAAGAAACAGCCGAAACAAACTCAGAGGTCATAGTTTCTTTTAAAGTCCAGACAAAATAATCTTGGTCAACTTACATGAGGACTATGCAGATAGTGTCTGAAATGGTCTTTTTAAGAAAGCACCACACAGATTGAGTGGACCTGTCCAGTCAGTGCAAGCATTTGTCAGTTATCGTGTAGCTCAACTCATAGCCCAAGGAGCTCAACGACACGACGAACAATACCAAAAAAAGGACATTTGTGTAGGTCGCTTATAGCACTCAAACTGCCAGACTTTCGTCAAAAAACAAAGTAAATAAAAGAAATGATCCACATGGTCCTCACATTTACAAAAAACAAATAAAATAAAAAAATAAATAATTAATGAGATCATAATGAAATCATAAAATGTCATAAATTAAAATAATAAGAAAATAAAATGTCACTAATCATAATAATAATAATAAAAAGAATGTAAAAATAAAGTAAACATTAATGTCAAAGTGTATAGAATAAAGGAATAGACAATAAATAAATGAAACAAAGGCAAATTTTGACACTCACTGAGTAAACTAAATTGGAGCAGCTTAATCCCAAGCCTTTTTATCTTCAAGGTAATGATTAATATTATAGTAAGCTTTGAGACATAGTTTACGTTTTATAAAAGATTTAAATTTATTGAGGCTTAGTGTTTGAATATCGCTTGGCAGTTTATTATAATAACGTATACATTGGCATGTGAACGTACCCCCTATTTTTTTGAGCCTTGTTGCAGGAACAACAAATTTGTGTTTGTTCCTTGTATTTATGTCGTGGATATCACTGTATTTTTTAAACAATTTTATATTTTTATGCGCGTACAAAAGGTTTTCGTAAATAAACTGAGAGGGCACAGTTAGTATGTTAATCTCTTTAAATTTTTCTCTGAGGGAGTGTCTAGGACTTAATTTATACATTGAACGAATTGCCCTCTTTTGCAAAATAAAAATTGTCTGAATATCGGCGGCATGGCCCCACAAGAGAATACCATACGACATCACACTGTGGAAATAACTAAAATAAACTAAACGGGCTGTCTCTTAATCAGTCAAATCACGAATTTTTTTAACGGCGTATGCTGCTGAGCTAAGCTTTTTTGACAACTTATCTATATGAGGGCCCCACTGAAGCTTAGCATCCAAAGTTAAGCCTAGGAACACTGTATTATATTCCGGTTTCAACTCTTCAGCCTTGATTAGTACACTAGTTTCCACTTGTCTAACATGAGGTAACGTAAACTTAATGCATTTGGTCTTTTTCTCATTTAGAAGTAAATTATTGAATCTAGACAAAGTCGTGCCAACTCTAAGGTTCCTTACTGCGATTTCTTTATTATTATTTTGAATTGCCTACATCTACCCTAAATACTACCTTTAATAGCCCTCTGACACGTATGGCAAGGCTAGATAATGATCGGTCCAACTTGACGGATTTCCCTACGCGCTTATGTTTTCTCAATGAGTTTCGCTTCATACAAACGTTCCCTATATAAACAGTGTGAACCATGAGTGTTTATGATCGACTTTAAAATCTATCTTTGACCATATAATTAAAATATATACAAAATATATAAATATATACAACCTATAAATAGACACAAACTAATAATAAAAATATATGCTCTGTTTCAGGTGCATGAGCTGTAAACTGTAAACGTAGCCGGCGCAACGATTGTCGGATCAGGTACGGGTAATCCAGCGTAATCGTATCAAATCAAATCATTTATTTCAATTAGACCATTTTTTTTCCGGCTGGGATATCATCCAATGATTTCCCTCGCTCTGGGCGGAGCGGGGGGGCATGTCAGACTTGTACTGATTAAAACCCACCCATGTTCCTTTTAATGCCCTTTACGCAAGAGAGCGACCTCGATTGCAAGTAGACTGCGGGACAGCGGTAACAGTCTTCTCAACGCTGTCGCAAACAGGTTGGACGGGCCTTTTATGCAGCATTGGAAGGCATTACATGCGCCCATATATAGGGCTTGGGGCAGGTAAAATTATAAAATTATATTTTTATTGTTTTCAAAATTTAACTACTCATTATTACTATTCTAAGAGATTTAATTTAATTTAATTTATTTAATTATATTGAATCCATTTTAGTGCTATTGAATCTGTTGTTTAATGATATTGAATCTATTTTAATGATATTGCATCTGTTTTATGATAAATCTGTTTCTTAATGATAGGGAATCTGTTGTAATGTGTCTGTGTATGTTTAACAATGTTATATTAGTTTTCTATGGGTCTATGCCACCCGAAATAAAGTTTATTCATTCATTTACGTTCCGAGGCCGCGGTACCTCTTTCGAACAACCCGCAACCCCGGCAGGCGGAGGCTCTGGCAAGCCCCTCTGCTTTGCTGACTCTCTTAAAGGCGCGCGCGAAACACGAACGCGCCGTCGTCGGCTGGGTTGGGCAGATGTTCTCTCCCTCAAACGCCCGGCCACCTCCTTTGCTAGCATTACTGCTTCGCAGACCGCTTCCCATTCCCTCTCGCTCCGGACCATGGCCTGAACCAGGGCCGGACGCGAGAGATCGCCGCCGCCGATCGCCTCTAGCTCGGGCACGGCGGTGCTCCGCCCCCGCTGGGCAGATCGCCACTGTGTGCTCCACCGTGTCCTCCGGGCGTGAGGCACAATGGTGACACCCGGGCACTTCCTCCTGCCCGATGATGTGCAGGAACCTTCCGAAACTTCCGTGTCCGGTGAGGACCTGCGTCAGGCGGTAGGTGAGGACGCCATGACGCCTCTCCAGCCACTCCTCAAAGAGGGGACTTACCGCCACTATAATGGCGTGCCCTGCACGGGGTTGCGACAGTCGCTCTCTCCATGCCACCATGAGATCGCACCGGAGGTCTACCCGCCGAGCGGCAACTTGTCGCGGTTCGAGGGACCCTAACCCTATCTAAGAGTGGTGTAATAAGACTTAGGGAGTTAGTGTCCCGATTTAGGGCGATCGGGTCATCCCGATCTGCCTAGCTCCCTAAGCGCCCTGCAGATTGGGTAATGTAATAACGTTTAGGGCGGTTAGGGAGCTCAGTTGCCACGCGACTAGTGCGTAGCATATGGAAATATTATTTGGATGATTTACGAAGTCAACCGAAATCCTTTTGAATAGTGCAGGTTGAAAGCTTTTCACGTAACCGCAAATACTCTTTCACCCAGATCTTTCTCTTCTTTCTTTTTTAATATTTGTTGTTGCGAGCACGGTTGTCACTGCTACAGCAATTTTTTTTAGTTTCGATACTGACGACCGACGGCATAATGTAAAATGCGACAATACGTTTATCTCTCTAGACATTCGCGTATAAAGTGAGTTAGGGCCCAATTCGCAGAGAAGTGTAATAAGCGCCGCACTAACTAGGGTACACGCCCACCCTGGATGCAGGGCCCTTCATATCGGGTGGTGTAATAAGCGTTTTAGTAATGGCTTCAATAAATTTAGACTTGTTCTCAGAGCTATAATCTCGATTTTGTACGTACCAGTGATCACTCAAACAGAACTTTTTTACAGGACACTTAAAGAGTTGAGCTGTGTGGTCAGATAAGGCCAATTCTAAAACTTCACCACTACCTCCCTTGACATTATGCATAATGTTGTCGAAACATGTTCTAGACGATATGCGCGTAGGCTTCTTAATACTTGGTTTCAAGTTGTAATTTAGGAGTAGATGTAAAAATTCCATAAGAGCTCTGTTATTTTTTAAAATATCAATGTTGAAATCACCACACAGCAGTACCTTCCTACCTGAGTCTCGTCCACAACGGTTTAATAAAAGCTCAATTTTTTCGAAGAATATCGATATCGCACCCTTATTAGATCTTGGAGGTCTATAAACGCAAATGATAACCAGTTTGTGAGTTACTAATTCAATCGCACAACATTCCATAATACCGGGAACGCCAAATTCACTAATATTTATAACCCTAAACTCGTGTCCTTGTTGAATTAGTATACACGTTCCACCTTTCCTCGAACTTCTTGATGAGAAAGTTGAAAGTTTATAGTTCGGTATAAACAATTGTATGGCATCGTCATCTATCATATTGTGTTCTGTAATACACATCGGTTCGGACTAGCATCGTTTGGTTTAAAAACTTGACTGAGGTGCTGTGCAAATACATAAGCCTTTTCTTGTGCGGCTTTAGACCAGGGGGTCTACTCTCTTTCTCCGAAACGTAACTTCGTTAACGAACGAAAGTCAAAAGTAGTTACGTTTGTAACCCTACTCTATATCATTTTGCGTGAATTAGTGTAGGTTTAGAAAATTTCAAATAAACTTCGGACGTCCGAAATTTCGAAATGAATGAAATGATTATGAAACCGTGGTAGAAAACGTTTGAAGTTTCGGCCGCAATTTCGTTTTACGTAGAATTAGAGTAGACCCCCAGTTTCCATCATGTGTCGAGGAAAAGATGGTTTGTGGACATCTGGGACGTTCTCCATAGGGAACGGTTTGTGGCTTTTGTAGGTGTTACCTTCCAAACATGTTTCCAGGGCGACTTCATTGGCATCATCGTTATAAGGATTTTCTGTTCTTTGGCTGCTTTGTTGAGCGCTCTTTTATCGCTTGGATATCTACTAGTGTGTCAAACCCGATGGAGTCTACGAAACGCGACCAATAGTAAAAACGACAATTTTTTGTGGTCGTTAAAATATACCACTCCGAGGCCATCGTGATAACAGCAAATTATTGGATGAACAATCCTCGGTTGACAGGTGTAGCACTGGCCAAGATTGTTGAAAACCTCGGCCTCAAATTCAGTGTAGATTTAAATAAGTGAGGCTTATTGCTTCAAATGCAAAAGTTGCAGTACACGAGCTGGCAAAAAAAGCATCGCACGCCAAACGTGTCCCGTATGCCAATCATGCTTTAAACAACTCATTGGCTAAGTCATCCGACGTAATTTCTTGTCGCAATACCTCAGGCACAGTGAGAAAGGTTGTAGTATTTGCCAATGCGTTTTTTGTGCATTCTGGCGATACTACACAATATGTAGTGAGAGATGAACAAGAGAAAGTATTTTTCCACATTAAGGCGGGCCTTTCCGAAAAAACGTTGTTTTCTTTTGTGTTTTATTCGTTGAAATATGGTATTAAAATTAAAAAAAAAACATATTACATAGTTCACACTACGATCTATATATTTCTGCCATCCGATACACGATTACTTGCACTTTATTGCATCCAATTAAATCGCAAAAACAAGGCTAAATCGTGATCTAAATATCATTTCATTCGATTTATATTAGGTTTTGAAAAATTAAACTTATACCATAAAAAAGAATCGTAAAAAATGTGATGAAAATCTCCCACCATAATGTGAAATATGAAAACATCCCTACTCCTAATTTCAAATTCCGAGTATTTTCATCTATTCTTGCGCTCGCGCGGGCTATTTAGTCCCGAGCGGAACGCGTTGGAGGTCGGACGTGTGGCAATTTTTGCGAACGCGGTACCCCGCTCAGAGTGCCTAGTGTAAGTATTTTTACCGATTCGAACGTTCACTAAGATTTGTATGGAATAGAAACAGCGCCGTCTGGTGTCAAAAAATGGAACCTGAATTAGTGAGTGGCAGTTTACAATGCCTTCGTAATAGAATCGCTCGCACTCACAAGTGAATTGTGCGAGTGCGAGTTTCAGATTTTGACAGATCGAGAAATAAATAAACACAAACGCGATCGAGGGTGACTAAAAAGTTCTCACTGAGATTTTTGTAGTGAGAGTGAAGTTATACGATACTTTTATAACGTGTACAGATTATTCACCTAACTTTACCCTAAATGACTTGAGCATCAAAAGAGTTAAACAATTCAAGTATCTGGGACATATGCTTACCGACGATCTGAAAGACAATGTGGATATTGAGAGAGAGCGCAGGGCTTTAGCGGTCCGCGGTAATATGCTGGCTCGTAGATTCGCCCGCTGTACGGACCAGGTCAAAATAACACTTTTTAAAGCATATTGTCAAGGTCTGTATACGGGTGGTCTGTGGATCAACTACACCAAAAGGTCGCTAGATGTCCTGCGCGTCCAGTACAACAATGTTTTTAGAATGCTCTTGAGATTGCCCCGGTTCTGTAGTGCGTCAGAGATGTTTGCACAGAACCGTACTGACGGCTTTCACGCAGTCGTACGGAAGAAGATAGCGTCTGTGGCAGCTAGATCCCGGGCCAGTAACAACAGCATTCTAAAAACAGTAACTGAGAGTCTTTTCTCCCCTTTTTTGAGGCACTTTGTGGAGAGGATGACTGCTTGACTCACTGGCTTTCATCTTCTGTACAAAGTGACTCATACTCCAATTGTTTTATTTATGTATGTACTAACACTAGATATAAGGCGTGCTACTAACACTATGGATCTCTGGTATCCGAAAATAAATAAATTATTATTATTATATTATTATTATAACTATTATTTATTTTTTATTTAGTGTAAATAATACAAAAGATATGGCAGGACAGTTTTTCTTCGCTTTGAGGATGTTTACGGCCGCTAAGGCACGAGATATAATATCTAATATCTAAATTTTAAGTTCTTGTCCTTTGTCTTCCAAGGATACCCTTGGAACATAAAGAATGTATCAATTAATGTTAATTGCAATGTAATTTCTAAAAAAAAACTACATGGTTTAAAAAAACTTTCCTCCCCTTTCATTTGCAGGTGCTCACTGCTTTATTCTTTTTTGCCATCGTTTCCTATCAAAGGCCAGTAGGAGTTGCAAAGCACTTATCACAAAAAATGTGCAGTGTGTATATAGAAGAAGTCATATAATACCAAGTCTTCCCAATACTTTAATGTTGTTATTTTACCTCTTCATGAGAGGATGGTGTGCTAATGTCTCCATGCCTAAAAAAACATTAAACTACTTGATTACAAAGTTCACATACAGAAGTACGCTAGCACAAAATTATTTAAATTCCACTTAATGCTCCATTTGCCAAACTTCTTGGCAGTATATGATTAGGTATAAATGAGACAAAAGATGTAGTATAGTCTAGTTATAATTATCCAAAGGTGCATCTTATATACTAACGACTACGTGACGATAACAGACAGTAGAAACATTTAATAGATATTGAACGTGCGATAAAGAACATAAGATTGCGATGTAGATTGTAGATACAGCACAAAGATATTGTACTGTAACAGTACACCCCCCTTTAAAAGAAAAAAATAAATATTATGGTAATAGTGTTTACAATATAAGTTTGATCTAGCCCTTACTAGTTATTTGCTGATGTATATAAATAATAATGCTATTGTACGCGGTGGAATTTGATGACGCCTGTTGTGGTGTGATTTGCTGACGTCTGTAATTTTGACTTAGCTGTTGCACGAGTGTTTATTATTTTTTTCCGTTAAACTCTTCATTCTTCTGTCCAGTGTTTTCATTATGCCGTAAATTAGGATCGCACCGATTGTTAAAATAATCTGTCCCATTGCAACATTTCTTGTCCACCGTAAGTCCTCCTGGATCAGGTTGCGGAGTTTGTCCGCTTCGTTTTGATTGAGGCAACTGTCCGTATTGTATGTTATCTGAGTGCCTAGTGCGAGTTTATCAAAATTTTGCGAATGACTTTACTGTCGCGTTTAGCGAGCGAACTTCAAACGCTCCGAGGACAGTATTTGTGCGAGTGTAAGTTGGCATCTGGCAAACCACTTGAACCGCGTTTGTTCACCGTGAACAGCGTTTATTATTTTTCTTAAGTTGGTGTCACGTTCGCGTCGTGAGATAAACCTACCAAATGTAAAAGGATATCATTCAAGTATGTAATTGTAACAGGAGCGCCTGTCTATCCAAATTGTCGAGGTTACTACGTCTTTGTTTGTTTTGTGTTTGACACTGGTTCGAAAGGAGTTGTTGTTGTTTAGTTTTTATTAAGCAAATATTGAATTAAAAGGTTTAATATGAAGACAAGTTCGTCCCAATTTGATATGATGGTGACATTTATGGAGCAGTAAGTGGAATTTAAATAATTTTGTGCTTAGCGTACTTATGTATTTGAACTTTGTAATCAAGTAGTTTAATGCTTTTTTAGGCATGGAGACATTAGCAAACCATCCTCTCATGCAAGAGGTAAAATATCAGCTTTAAAGTTTTGGGAAGAATTGGTACATCTACTAAACAGTGATGGTAGCGGTGACACTAAAACTACTGAGAAATGGAAGAAGGTTAGTAATGTTTATCCAACTTTTTCACATAAAACTGACTTGTGGTTAGCGAATTTAATAAATCTATTGCTTCTTTGCATGATTTAAGGTTTGGAGTGATTATAAAAATAACACGAAAAGAAAGGCAGCTCGCTTGCATAGAGCTGCTAGTGGTACTGGTGGTGGTCCTGCTATGCACAACAAACTAACTGATTTAGAGCTCCGAGTTCTAAATCTGATTGGTGTGCAAGTAGCAACGGGCTTAGCGGTGGAGGAGGCTGGGTTGTCACAGGTTTTAACTTATTTACTTGCCTATAGTACATACAGTAACTGCATAAATATTATTTGACTTTATTGTGACTCTTATATTGTATTCTCTTCCAGGAGGTTCACATTCAACCCAGTAGTGATGTAAGTTTTGCACAAGGCCTACCAAGTGCACAACCAAATGAGTCTGTAGAAGGTAAGTTGCTATTTTGGGATATCAACATATTCTTTTTAATAAATTGTAAAAAGTGTTCATGTTTTTTTCTTATTTTAATCCAGTACCACAACATGGGAATGAGCCAGCATTAGCAGCTTCACCATTGCCACCACCTCTGACTAGAGCTTTATCTTCCCCGCCTCTTATGTTTGTTGAGGAAGAAGTACAAAGTAAGATTTATGATATTTTTTTCACAGAATAATTTAAGTAATCTTAAAAATAAAATAACCCTGTCTTTATGCAAGCAGAATATTCATAACAATCCTTATTATAAATAAATGCAAAAGGCAATGTCTTTTTTGTTACTTGTACTAAATAGGTTTTGATGACACTTGGGGCAGAGTCAGTCAAAAGTATGAGGATGTGATATAAGCCGAAATCCAATTATGTACATATACTTTTTTAATGTTGCAGACACTCAATCATGGGATGAGCCTGTGCCATCAACATCTTATGTCACTCCACGGACACCTGCTCAGGCAATGCCTACTATAATTCCAACATATTATGTGCAGGCACGATTACAAGGTAAGATCAAGATTCCTTAATTACTTTGATTTTGTAATTACAGACACAATGAATAGTATATTTAGTATTGTGTCTCGCACATGTGGTGTGGTGATATCTGACTGATTAAAGATGACTAAGTATAGAAAAGGTAATAAATTTCATAAAACATATTTACAGATGACACAGGCATGCTCTCTCCAACAAGACCCTCATCTCAAGTTCGTGTAGTTCAGACAGAGCCTTCTCAAGCCGGGCAAACTACACCACGCCAAGCAAGACCAAGAAGGCACCCAAGATCGCCTCGAAGACCAGTGAGGCCAGCACAAACAGAGGAGGCAGCTCAACAATTCCTTCAAGCAGAAGAATTTTGGAGGAATTTCAAAATACAACAACACAGGGACTACATGGACTTGAGAAGAGAGCAAAATAGAATAAGGGAGATGGAAATAAATACTCAGAGGGAGTGGCAAGCAGTAGGATTAAGAGCTTTAGATATGTTAAATAGGTTAGTCAATAAGTATTGTAAAGATTAGTTATTTATGCCATATTTTCTTTGTTCTTTTAATATGTTCATTTTTGTATACAAGTTTAACAGTTTTGTGTGTAAATGTTATAGTAATAAAAGAATAGTTTCTCTTATTAAAATTTGTTTAATTATTGACATCAATAACACATATTACTTACATTAAAACAACACAACATTAAAACAAATTGTTTCAATTTACTTATGGAAAATGAAAAATTACTTGACTCTCAATTAAATAGATAATATACACAATATGAATAAGAGTTTAGAAAAAAAAAACAGGCTTTACTTATTTTACAAGGCATAGGATATCAGGGATGACCAAATTAACTAGATTACAAATGAATTAAAAAAGGTACATTGATACTTATCACTATCATACTTTATAATCAAAATTGAACTAAAATTAAATATGCTTAAAATTAAAACAAAACAAGTAAACACTAAGTACACACACAAATACACTATTGCAACCTTCTTACTAATTGATCTCTTAATATTCGACCTCTAATTAAATCGGATGTGGCTTCTCTTTCTGTGTAGCTGTTTTGGTCAGTTTCACTTCTTATCCTTGAGTATACCAGACCTAGAAATAATTGAAAGTATATTTATTATTATTAGCATATTATATATATTATAATATTTTTATTTTAACTTATAATGCCAACCCGTAATATCTTCCTCTGTGTCTTCTATTCCAAAATTAATGATCATGTTATGTAGCACAGAGCACGCCAGAATGATTCGAGAACATTTTAGTGGCTTGTAATGCAGTACTCGATCCTTGTGCAGACAACGCCATCGATTTTTCAGCCTTGAAAAAGTATTTTCAATGACTACCCTAGCTCTCATATGCTTTTCATTATACTTGGCTTCCAGTGATCCAGGAGTGGCATCAGAAATTGGAGTCATTAGCCAAGGGCGTTGAGGGTAACCAGAGTCTCCTGAAGTATAAATATTTGTATTATTATTTGATGCTGACATATAGAAATATTTTGAGTAGGTACAATGTATAACAAATATATTACTGTGTACCAACTTTACCTAAAAGCCAAACCATTTCTCCATTTTGGTGCAAAGCTTGAATATACGACTTCAAATCGCTGTTTTCCCATATGAAGGAATCATGATTTGCACCTCCAAATTTAGAATTTACATTTAAAATTCTATATTGGTCATCACACACCTAAAAGTAAAACATTTAGTTAGTAGAATTATCTATTTTAACCCATCAATAATATAATAAAACTTCATATTTACCATTTGCACATTCAGAGAATGATAGTGTTTGCGGCTATAATACCAATGTTCCTCTTCTTTTTGTGGAACAACTATTTTAAAATGGCTCCCATCAATACACCCAACCACTCCAGGCATTCCATACTTTCTGTAAAACCTACATTTTTAAATTATTTACTATATCAAATAATAAAACAAATAGTTTATCATGGTTAACAAGAAATTAAAGATATTACCGTTGACTAATTTCTTGTCTGGCAGCTGGAGTATTAGGGAATCTAATATATTTATTTATTATATTCCTATGTAATAAAGCTTGAGTGACTTCTTCTATATACACACTGCACATTTTTTGTGATATGTGCTTTGCAACTCCTACTGGCCTTTGATAGGAACCAGTGGCAAAAAAGAATAAAGCAGTGAGCACCTGCAAATGAAAGGGGAAGAAAGTTTTTTAAACCATGTAGTTTTGTTTTGAGAAATTACATTGCAATTAACATTAATTGATACATACTTTATGTTCCAAGGATACACGTTGAGTGGACCTTAGATTTGTCCTTTGTCTCAGTTCGCTGCACAAAAACTTGAAAAGTTTCTTCGAAAATCGATATCTATCTCTAAATTTCCTCTCCGTGAGGTGTATCAATGGGTTAAAGGACGCACGAGCTTTTGCCTCGCTTCTGGCGCTTTTGTTGCGGTCATCTCGAGCCTTAGCGGCCGCAAACATCCTCCAAGCGAAGAAAAACCGTCCTGCCATATCTTTTGTATTATTTACACTAAATAAAAATTAAATAATTGTTATTATAGTATCGTATCACTTCACTTTCACTACAAAAATCTCAGTGACAACTTTTTAGTCACCCTCGTTTGCGTTTGCGTTTATTTATTGCTCGATCTGTCAAAATCTGAAACTCGCACTCGCACAATGGATGTAATTAACCAATCACGTGCGCTAACGCCTTCACTTGTGAGTGCGAGCGGTTCTATTAGGAAGGCATTGTAAACTGACACTCACTTATTCAGGTTCCATTATTTGACACCAGAGGGCGCTGTTTCTATTCCATACAAATCTCAGTAAACGCGCTCACGTTCGAATCGGTAAAAAAACTCACACTAGGCACTCTGGTCCTTAGAACTTTGATTTCCCATTTTAGATGTCTTGTTGTTACGAGTAGTTGTGAATTAATGGTATATGTTAAGATCTATGTTAATATATATACGAATAACTTGCTTCTATCAGCGATTTTTATAGACGTACTACTGGCTTTACTTTACGTCCCGATCGTGTGTGAATGTCTGTCGTAATCCTTTGAATCTGGCACGTAGTTTGATTCGTCATTGATCATGAATGCTGGTTTCAATCTATCAATTGATATCACTGTCTCTTTATCCCTAATTCTAATGCAAAATGTTTTATCTGTTTTACTAATTACTGGGTAGGGTCCCTCATACGGCGGTGTCAGGGCTTTCTTCATTCTATCACACCGAACAAATACGTGTGAGCATTCTTTGAGTTCGGAATGCACAAATATAGCTTGGTTATGGTTTTTTCTTTTCGGAATTGATGTCATTTGTGTGATGTCCTTTTGAATTTGTTTTACAAATTCTTCGTACGTTGATAACTGTGCTGCTGATGACTCAAAAAATCCTCCAGGGAGTCGTATTGGCGTTCCATATGTCATTTCTGCTGAACTATAACCTGTGTCTTCTCGCAAGCTACTCCGCAACCCGAGTAAAACTGTTGGGATTTCTTTTAACCAATTTTCGTTGGATTCTCTTGTCATTAACGCTACCTTTAAAGTTCTATGAAATCTCTCTATCATTCCATTGGATTGCGGATGATAAGGTGTTGTCCTAATTTTATGTATTCCCAAAAATTGTGAGAGTGACTCAAATATTCTTGATTCAAACTGTCGGCCTTGATCCGTAGTAATGCGCAATGGACATCCAAAACGAGTAATCCATCCTTCGAAAAGTGTCTTGGCTACTGTTTCTGCAGTTATATCTTCTACCGGAAATATTTCGGGCCATGACGTACAACGATCTATGATTGTGATTAAATATCTCTTCCCTTGTGAAATCGGAAGTGGTCCGACGATGTCAATATGTAAATGTTCAAAACGTTGCGCTGTCATAAATGTACCAGGAGGTGATATCGTATGTCGTTGTATTTTTGATTTTTGGCAGGCTATACATGATCTACACCAATTATTGATATTTTTGTTCATATACGGCCATAAATACCTTTGGGTTATCATTTTTCTCGTAGTTCTTTTTCCTGGATGGCTTATACCATGAATGGTATCGAAAATTTGTTTGCGAAAATGCTTTGGTAAGTAGGGGCGACTTTTTCCAGTAGACGTGTCGCAGGTGATGTTTATTGTGGAACCCGGAAGCGTAATGTTTTTGAATTTTAATCTTTTATTGTCATGTAATTTACTTAGTTCATTATCTGTTGATTGACATTTTTCCAATTCAGCGTAATCGATAGGTGATGGCACGTATATTTCCTCTATTCGAGATAAGGCATCGGCGTAATATTGTCACGTCCGTTTATGTGTTGGATGTTGGTACTGTATTGTGAAATGAAATCTAACTGCCGGACCCGTCGCGGTGTATCGTTTGATGATGGTTTTTGGGAGAATGCGTATGTCAAAGGTCGGTGATCCGTAAATATTGTAAATTCTCTTCCCTCGATTAATCTGTGAAAATGTTTGACGGCCATGTATATTCCTAACAGCTCTCTGTCAAACGTAGAATATTTTTGTTGAGTTTCGCTCAATTTTTGTGAAAAAAATCCTAATGGTTCCCAATTGCGTCCGGATTTTTGTTGTAAAACTCCACCAACGCAAGTAGCACTAGCGTCGGTCATGAGCGCTAGTGATGCGTTGCGGGAAGGATGCGCTGTTAATACTGCGTTTTTCATGCTTTCCTTGCATTTTTCGTAAGCTTTGTCTGCTTCCGTTGTCCAAGGAACAGGTGAATTATCGTTCTTTTTTGAACCATTCGTTCGTTTAGATATTCGTTTAAAATTCTTTGATTTTCCGCTGCGCGTGGAATATTACTTCTGTAGAAATTGACCATGCCCAAAAATCTTCTTAATTCTTGAATTGTTTTCGGTTTGGGAAATTCCATGATTGCTTTGTAATTTTCTTCGGTAGGTTGTATTCCTTGGCTCGTTATATGATAACCTAAGAAATCTATTTCCCTTCTGAAAAATTCGCATTTTTCGGAGGTAATGGTCTTGCCCGAGCTGCGACGGGTGGTCCTGTAGTGATAATGTGGTGTTCAATCTTATGTTTGGGCGCATTGCGTAGAGAGGACTCTTTCGTGATGTCTTCGTATTAGTTTAAAAGTTGCGTAATACGTGGATTCGTTCCCACTGCGATAGTACGAATTGTTTGCTGTGTCGCTTTTTCTGAAGTTACATGCGTTGTCAGCTCTGTAACTTTGTCGATAAGTTTGCGACCTGCTATGTCGACTAATAGTTTATAGTGCTCTAGAAAATCTGCTCCAATTATTGGTTGTGTAACATCGGCGATTATAAAATTCCATTTATAACATCGTTGTAGTCCTAAATTCAAGGTAAGCGTCTTCTCGCCGTAAGTCCTAATTTTAGTCCCATTTGCAGCGTAAAGTGTGTATTGTTCATTTTGTAAAATTGAATATCTCTGTTGCTTGCTAATGACTGAGATATTTGCGCCCGTGTCAATCAAAAACTTCATACCACTTTTTCGGTCGGTAATGGTGAGGCGATTGGATGGGTGGATTGCACAGAGTTTCGCCGTTGTCTGTGCTCTTATTCGTTTCCCTGGTTCCGTACGTAAGTCATTGGTTTCCAACCGCATGGTTTAATGCAGTTCCTTGCATATTTTCCGAATCTTTCGTGGTAGTAACAAAATCGATTTGCTCCTCTATAGTTTGTTCTCGGCCTCATAATCGGGAATTGTTGACGTTTCTTGAAATGATTGTGCGTGTTGGGTCGATAGCCATATTGACCTTGCTGAATTGCGTCAATATCTATCTGTAATTTTGCTAGCTGGGTTAAAATGCATGCTGTATTGTTGTCGTTTGAAGTGTCGTTGCTAACAGCTGATATTTCGGTTACTTTTGAATTCATTATTATTTTGTCTGCAATTTTGGCTCAGTTTGTCAATTTCCATGTCTTCCGTAACTGCTAGAACCGTAGTAACTGATGTTGGTAAAAGCCTGAACCATAGTAGTTTAATTGTTTCGTCACTGATTTTTCCTCTCCCGAGGACTCGCATTTGACGTAATAACTGCGAAGGTTTTTGATCACCGAGTTCTGTCTCTGATAATAATTTTTGAAACTGTCGCTGTTCTGTTTCTTCGTAACAATCAATTAAACGTTCCTTGATGTTTTTGTATTTATCTGTAGTCGGTGGTGAAGTGATTAGGTCACTAACCTGTAGTATTTCTTCCTTGGATAACTTTGCTATTACTGTACAGTATTTGTATTCGTCTCCTTGCTTCTGTGGTGCTAATATGGCTTCTAGTTGCGTGAACCATAATCTTGGTTGGTCTTTCCAAAATTCCGGAATGCGGGATAAAACCGAGGTGCCAGCAGCTACTTAAAGTGTTCCTTGCTGATTTATGTTCGCCTTGCACGGTGATTGTGCCATGTTTCTTGCTGCGTATTCGTTCGTCGGGGTCACCAATTTGCCAAACTTCTTGGCAGTATATGATTAGGTATAAATGAGACAAAAGATGTAGTATAGTCTAGTTATAATTATCCAAAGGTGCATCTTATATACTAACGACTACGTGACGATAACAGACAGTAGAAACATTTAATAGATATTGAACGTGCGATAAAGAACATAAGATTGCGATGTAGATTGTAGATACAGCACAAAGATATTGTACTGTAACACTCCATAAATATATCAAATTTTTATCATCATCATATTAAATATTTGCTTATTAAAAACTAAACAATAACAACTCCTTTCGACAAAGAAGAGACTTTCCAACAAAGACGTGGTAACCTCGACAATTTGGATAGACAGGCGCTCCTGTTACAATAACATACTTGAATGATATCATTCTACATTTGGTAGGTTTATCTCACGACGCGAACGTGACACCAACCTAAGAAAAATAATAAACGCTGCTCACGGTGAACAAACGCGGTTCGAGTGGTTTGCCAGATGCCAACTTACACTCGCACAAATACTGTTCTCGGAGCGTTTGAAGTTCGCTCGCTAAACGCGACAGTAAAGTCATTCGCAAAATTTTGTTAAACTCGCACTAGGCACTCAGCTCTGTTACGAAAAAAGAATACCTACCTGTTTTTAGTTGATTCTAAGGTAGTTGATAGAATGTTGTATGATGTTGCCGTGTCTACGCAAAATAGATTTAAATATTTGAATTTATTCCTTAGATTTATAAATGTAATCAAAAAAGTCAAAAATGCAAAAAACTATAAAGGTTTATTTTCTTGCGGAATAGATTTACCATCGGCATCAATTGTGAAAAGTAGTCGAATTTGAACCTTATGTTAGAGTAAATGAAGCCCACACTCGCGGAAATGTTAAAATGGTTTACTGTTTTCAAATAACGTCAATGAGTTCAGTCCGCTCTGTGCCGCTGCGTTAGTGTTACTTAGTCTTAGCCTAGGTAGTGATATGTTCATTTTCCACATATCTTACTCCCAACTTGAAGTCCGAATTATCTCCTAAAAACCGGCCAAGAGCGTGTCGGGACACGCTCAGTGTAGGGTTCCGTAGTTTCCCGTCCGTCACAATAAGTGTTCCCAGTTATGAGGTCAACCGAACAATTCGGTAATACCCGATCCAATGTAATAAGTACCTACAGCGCCATCTCTCGAGGAATTGGGTTACTAATTAATACAAAGACGTGCAATTTTGGTGGTAATTTTGGATTGCGAGAACCGATTTCAATAATTCTTTTTTGTTTGAAAAAAGATACGTTCAGGATAATAAAATATGTAAACAAAGTTACAAAAAACCGGCCAAGAGCGTGTCGGGCCACGCTCAGTGTAGGGTTCCGTAGTTTCCCGTCCGTCACAATAAGTGTTCCCAGTTATGAGGCCAACCGAACAATTCGGTAATACCCGATCCAATGTAATAAGTACCTACAGCGCCATCTTTCGAGGAATTGGGTTACTAATTAATACAAAGACGTGCAATTTCGGTGGTAATTTTGGATTGCGACAACCGATTTCAATAATTCTTTTTTTGTTTGAAAAAAGATACGTTCAGGATAATAAAATATGTAAACAAAGTTACAAAAAAGCTTGCATATACGATTATACTACAAACTTAGTCCAGAAATTATTTTGTACAACTTTTTGTCTTTTTTGTACAAAAACTGTTGTGTCAATCAAGTTCAAAATAATTTTCATAGAAAGTCCTTATAAAGTTCTACTTTTCAGATTTTTTTCATATTTTTTAGACTTATGGTTCAAAAGTTAGAGGGGGGGGGGACACATTGTTTTTTACTTTTGGAGCGATTATTTCCGAAATCATTGACATTATCAAAAAATGATCTTAGTAAACCCCTATTCATTTTTAAATACCTTTCCAACAATATATCACACGTTAGGGTTGAAATTAAAAAAAAAATCACTTCCCACTTTACATATAGGGTGGCTACCCTAATAAAACATTTTTTTCAAATTTTTATTTTACCACTTTGTCGGCGTGATTGATATACATATTGGTACCAAATTTCAGCTTTCTAGTGCTAACGGTCACAGAGATTAAGCGAGGACGGACGGACGGACGGACGGACAGACAGACATGGCGAAACTATAAGGGTTCCTAGTTGACTACGGAACCCTAAAAAAGCTTGCATATACGATTATACTACAAACTTAGTCCAGAAATTATTTTGTACAACTTTTTGTCTTTTTTGTACAAAAACTGTTGTGTCAATCAAGTTCAAAATAATTTTCATAGAAAGTCCTTATAAAGTTCTACTTTTCAGATTTTTTTCATATTTTTTAGACTTATGGTTCAAAAATTAGAGGGGGGGGGACACATTGTTTTTTACTTTTGGAGCGATTATTTCCGAAATTATTTATCTAAGTAAACCCTTATTCATTTTTAAATACCTTTCCAACAATATATCACACGTTAGGGTTGAAATTTAAAAAAAAATGACTTCCCACTTTATATATAGGGTGGCTACCCTAATAAAACATTTTTTTCAAATTTTTATTTTACCACTTTGTCGGCGTGATTGATATACATATTGGTACCAAATTTCAGCTTTCTAGCGCTAACGGTCACAGAGATTAAGCGAGGACGGACGGACGGACGGACAGACAGACATGGCGAAACTATAAGGGTTCCTAGTTGACTACGGAACCCTAATAAAAACGTGGTAGGTGAATATTCAATAGTGCAATAATAAACTAGTCATTCATTTAGAAATAAAATAAGTATCATTCATTACGCATGGGTACCTACCAACAGCTCCACATCACAACAAATGGAAATTTGATGGTGTAGGTATGCAACGTTTGTGTAGTCTAATCCGCACACAACACTCGTGCCACAGTGTAGAAATGTGACAGTATACATGTACCTACATTTTCTACACTCGAGATTACTTACTATTATTGCATGTTTATGTATGGGTTGTGCCAATAATAAAAGTTTTTTAATTTCATTTGTTACTTTTTACTTTTATTTGTAACTACACACATCAAAAAAGTCTTAGGAACAAATACAAATTTCAATTTTACAATGTGTTTTCGTATTAAATCCATAGTATTTCTTATAAAATTTATTTTATTTTTGATGCTTTTTTAAAATTAAACAACCATTGTTTTTTTCAATCCTTAGTAATATTATAAAAGTGAAAGTGAGTTTATTTGTTACGTCTTCACGCCTACATGGCTAAACCGATTTTGATGAATTTTGTTACAGAGATAGTTCGGACCCCGGAGACGGACATATAAAAAAGTGAGAAATGAGAGAAAAAAAGGGAAAATTAGCTTTGCTATTACAATAAATAAGGCGCTAGGGCAATAACTACAAGTAGCAGGTACCTGCAAATCAGGAAAGAGGAACTGTGTTACCCCGAATTAAACGCGAGCGAAGCCGCGGGCAAAAACTAGTTAACTATAGTTTTTACGAGTAAGTTCTGTAAGTACGTAGTACAAAGTAAGGTCCCTAATCAACTAAACAAACTAAAATTAAAATGTTTGTACAAAAATTGCATACTTAAATTAATACAAAGTGTGTGTCTCCTCTGTTATTGAGAACTTGCTGGCACCGATTATTCATAGAATCGATGAAACTGTTAATGTCATCCTGCGGCAATTGCTCCCAAGGAAATTTTAGTAAGTCTATCAGTTGTTGGGTAGTTCTCACTCCATCCAAGTTCTTTAGAACACGTCTCTGGAGCATGCATGCTCGATGGGTAGTCTGGCGATTGTGCAGGCCAAGGCAATACCAGGATGTTTTCCCTTGCCAAGTATTCCCGTGTGTACAAACCTGTATGCGAACATGCATTCTCATGCATCAACGTGATATTGAAACCAAGCGTTTGTGTGAATGAATGGACATAAGGCCTTAGAACATCCTCAACGTAATTTACAGCGTTCTTGTTACCATTTACAAAAACGAGCTCAGTTAGTCAGTTCTTCATAATACCCCACCATACTATGTGAGCCTTTCAGTTTTTCCAGGACGACGATACACTCTTACCCTTCTAATATCAGACTTGAACCCAAATTGAGACACATCGCAAAATTAAATTTTATCCCATTGTTCCCGGGTTCATGTACCTAATGTGTTCCTTACACCATTTATTTCGACGAGCGCGATTCCCGTGACGTAACGGTGGGCACCTAATTGGCCGTCATACTCATGCAGTCGATTTCGCACAGTTTGGCAGCTAACAACAACACCATTTGAATTTTGTAGCCTTAAAGACGGGCGACTAACATTGGCTGGCAAGACGCAGTCAGATGTATGTACCTATCGATCTCCCGTGTTAGTGTAACGCTGACGAACATGGCAAATAACGCTTCTCTTGACACCGAAATACCGAGTGTAAGCTTTGGATAATAATTTCGTTTCTAAATATGTAGAACAATTTAATTTGTAAGAGGTTTTATATCAAAATCCTTACTAATATTATAAAAGCGAAAGTGAGTTTGTTTGTTTGTTTATTTGTTTGTTTGTTACCTCTTCACGCTTTAATGGCTGAACCGATTTTGATGAATTTTGGTACAGAGATAGTTCGGAACCAGGAGACGGACATAGGCTAATATTTTTTTGAAAAAAGTGGGATGTGAGGGAGAAAGAGGGAAGAAAAGGGAAAACTTAGCGTTGCTATTACAAATTAATAAGGCGCAAGGGGAACTGTGTTACCCCGAATTTAACGCGAGCGAAGCCGCGGGCAAAAGCTAGTAATATATAAAACCTCCTTTAAGAAGAATTGAGTCTATCTTTTTTATGAAATTGTTTGTCGGTTGTCTTTTGTCTTTTTTTCGGCGGCCGGTCGAAGTGAAACGAAAAATTGTATTCGTGATTTATTAAGTAGAATAAATAAGTTTCTGATTGATATTAAGGATTATTTATTTCTTTTGAACCCTTCTGAACTATTATTCTTTAGTTCAGAAGTGGGATGAATGAATATTACTTAATATTCTAAACACGCCCGCTAGCGTTGGAATATCGGATTGAGATCGATTGGATTGTATTGGTCCTTTTTTTCTTTTCTTAAAAAATAAATAAAAAAGAGTTCAATATTATGGAAGTCAGTTTTCAGAACTGAATGCATTGTCTTGTGATAATTACTAAGAAGATGTGTTCGTATACTGAGAAATTATCTAACTTATGTCATTGATTTTAATGGTTAAAGGTCATCTTTGCATAACCCCACAAGAAGACGTGATTTTATGAATAGGTATTCTCATTAAAAGTATTAAAATGTCGCTTTAAAATATGATTACAGACTTAAATAAAATGCTGAGGAATAGCGGAGCTACGCTCTCGTGCAGCCGCAGTCGCGGTCGCGAGAGGCGAATAAGCAGGAGGAGCTGTTCCAGTACGCGGCGCGCGCGTTCAGACCAGCTCAAGGTGCGCGGGTTCTTATAAGAGCCTCGAGCGTCGTAAGCGGCGGCGAGTGAGAAAAAGTACGCGCTGAGTTCCCGATGTGCACTCCCGAGAAGGGAGGCACGGCGACGGCAGCGTAGCAGAGGCGCCGTCACCACAGGACGACTCGAAGTAAACGTGAAGCTGTAAGTCACTTATCATGTTCTAGCAGCGTGGACAGTAATTTGAACGTAAACATTGATCTAGCTAATATGAATAAGACCTCTAAAAACTAACTGTGAATGACTCTAGTTTTAGTGATCCGCTAGATGGCGCTCAGGCTAGTCTAACGTTAAAATAAACGCTCCGTCTTAAAATATGTTAAAAATATATTATTAGTGTGTAAAAGTGTATAAAAAGTTGTGTTACCGATAAAACTTGAAACAATAACTTAGTGACAGTGTTTTCAACGTTTCATATACACAAACTGTGAAGTTATAAGCCTAAAACTATACATCATAATTCGTCCCAAAATCCAATCATAACAAAAAGCAATAACAAGTGACAATTTGAAATTTAATAAACAACAGTGTTTTTCAACATTTAAAAACATTCAGTAATCCAAATAGTTATAAATAAGTGCAATACAAACAATAACAACAAAGACAAAGTGCAAAAGTGATTCATTCGTATTTGAAATTCAACTGCCATAACATTGAAAAAAAAAATGCAATTTTGAACCTTAAACCGCATTTCGGCTCAAAAAATAAAATCGGCCGTAAGCAGTCAGTAAATTCGATCACTCAACTATAAACTCAGTTGGTCTAGTGGTAAAGACAGTCTACTTTTGTCTATTTAACTTGCGTTGTTCAAGTGGTCGCGAGTTCAAACCTCAGTTCCAACTTTGACTTTTAGGAAAAAGCAAAAATTCTTATTCGTAACTTGTAATAATTTCTCTGGCAAAATACGCAATGTCACCAATCAGTACATCAAGCAACAGCGGCCGTAAAATAACACAGCTAGTAATATGTCATAAATGTAAAAAAAAGGTAGATATTAAAAGAACAGCTTTGTGCTCTGCCTGTGACAACAGATATGAACTTGATTGTGATTGTGTTATGGATACCCAGAACACACATATCGGCTCAAGGACGCAGAATCAAAACAGAAATGGAGATGTAAGATGTGTATCAAAAACAAAATAAATGCTAAACACGACTATTCATCCAGCATTACCTTACGAAAAAAGCTAACTGTTCAGAAGACCCCATTACCTAAGGAACAAGTACCAGACACACTATCAAATAGCACAATGTTATCCGACTCCCACATAGTAACCGACGACGGCGATACATCGGATGAGTCATATTTAACACCTAATAGGCTATTATCGAGGAGTGTTGACAGAACCGTAAATGATTTGGTATTTAACTCAGAGATGAAAGAGACAATCGAGCAACTCACACGTAAACTGGAAAGTACGGAAAATGAATTAGAAAATGTATTGTTAGAAAACACCGATCTACATCAACATATAAACAAATTATCCACGGAAATCAACACTTTGAAATCACTATGCCAATCTTCTTCCATTTTTAGACATCCTGGTTCTAATACAAAGAAAAAGAAGCAAGTCCCGTTACAGCAAAACAACCAGAGTTCTTTACCGTCCTCTCCTTTGTCATCCTCGAAAGTTGAGATCAGTGAATATGTACTTCGTCTGGAACAGGAAATATTAATACTTCAAAAGAAATTACAGATCGCAGAACAGGAGATTGTTTTACTGACAGAGCGTATTAATTCGTGTGTAAGTGCGGAACCGCAGAACTATGAAAAAGCGGCACAAGTGATTAATAATGCTAATAAAACTCACGCAGGCGTTAAACAGAAATTTACAAAATTGCGGAAACATAAAATATCTATAATCAGCAGCAATTGTACAAGGGGAGCTCTACCCTTAATCGAAGAAGTATTTTCCAATGAATTTGAGTATTGTAACTATTTAGTATCCAACGCCACCTCGATCGAATTCTTAAAGACCATTCCATACAAACTAAAAGACTACTCAATGAGTGACTACTGCCTGATCTTCATTGGGGAAAAAGATATGCAAAATGGTGATTACGCAAATATACTTCACAACCTAAACTGCTCGCTGAAAAATATAACCCACACTAATATTGTAATTTGCACCCCGATCTACGTAAAAGGTGAATTAATAAGTAATTATAAAGTGGAGTTTTTCAATAGCCTCCTTTTGGCAGACATAAAAAATCACAAATACGCATACTTCTTCGATAGTAATGCAACCCTATCACACGAAATGTTTTCTTACAACACTGGGAAAATAAATAAATACGGATGGAGAAACATTTTTGAACAGATTTTATCAAGGATAAGGTTTGATTTTAGCGTATTCGATTCTCAAGAAATCATGCCTACCACAAAGATTGAGACTCATGACAACTTTGCGTCAACTAGTTTTACTGAGATCTCAAATGAGCAAGAAAATAGTAATACAACGAATGATCAGTTTTTTCTATTATAACCATATGTATATCCTACACCAAAACATAGCTGGACTTCTGAATAAATCCGATATGTTAACACTGCATATCCAAGAGTTACGCACTGAAAAAAACATCGACATCGATGTATTATGCATAACAGAACACTTCGTTACTTCGGGACAGGAATCATTAATTAAAATACCCAATTTCAAGCTTGCATCGTGTTACTCAAGAAGCCATCAGAAGCGTGGAGGAGCGTGTATCCTTATCAGGAATAGGTTTGAATATAAGGAACTTTCTAACACGTCTATCGCAGGTATATTTGAATATTGTGCAATAGAATTATCTCAACAGGGATTAATTGTAGTATGTATTTATAGACCCCCGAATATGTCATGTATAAACTCATTTATGGATAATTTAAACATCTTACTGAAGCAATTGTGTACTAAGCCCAGTAAAAAAATTGTTTTGTGCGGGGACTTTAATATAAACACCCTTAAAAGAAATAACTTAACATTAGACTTTGAGAATTTATTGCTTAATTACAATCTAAAATTAGAATTCAAGCAACCAACTAGACCTAAAAGCGGCACTTGTTTAGATAACTTTGCTCATAATTCCAGACAAAAATGTGTGAGTGAAGTGATTGATTTTGCATTATCCGACCACACTGCCCAGATTTTAAAAATAGAAGTTAAAAAAACATGCGTCTTAAACTCTTGGCACATTTTTAAACGTAACTTATCCAAACAAAATTTAACATTATTCAAAAAACATCTTCAATGTATGTCTTTTTCAGAAGTATTTGAATCAGACAACCCTAATGAGGCATATGATAAGTTTATAGATCTCTTTCGTTTATTGCAGCCATACTCAAAGTGTGTTCCGCGGAACCCTAGGGTTCCGCGATACTTCTGTAGGGGTTCCGCAAGAATCCATAAACACTACCGGAGAGGAAATTCTTAATATATTTTTTAAAAATTTTCTAGGAAATTAATCTTAAAGTACGGCCAACGAGAAGCGATACCAAATGTAAACAAAACCCATGCTAAAACCCCATCTAAAATGGCCGCCCGAATGTTGGCGAACCCGTCTTAACGTTGTCATGTTTTTGCTTTGAGAACGAGACATTACGACAAAGGCACAAGATGGAAAGAGCTAAATATTAGATTGTCAACGCCACAGTTGTTCTTTAGGTTAATGACCTTTCGTATCGCTTCTCGTTGGCCGTACTGTAGACGCATCGATTGCATTTACATTTGTACAGATGGAGCCAAGGCGATGACGGGTAGGTACAGTAGGACAAGTGTGACTAAAAAAATTTAAGCACCTAATTATAATTCCAGCCATTGTATCCTGCATAGACAAGCACTTGCATTAAGAAAATGCCGTCAAATCTTATGGAAGAAGCTGTAAAAATATTCATTAATTTTATCAAATCACGACCAATACTATCCCGATTGTTTTCATTGTTATGTGAAGATTATGGCAGCAAACATACAACAAAATAAAAAAACAGTTTCATACCTCCCATTAGTTGGATTTTTTCTTTTTTGATATCTTTAAGTCGGTGGCTTTTGTTGGTTTCGTTGACTTTATTTGCCACTGACTTCCGGAAATAAAGTTATTTTCCAGTTTTTAGTTTTTTTTTAGAAGTCGGTTTTATTTTTTTACCAAAAAGTTTTTTTTATGCTTATAATTAAAGAATACACTTTTAAAAACTTTTTATATGTTAGGGTTCCGTCAAGTATTTTGCTTTCCAAAAGGGTTCCGTCCCCAAAAAAGATTGAGAACCGCTGGTTTATTGTATGATTTATGCTTCCCAAAACAATTAATTAATGTTAAACCTGATAAAAAAATTAAATGGATATCACGCGGAATAAGGATTTCTAGCAGGAAACAAAGAAACCTTCTTTGGAAATATCGAAAAGCACCTTCAAGTGAAAGCAAAAATACATTTAAAAATTATTCACGGAGACTGAAAAAAATTATAAATCTCACTCAGAAAGCTCAGAATAATTATCTTATTAATTGTTCTCAAAATAAATCAAAGATGTCATGGCAGATAATTAACGATAATTATCACCTAAAGGAACCTATTTATCAAATAAATAAAAATAACAAACTAGTTAAAAACCCTAAGCAGATTGCCGAGTCATTTAACGATTTCTTTGTTGATCAGATACAGAATGTAACCAGGAAAAATCCGGGTAAGTCACGAAGCAACAATAATATCAGGAGTTCTTTATTCATGCCTCCAGTCGTACCGCAGGATATTATACGTGTAATAAAACATTTAAAAAATAAAAAAAGTACTGGATATGACGAGGTTTCTACCATCGCAGTAAAATTTGTTTCTGACATCATAGCCAAACCGTTGAGCCATATAATAAATGCATGCATAAGCTCAGGCATATTTCCAGATCAATTGAAGACTGTTGTCATAAAGCCATTACATAAAAAAAATACTAAGGAGGAAATGTCCAACTACAGACCCATAGCTTTAATACCAGTATTTTCTAAGATATTTGAAAAGATTATTTATGAATCTATTTACACATTTGTTGTTAAAAATAAAATATTATGCGAACAGCAAAAGGGTTTTCAAAAAAATAAAAATATAAATATGGCGATATTTGATCTTTTAAAAGTAATCATGAAAAACGTAGATAAGAAAAACCCTGTATGTGCAATTTTCGCGGACATGACAAAAGCTTTCGATTATGTGAAACATGACATCCTGTTAAATAAACTCGAAGGCTATGGTATAAGAGGCAATGTACTAAACCTAATAAAGTCTTACCTCAAAACAGTGCACAGAAATATCAAGAGTATGTATAAAAACTAAGCGTGAATTCAAATATTTATCGTCTAGTAGAATACCTAAATTTGGGGTTCCGCAAGGTAGTGTACTTGGGCCATTATTATTTCTTCTTTATATTAACGATTTGCCGCGTCACATTCATCATCCAATGACATTATTTGCAGATGATAGCACAGTTATAATTGAATGCGTAGACAAAACAGAATACATAAAAGATATTAACAACACGCTTAAAACAATAATAGACTGGCTTCATAACAATAAATTAGTGATAAATTTAAATAAAACACAAGTCATACATTTCTTCCAGCGACTAGAGCCAGAGAATATTAAAATTAAATATAACGACCAACACGTAGATACAACAACAGTAACAAAATTCCTAGGTGTTCACATAGACAATAAACTGACATGGAAACATCATGCGGAAAACGTATGCAGTAAGTTAAGTAAAACAGCATTTGTACTCTACTCTATAGCCTTTCAAAAAAAGTTAACATAAATACAATAGTGACAGCATATCATGGTTTAGTTGCTTCCTCACTAAGATTTGGTGTCATATTTTGGGGAAACTGTAGCGAGAGGGAAAGAATATTTAGAGCCCAAAAACGTTGCCTTCGATCAATGACAGGTCTTAATACTACAGATAGCTGTCAACCTGTTTTTAAATCTTTAAAGATACTAACATTTCCATCATTGTATATATTAGAAGTTGCTTTATTCGTTAAGACAAACAAGCACCTGTTTACATCAGTAGTGGATAATAGACAACGCTCAGGACCAATTAGGTCACAATATAAAAATCTACTATACACTGGTGGTTACCAAACGTCTTTATTAAAAAATAATATTTTAACCATGGGCCCTCTTATTTATAATAAACTACCGACACATTTAAAAGAATTACCCACCAGAATCTTTAAAAACAAGTTAACAAAACTGCTACTGGAAAAATGTTATTATTCAATCAAGGAATTTATTAATGACAATACTTTCTGTTAACCGTGTGTTTGCTGCTCCTTTATTATTTAATGACATAATAATAATAATGTTACATGCTTACTTTAATATTTTTAAATTTAATTTTTCGACATTTGTAATTAATTTTGATTTCTGTGTATTTATTTTTTATTATTTATTTTTTGTTTTGTTTAGATTAGTAGTATTCATTCATTGATTTAATTTAATTAAATGATTAAGATTTTAGATTAAGACTTGTGCCATTTAAGTTGTTTAATTCGTTGACATAATTTAATTTGTTGTTATTTTTAATTTAATGTACCTATAGGAATATGTTCTTTTTAACTTAAATGTTCGTCTACTAAATGTATATTTAAATAATTTTGCATGCCGTAAGGCAAAATGTATCGGGACGTCGTAAAACTTACCACCATTATTTGTATACCTACATTTCAGCAAATAAATGATTTCTTTCTTTCTTTCTTTCTAGTATTCATGATGTCATGGAGTTTATTAAATCACTAAAGTTGAAGAATGTGCGACTTTGTATAAATGGACTGAAACTCAACAGCTTCATTATGCGTTGCCTTAATTGACTGGAGTAGCTAAAGTGTGGTACCTAGGCTTGACTTCCTTATTACAGTTGGTTGGAGTGGAAGGATAAATTGACCAAGACATTTCCCACAGTTCAGAATTATGCACATCTTTTGCACGAAATGTTGGATCGAAATGTTAGACTCGAAACGTTAGAAACATAATTATTTTTATCACAAAATAAGTTTACTCAAGCGATGCGATATAACTGGTAAGCGGGCTGTGGATTGTCTTATATATGGGTTAGAGGACAAGGGTATGCGACTAGGAGCTCAATCTGCAAACTATTCTCAACCTGAGGAATTATTATCTTATTTTAAATCTATTAAGTTGGAGGATACATGAGACAGAGTACTTCGTCAACCATTTACTAAAAGGCGCTCTGATAACAACAATGACAATTCCAAAATGAGTGGTAATATAAAATGTTTTAATTGTAATGAGGTGGATCACCTTTCTTTTAAGTGCCACAAACCCTTATTGACTTGTAACATTTGTAAGAAACTTGGGCATCAGAGCGCACATTGTAGACGGCTACCAAGAAATGGCAGTGAAGGTAGTAAAAATGAAAGTAGTGTTAGAAGTTAAATTAACGGGTGATTTAGATAATAAGTATATTATTCTAGTTCAAGTTAATGGCAGAACAGTCTTGCTATCTAGATTTCGGTAGCCAAAGTACTTTGATTCGGATAAGTGACTTTAAAATACTAAACATTGCTTACAATAAAAATGACCTGCCAACATTAAAAGGTTTTGGCAATTCACTCATAAAACCTATAGGTAAAGCGGTAGTCCAAATACCGAGCAAACATGAATAATTATTATAAAAACAGACGAACATTTGTTATTTTTTTTTTTTTAAAAAAGCCTGACTCGTTAAATAATTCTGAATTTAATAACTGTCAGAAATTTACTTTAGTTGTAGACTCTAATATAATTGTTAACTTTATCAATAATTATGATACCAGTAAACATAAATACTGATTTCATCGTAAAATGTTATGTAAAAGAATCTTTAAGGAACATAGGTGAGAATTGTTATTTTATTATGCCTGGATTATATACAGTTTTGCAAAGTAAAGGTCACGTTTTAGTAATATGTTAAGAAGATAGAAAACAGGGATTGTGACTCTATATCAAATGGTCTTAAAACAGTTGATGAATTAAGTACTAGAGACAGAGCTAATGAAAAGACCAATTTTAGCGTTGTATAACCCAAATGCTAAAACTCAAATACATACAGATGCATGCAAATTGGGTATAGCGAATATACTTTTGCAGGAATACGAATTAGGTAGGTGGCGAGCGGTAGCATATTACAGTGGATAAACTACCGACGAAGAGCATAAGCACCATTCGTTCGAGTTGGAAACACTTGCGGTAATAGCGCCTTTGCAACGGTTTAGAGTTTGTTTTACGCCTAAAATTTACAATTATAACTGACTGTAGTGCATTACGTACTACTTTGTCTAAGAGGGATATTATACCTCGTATAAGGAGGTGGTGGCTACAGTTTCAAGAATACGATTGTATTATTGAGTATAGGCCAGGTAACCGTATTACCCATGTTGATGCACTTAGCAGGAATGCTATCCCTAATGTCAGATGAACCAAAGTCTGTATTTAATGTTTAGTTGTAGAAACAGAAGATTGGTTAACAACTATTCAGAATACTGATGAAGAGGTCCAACGCATAAAAAGTATTTAAGAAGACCTGGAAACCCCAAAATCCATGACATTGTTCAGAATTATAAGTTAAAGGGAGGAAAGGTTTATATAAAGGGTTCTGGATAGTCAATTGAAATGATTTGGTCCCTAAAGGATTTAGGTGGCAACTACTCAAGAAGTGTCACGATGATCTTGGTCATTTTGGTTTCGATAAAACTCTCGTCAAATTGAAATCTCTTTTCTGGTTCCGAAAAATGAACAAATTTGACAAAAATTATGTACAATTATGTCTGGAATGTAGTTATCACAAAGTACTACCAGGAAAAAGACAAGGTATGCTCCATTCGATACCAAAAGTCGATAAACCGTTTCACACTATACATATGGACCATTTAGGTGTATTTGTTCGGAGTAAATCTAAAAACACTCTAAAAGCATTTACAAAATATGTTAATACTGTATTTGCAGTTAAAAATTACAATTGTAAGGAAAATGAGTGGGATACACTTTTAGAAGAAATTCAGCTAGGTCTCAATACAACCCTCAACAAAGTACAGGTAAAACACCAGCTGAAATACTGTTTGACTTAGTAAGAATCGAAAGAGAAATAGGTAGTAATAATTGACAGTCGAGGAAACTCCTCGCTAAGTTACAAGGTCCATACAGGATTGTCAAAGTACTAGACAAAGATAGATACACCGTTAACTCGAAAATATAACAGGAAATATGAGGCAGTAATTGCGTTAGATAAAATACATTCTTGGTTGACTTTTACTCAAGAAGGCTTAACTGATTCCGATGAAGAAAGCTCAACGGAGGATGTAGATGTAAGCGGAACTACTGAAGGTACTGATAACATGGACATAGAACCGTTGGAAATGTCAGTAGATACGGGTGTGGAGAGCACTGGAACATTGAGCAAAAAATGAATCGCAACAAAAAAAATGATATCATGAATGCTTTCCATTATTTAAAAAAAAGAGATTATTTTGAATTTGGATTTGAATTAGAATTATTTTATGTTCTAAACTTAATAGTTAATGATGATGTTGATTGAAAATTGAAATGGAAAAATTCACACACAGAAGTCGTAAGACAATATTATGAGTGTGTTAGATTTTATGAATTAGACTTAAGATTGATGTGGAAAAAACTACGCACAGGATTCGTAAGACAATATTATGAGTGTGTTAGATTTTATGAATTAGACTTAAGATTAATGTGGCAAAAACTACGCACAGGAGTCGTAAGACAATCATGAGTGTGTTAGATTTTATGAATTAGACTTAAGATTGATGTGGAAAAAACTACGAACAGGAGTCGTAAGACAATATTATGAGTGTGTTAGATTTTATGAATTAGACTTAAGATTGATGTGGAAAAAACTACGCACAGGATTCGTAAGACAATATTATGAGTGTGTTAGATTTTATGAATTAGACTTAAGATTGATGTGGAAAAAAACTACGCACAGGAGTCGAAAGACAATATTATGAGTGTGTTAGATTTTATGAATTAGACTTAAGATTGATGTGGAAAAAACTACGCACAGGATTCGTAAGACAATATTATGAGTGTGTTAGATTTTATGAATTAGACTTAAGATTGATGTGGAAAAAACTACGCACAGGAGTCGTAAGACAATATTATGAGTGTGTTAGATTTTATGAATTAGACTTAAGATTGATGTGGAAAAAACTACGCACAGGAGTCGTAAGACAATCATGAGTGTGTTAGATTTTATGAATTAGACTTAAGATTGATGTGGAAAAAACTACGAACAGGAGTCGTAAGACAATATTATGAGTGTGTTAGATTTTATGAATTAGACTTAAGATTGATGTGGAAAAAACTACGCACAGGATTCGTAAGACAATATTATGAGTGTGTTAGATTTTATGAATTAGACTTAAGATTGATGTGGAAAAAAACTACGCACAGGAGTCGAAAGACAATATTATGAGTGTGTTAGATTTTATGAATTAGACTTAAGATTGATGTGGAAAAAACTACGCACAGGATTCGTAAGACAATAATAATATTATGAGTGCAAACATATTTATTAAAACTGAAATGTAAATAATAATACATTCAGTCAAAAAAGTATCGGGAATGGATGATTTGTTTATGCATCCAAATTAAATTTTAGTTTTTTTTGTAGTTGTTAGATTGGCACAACTGTTTTCCATTTTGGCGCGGAGTTTGAGTTGCATCTGTTATTTATATTAAATACAGTGCTGGTTTTAGTAATATCATATATAGTGTGTATTGCGAATTTCATAATGGACAAAAATATCGAACTAAGAGTTTGTCTTAAATTTTGCATCGCCAATGGAATTTCGTGTTCGGAGTCACTGAAAATGTTACAGAAGGCTTACGGTGAATCGACTTTAACAAAAATTCGTGCTTATGAGTGGTTCAAAGCGTTCAAAAGCGGTCGAGATGTGATGGAAGATTTGCCTCAATCTGGTAGGCCGTCAACGTCTGCAACTGAAGTTAACATCGCAAAAGTGAAGAAAATAGTGACTGAAAATCCCCATTCAACTCTGAGAGAGTTAGCCGCCGAACTTTCTGTATCTCACGAGTCGATCCGTACCATTGTAACTAATCATTTGGGTATGAATCATGTTGCTGCTCGGCTAGTCCCAAAAGATCTGAATTTTCTCCAAAAACTCAATCGCATGAAAGTCGCTGAGGACATGCTAGAACGAGTTAGTTTGGACCCAACATTCATGAAACGCATTGTTACTGGTGACGAGACGTGGGTTTACGAGTTTGACATGCAAACTAGTCAACAAGCTTCGGAGTGGCGCCTTCCAACTGAACCGAAACCGAAAAAACCACGCCAAAGTCGATCAAGTCATGTTGACTGTTTTCTTTGACTATCGCGGTGTTGTGCACTCTGAATTCTTACCGGAAGGTCTAACGGTAAATAAAGAATATTATTTGAGCGTTATGCGGCGTTTATGAGAGCAAATTCGACGAAAAAGGCCAGATTTGTGGAAAGAAAATTCTTGGATTTTGCACCGCGACAATGCGCCTTCGCACAAGGCTATCATTGTGAACGAATTTTTGACCAAACACTCAACAAATACCATCCAGCAACCACCATATTCACCAGATATGGCTCCTGCTGACTTTTTTCTTTTTCCTAAACTCAAATTACCACTTCGTGGCACCCGTTTTCAATCAATAGAAGACATAAAAGAGAATTTTCGGCGAGAACTGAACTCAATTCCGGAAGCAGCGTTTAAAACATGTTTTGATGAATGGATTATTCGTTGGTGCAAGTGTATCGTTTCTAAAGGAGCATACTTTGAAGGTGATAAAATAAATTTGGATGAATAACAGACATTTTGTGTATTATTGATCTTTTCCCGGTACTTTCTTGACAGAGTAGTATAATGTAAAAAATATTAAAATTGACTTAATTGTATTTCAGAAATTACGTTGATGGGCTCCTCGGTCATTGATCCTCGATCAATTAAATTTTCTTTATTTTTACTGACATTTACATAATCAGGTTCTCGAATATTATCATATTCGTTGCTGGAACGGCATCTAAGTCACATATTGTTTTTTCTTGAAGAATCTGTTCATTTTGTAAACTTCTCCTAAAAGGTAATACAAGAAAAATAACACGTAACTGAGAATTTTATAGTATAACACGGTCTCCATAGATTTTTTGTTCTCAGAGTTTAGACTTATTTAGTGATCTGTGCAAATATTTACAATATCTAAAGACACTCATATATAGGGTGACGACTGGTAATTAGTGAACGATACTTAAACGCGGGATTGTGTTCATGGTATCAAACAATTTTTATTATGGGAGCAAAGTCGAAATCATGAAAAAATATTAGCTGTGCAGTACATTTGGTAAACGTAAAATGTACTAAACAGCTGATATTTTTTTCGCGATTTCTACTTTGCTTCCATAGTAAAAGTTGTTGGTTATCATGAGTACAATCTTTTTGTACCTATATGACCCTTCCTCCATCACTCGCACCTATACCTAAAAATGGTTTTTATGCAGCGACTCGGGCAATATTCAATCCCGTCGCTCTTCAATCTGTACATCAATAATTTGATCGAGGAGCTCAGCAGTACTGGTATCGGATGCTCTATTGATGGTAAGATAGTTAATAGTATCAGTTATGCAGATGATATGGTGCTGCTGAGTCCCTCGATTGATGGACTCAGACGATTGCTGGAGATATGTGAAAGATACGCCGCTTCACATGGTTTGTTGTACAATGTACGAAAGAGTGAGCTTGTTGTGTTTAGGGTTGGTACTAGAAAGCCTAAAACAGTTCCTCCGGTTTTTCTGTATGGTGTACCACTAAACAGGGTGTCGCATTTTAGGTACCTTGGTCACATTGTTACTGAGGACCTGAATGATGATGGTGATATTGAACGGGAACGAAGGGCGTTGGCGATCCGATGTAATATGCTGGCTCGTAGGTTTGCACGTTGCACTAGGGAAGTAAAACTAACTCTGTTTAAGGCGTTTTGCCAGTCTTTTTACTCTTGCAGCCTATGGGTTAGACATACGCAGAGGGCCTTCAACGTTCTTCGCGTTCAATATAATAACGCCTTTAGGGTGCTGTTGGGGCTCCCACGGTTCTGTAGTGCATCTGCCATGTTTGCTGACGCAAGTGTAGATAGCTTCCAGGCTATTATGCGGAAGAGAACAGCATCCCTGATGCGAAGGATTCGGGGGAGTACCAACAGTATTTTAAAGGTGATATCGGAAAGGCCGGACTGCCCGTTCCTGTGGCACTGGACTCGAATGCACAGCTGCAAGTCTGGTGCAGCTGGATGCGGGCAAGGTTATAGTTATAGATATTTAAATTAATTGTGATTGTATTGTAATGTAATTTTGTATTCAATTTTAATGTTCAGATTTAATTTTAATGTTTTAATTTTGATTTTTGATTATAATGTAATTTTGATAATTTTATTTATTTAATGTCATGATTTTATATTTCCTCTAGACATTTTATTTTGATTTTAATTGAATTTTGACTTTAATTTTAATGATTTAATTTTTAATGTATTTTTTGAATTTGATAATTTGATTTTGATAATTTTACTTATTTAATTTTTATGATTTTATATATTAACATAGTTTTGTAAGTGCTACTAACAAAAAAATGAATCTTTGTGTTCGATTTAAATAAATAAATAAAATAAAATAGTTATGAAAAAATTACTTTGACAAAACTTTAATATTGATGTTACGAATATATTAGAGTATTTTTTTTTTAATAGTACTTTTTTAGACGTGTTTTCGGAATTAATTATGATCGAGTTAAATTATCAGTATCGTGTTTTCGTTCAGGCAGAATCTAATAAAGATATAAATTTACCTATATCAAAATTTCAGATCCATTGGTAAGCTGGTAGTCCTATAATTTGGCATGGCAAACGGCAAATAAAATCAAGGTGGCGTCTTAAAAAATGACTTGTAAATCCAAATATGTTCAAAACTTTTTTCAAATTATTGTTAAATTCATAAAATTGATACAGAATACTAAATATTAATAAGCAAAAAAAGGCTTGAATTTGTGAAAAAAATAAATAAATAATAGGTACTCGAATTTTTTTTACAATCAGCCAGTAAGTATGTCCTCTAGATCAAAAAAGTTTACATAGGTATAAGCTACTTGGTAAGAAATGGTAAAATAATTGAATAATAATTTGAAATAGTACCTATGTGTTGCTTACACTTTTTTATTGTGTGTATTTACTTTTATTTTTAACTTTTTACTTTCACTGTAACTTTTTAATTTTTATAAGCATAACTATTAGATTACAAAACAACAAAAAAACTTATTTTTATTTATTAACAACCCACGCTTTATATTATGTTTTACACAAAATAAACATAAATGGGTACCTCACTCGACTTGATGGATTGATGGAATCGCGCTTGTAGTTTTGAATCAGTCCCGAATTCATGATCTGAGTGGCAGCCCGGTTATCTATAACCTTAAAAATACTTTCCAGAAAAATAAAATTCTACATGCCAACTCAAGTTGAGTTACTGCATTACTTTACTCTGTGACGAAACTTGGTAGCTACGCAAGGTCACGAACTCAAATCCGATGCGCTTAGTGCGCGCGTTTCCCGCGCATCGTAGATCCTCACGTATCGGTACTCCTTGCGGGGGCTGGGGTAAGCCATAAATACCTACGATGCTCGGGTTAACCCCGCCTTAAGAAGGGTCAAAGTTTGGTTTAGGGCGTATATGGTAGAAGACCACCAAATGCACGTGCAAAAGTCAATAAATATAGATGACGGGAAACACCATGAAATCTTATCCGTTTAGCGGTTTCAACGTGAAAAATTTACGAAAACAGTTTCACGTTACTTTATAATATTAAGTATAGCTATATCTTTTCAAACTAGACTGCGGCGACAAGCTGTTTGCGACATGGTGACCCCCCCCCCCCCCCCTGATAATAAAGCTGGATCCGCCCTTGCACGCGGCCTTCCCCAAATAACTACTTTGTGAGGTATAAAGTTATGTTTTTTTTTATTTCACATAAAACATAGTATATGTTAATATGTTAAACAAAGCCTGTAAGTGATTATTTACTAGTAAGCGACTGTTATCAAATCGCTCGCACAATAATTCCCATGCAATTGTATAGTTGTCACTTTTAAAGTCGATATTTTTGATAATCAAAGCGGCATTTCCTTGAAGAGAAGCCCATAAATAGTGGAATTTATTAATATTATCTATACAGTCACTGTTGTGTATAAGAGAAAGGAATGTATCTTTAAATTCGAGCCAGTCTTGATAGCCGCCGCTAAAATGTGGTAAGTAAATTTTTGGTAGCCTAACCAAATTTCTCACTCGCCCACCTGACTCTGCATCGCTGAACTCCGCCACAGATCCGCTGCCCTTCCCCCCGGCAGCAAGCAGGCTCTTGGCTCTGGCCACAAGAGGGTAGTAGTCGTTGTCAAACTGCACACGCTCCGCGGGAACCTCATCGACCGGTGGCTCGTCGGATAGGATCTCGATTCCAGTCTGTAATGTGTCAAATTCCTCGCATAAGGGCTCAAATTTACGTAAGCGGCACTCTAAATCTATGATTTGCACCTCCGTTAAGGCTTTAGAAGTTTCAATTAATTTAATATGATTGCCAAAAATAGTGAGCTTTGATTTAATAGCTGAGCGTCTTTTAATTAAAGTTTTAAGTTCAGACATGATCACAAAGCAAACCACAATTCGATGTAATAGCAACAACTGATTTAAAATAACGAGCTACATACTTCATGTACCGTTATAAAGAAAGATATTATTATGTAAGCAAAAAAACATAACCTGAAGGGCTACTATGACATCTTATAGCAATTCTTATTCCACTGAGTGAAAGAGATGGTGCTAGACAATTAATAATCGGAAAATTAGAAAAACATGATCTAGCTTAACAGGAAATGTCATTAAAACTAAACATCTATGTCAAATTAAACTTCTAAAATTATTTTACTTACCCCCGAAAAGGCAGCGCTCACATTTTGAGTGACGCTGAAACGTCACTCAAAATGTGAGGGCTGCTTAACATTTGAGCAGCTCTTAAACTTTAGATTTTGTATGGTCAAACGTCACTTCTGAGTCTCTGTTAAATTCAAGTGGGACTTAAATATTGAGTGACGTTTCAGTATTCGGGGTTACCTACTCAGTTAGTTATAAGGGAAGCTCATAAAATTATGATAAAAGGAACAGTGACTTCAGGATATAAACTCACTGTAAGCAATTTTATTAATTATTAAATTCACACAAACTTTCGCATTTATAATGACTGATACACGCACTGTAAGTTTTAATGCGTTTTGGCAAAAAAAAAACTGCCTCGCTACTCCACAGGCTGCGTGGCAGTCCCAACACTATCCTGCAAATAGATAGCTGAACGGGCAGACAGTCCGCTAGTAGGCGCTATCTAATCGCACTCGATCTCTTCTAGTTATTAAGTACTAACATAGGCTAAGTCATATTGTTACTAACACGCTGGACCACACGTACATTCGAAGATTTAAAGTGAGTTTTTCGTCGCAAATTTGATTACGATTGAAAATTTTGAAGCCGTGTATCTCTTATTAAAACTATGAAAACACTTACTAAAAAAACATTTCTGCATTGTAATTTTTTACTCTATACGACACACTATAATATTATACTACTAATAATATTATACCTAACCTAAACAATATGAATATTCTACAACAAAAGCTAACAAATTTAATCATTTACTGAAGTGACTACTAAAACACAGAACAATTTATCATTATAACTAGAAAACGCTTAGTCTCAGGTAATTGAAACAAATTTAAATATACGTTTTATACCTATACCTGCAATTTGAAATCAATTTTTTGAAAATATGTCAAGAAATAAAAAAGTGCATTTTAAAATTACGAGATTATCTAAGTGATTTTTTTGCCCTAAATCTTGCCATACTTGTGAACAGGTTGAACAGTCTTCTGGTTTAAAGCATCGTGTCATCGTACGATCGATAGTCAGTTAGGACGACACCTGAGTACGATTCTATTAGACCTCTCTGCTCTGCCCAGGCGCTCCCCAGGGTGGCGGACACCTATTAAGGGTTTTTATAGCGAGAATATGGCTAGGTTGGGATCCTAACCTACCCCTTTTCGATATATAGAGGATCGAGTACTCGATCGCCGCGGCGACGCCGCGGCTCTGTCGCGGCTGCGGCAAGCTGCGACAGAGCCCACTTCATACAAAATGTTCTAGGCGTCTTTTGTTTTTCTGTCGCGCGCCGCGCCCTGCGGCAAACTCTCGCTATCGAGCGGCAAACTCGATCCGCGCGACGGGCTGCGACACGCCGCGACAACTCTGCGGCAGAAAAACAAAAGACGCCTAGAACATTTTGTATGAAACTTACTCTGTCGCGGATCTCTGTGTGAACGGCCGCGCGACGCCGCGCGCTGCGGCATCCACTCGATGATCGAATACATGATCTTAGCCTATCGAAAAGGGGTAGGTTAGGTTAGGTTAGGATCGTGGTCTATTCTTTTCCTCGTAATGGAAATCTGCACTAGATGTCCTCCACCCTGGGGAGAGCTTGCGTGCTTGAGTGTTTCCACGTGCACTTACGTCGGGGGTCAGCAGTATTTTATTCGCGTAGTTTGCGTAAACATCTTCGGTGGTTAACACCATCTTGAACGGATTACTATGCAGGACGCTCCAGAAATCTGGTAACCTTTTAGTTTAATTAACCAATTTATATAGGTTCGTACACCGAGTAGCACCTTTTGTTAGACCTTTTGTTATTAGCAGTAGCCATTGTTGCAAGTAAAACGCAACTAACAACTCGGAACCCCGGCAGGCAGTGGCCCGGCAGGCCCCTCTGCTTTGCTGATGTCTCTTTGAGGCGCGCGTGGAACACGAATGGAGCGTCTCCCGCGGCAGCTAGGTTGGTTTGAGTATCTTTTCCTCAAGCGTAACTGCTTCGCTGTCTATTCCCTCTCAGAGGCGGACGTAGCCTAGCCATTTTCTCGCTATAAAAACCCTTAATAGGTGTCCACCACCCTGGGGAGCGCCTGGGGAGAGCAGAGAGGTCTAATAGAATCGTACTAAGGTGTCGTCCTAACTGACTATCGATCGTATCTGCGTTCTCGTCGCATGATGAGACTGTATAATCTGTTTACAGTACACACCTGAAGACTGTTTAACCTGTTCACAAGTATGGCAAGATTTAAGGCAAAAAAAAAATCACTTAGATAATCTCGTAATTTTAAAATGCACTTTTTTATTTCTTGAGATATTTTCACAAACTTGATTTCAAATTGCAGGTATAGGTATAAAACGTATATTTAAGTTTGTTTCAATTACCTGAGACTAAGCGTTTTCTAGTTATAATGATAAATTGTTCTGTGTTTTAGTAGTCTTCAGTTAATGATTAAATTTGTTAGCTTTTGTTGTAAAATATTCATATTGTTTAGGTTAGGTATAATATTATCCTTACTAATATTATAAAAGCGAAAGTGAGTTTGTTTGTTTGTTTGTTACCTCTTCACGCTTTAATGGATACACCGATTTTGATGAATTTTGGTATAGAGATAGTTGGGAACCAGGAGACGGACATAGGCTAATTTTTATTTCAAAAAAGTGGGATGTGAGGGAGAAAGAGGGAAGAAAAAGAAAAACTTAGCGTTGCTATTACAAATCGATAAGGCGCAAGGAGAACTGTGTTACCCCGAATTTAACGCGAGCGAAGCTGCGGGCAAAAGCTAGTAATAGTATAAAGTAAAAAATTACAATGCAGAAATGTTCTTTTCCTCACTTTATATCTTTGAATGTCTGCAAAATTGCTATTCTTAAATTCCGTTTGACAAAAACTAGCAAGTCATTTCTAATAAACAGTAAGGGCCTTATCATACTAGCGGATTGCGAGCGTCTTCAAAACGAAGCGGGTGCGCAGCGAATGCGTCGCGAACACGCCGCGGCTGCTCAGCGAAGACGTCGCGGACGTGCGGCAAATTCGCAACGTTTTCGTCGCGTGTTTGTAGCAAGTTAACGATGCAAAATACACTCACTAACGTACGTCCACGGTGTTATTCGCGGCGAATTCGTTGCGCGTCCACAATGAATTCGCAGCGCATTCGCGGCGTGTTCGTTGCTCGCCCGTAACGTATTCGTTGCGCGCCCGCTTCGCTTTGAAGACGCTCGCAATTCGCTAGTATGATAAGGCCTTAAACGCTTTCACAATAAGTTACCAACCTCAGTTTCAGAACTGACCGATGGAAAGTTAATGACTACATTTAGCGTGTCTTTATTTAAAAAAAGCATATTCAAATTTGAGCTCATAAACGGCACAAAGTGGATGTCTCTACGTATACTCAATCTTATTTTTTCAAATCTATATAATCAGTTTTTTTTACATTAGTTATCAAATCACAAAATTATACAACCTTTGTACAGATGGCAACATCTGCGTCAATTGTTTCATATAGTTTTTTATTTCATGAATAAATATTTTAACAAATTATTTGTGAATGAGTCGACATTGTAGACCGTATAGATTCCTAGACGCTTGATAACTTCTTATACTATTTTACGTTTTGTAAAGTAAACAATGACTTATTGTCAGGCCAACGCTCTCCTCCCATACTTAGGTACTAACGCTGTAACAACTGCATTATAAAACCAAATGATTTCAAAAGAATCGTACGCGGCTGCTATTATTTAGCCACGAGCTCATCTCTTTCTTTGTTTAGTGGAGAGGAGTACGGAGAGAACGCATCGTACCCTCGTTCAATCCCTGCAAATTATGACAACGCGTAAAACCACCGCGATGTTTCCTCGCACACTTTCATAGGGGGCGATATTTTTACTTTTACAAAATACTTATATAATTCACTGTAAATATTTGACTGTAATGTATACATATGTAATCGATAGATCTTGATGGGAGCTAATGATTAAACCTTAAACGAACGTCGTAGCTTCTCTGAGTGAAAATACTAATACTAATCGGAAATTATTTTACGCAGCGAAATGATCTCAAAATGGCAGCGCTCAGTCTTCCCCCGCACGCGATGCGTTACAATGCTCACTAATCGTTATCATTTTTTTATTCGTTATCTATCGTGTGGTATATTTAATTTTGGATATACATTATAGATAAGTAGCTACAACACCAAACTGTATCCCCAGACTATAATCTACACCTGTGTCTAATTTCTTCAAGACCCGTTCAGCCGTTTCGACGTGAAAGAGTAACAAACATCCATACATCATTTCATAAACTGAGGTATTTCAAGACGAACCTTTCTAAGGCACGCTTTTAACACCGCGTATTCTGAACGCCTTTTCGTCGTTTCTTTTCTGCATTTAGGGATCTTTACTCTATATATATGATACATTTAATAATATTATTGATAACCTACTATAAAAAATCCTAGAACAAAAATACTAATTTACCAAAAATAATAAATAAATTAATCTTGCAAACAGTAGTAGTAATCAATCAAACACTCGTGGTGCCACTCGATTTGTTAGTTTTAATAATTTGAATAAATTCTTTTTAATGTGATTTCATAATACTTGCTGCTATCCAATTTTAAGAAGCATTAAAATAAAATAATGATGACACATAATGACAGCTTGCAAATAACGGGAAATTTGAACATATATAAATATCTATATTGTTTTCGGTAAAATGGATATCGAATTATTGATTTATTTAGTTAAGGAGAGGCCTGTCCTTTACGATGTTAGTAGTGCCTCTTATAGAGACAAACGTCTTAAAGACAGAAAATGGTTAGAGATTGCCTCAGAATTGGGGTCTACATGTAAGTTTATTTTCTCTTCATCTCTCTCTTCGCAATATTTATAAAATTTTAGGAACGCTTGGCCGCAAGTCGCCTTATGTGTAGCGATGATGCTGGTAGAATTCGCTTGCCCAAAATAAATCGATTCACTTAAACCTTGAAGAAATCCAAATTATAATGATAGGAAAGCCGGCAACGAATTTTACAGACTGGCGGTTTGCACATTAAATGTGGTAGCATAGCGCTTTGTTTGTGGTCGTGGTCAATACAACAAAAAAGAAAACATATGAATAGATAAAAGTTTAATAAAAAAAAACAACCTAACATGTTTTAAAACAATATAGGTATAAAATAACAAAGTACTTTCCATTGCACTTCAATTAGGTTTACATTACAACGCAACAAACACCGACGGTGGCATGACCGACACATGTCAATCGATTACTTTGTCCATAATCCTACAGACAAAACCTTCAGTTTTTTCGAAAAGGTCAGCAAAACATCCATACGATTACATGGCTATAAAATCCATACTGGGTCCATGAAGATCTTTTATTCATTTCTTTACGTATTTTTTACATTTTCACGTTTTATAAAAAAAAAAACATTTAAAACTATAAATAATTGTACTCCACTAGCATCGGGAACAGGGTCCGAGCTACCGGTGGTCAGGACTCTTGAGAGTGGAACCTTCTAATAATACGGGCCGTGTCCAGAAGTACTGCTATCTGTATCAAGCCCTTGATCTAGCTACCAAGCGATAGCCTCCTCAGATGTTGGTCAAAGCTATTGGCCGACACGAGTATCGATACAATGACTGCTGTATTTAAGTGCCACATGTCGACAACCTCGCGAACCAGATCTAGATACTTGAATTGTTTATCTTTCTCCGCCTTTACGAGGTTCTCGTCGTGCGGAACCGCGTGCGTTATATCAATAATCATTGCGCGACTCTCTAATCGATCTATCACCATAATGTCAGGCATATTGGCAACAATCGTCCTGTCAGTGACGATAGATCGATCCCCATATAGCGAGAAATTACCATCTTCGAGAACTGGATCGGGCACAATAGTACCGCACTTCTGATTCCACAAGGTTGTACTTCAAAGCAAGTTGTTGGTGGATACTCCTGGCAACTAGGTTGTGTCTATGCAAGTACTTTCCGTTAGCCAGACAAGAACACCCAGAAATAATGTGAAAGATCGATTCTCCCGGACGGCGACATGCCCGACATATGTCAAGCGTGCCATCCTTCAATGTATTTCCGGTAGTTGTTCGTCATCATAACTTCGTCCATTATTGCACAAACAAAACCTTCCATTTCCCCAAAGAGATAACCAAAGCGTAGCCAGGATACGGACACTGAGAAATCTACATAAATTATAATTATTATAGGTTATTAAAATAATCCGCAAATTTTTCACGTATGCCATAAACCGTGTGAGGTGCCCTTCGGTTATGAGAGCTATCAATTTGTATCATTTGCTGGTCATTTGAAGTTTCTGTCAACAAAGCCTGTTGGTAATCTTCTTCACAATTTTGAAGTCTTAACAAATTATGAAGCACACAGCATGCAGACACAATAATAGGTATTTTGTTTTCTCTAAATTCAATCGGCCTTAAAAATATTCTAAACTTCATGGACAAAATACCGAAAGCGTTTTCAACAACACGGCGCGCTATGCACAAATGCTTGTTGAATTTATCCTTTCTTAAATCTGCTCTGGATTGTGCATAAGGGTAAGGCCGCAATAAATTGGGAGACAAAGCAAACGCCTGATCTCCTACTAGTACATGTGGTGAAGGTTCCACTTGGCCAGGTAATGGCTTGTCGTCAGGAATATTTAACCGCCCTCTGTGTAGTCTGCGACCGATTACCGACTCTTCAAAAATTCCTCCGTCGCTGTTTCGGCCGTATCCACCAACATCAATGCTAACAAACTCATATTTGGGGCCAACGACAGCTAGCAAGACAATGCTATGTTTTTTTAAATAACAAAAATACTGGGATCCGCCATTATCAGGACACTTTATTGTGACGTGTTTGCCATCTATGGCCCCAATACAATTTGGGAACCCCCATTTTTCTTGAAAATTTAAAGCTATGGTTTCCCAATGACTTTTTGTTACATCTGGCATGTATGTAGGCTTTAAATTTATCCAAATTGCATCGCAAACTTGGGAGACAATTTGCGATGCAGTGGACACTCCAACTCTATAACTATGCGCTATAGTGGTTAAACTGTCTCCTGTCGCTAGATATCTGCCGAAAAGAGAGAAAGTATTTTTTTATATCAGTGAGTTATTTGCGAAGGCATGACTTAATGTTACTTGAAAAAAAACTTTAACTAAAACTACGGTATAAGCTATTTTGGTCACTATTTTTATCTTAATTATGTTTTTGGTTTTGTTGTGCATTTCTATCTAGAATTTATTTTGTTTGACTAGAAACCAAACATGCTAACTAAATCGTCTATAAATCGCCATGTTTAATTTAATCGTCTGTCACATTTTAGGCTTGACATCTGGACTGTCATGACTCTTTTAAAGATATCCCGTTTAAACCATAATCCTCTGTTAGTTAAATATCCTTTGCACTAGTGCAGAAAAGCAAAGATGCCGTGTGTTCAATACAACATTAGTTTTACTTTATGCGAAACCCGAAACACGTGTCTAGTATTTTTATCTGAAGAATCTATGTACAAAATTTCAGAACTTTATCATGAAAAATCATAAAGTTATAAGCTTGTTATTCTACCTGGTTGTCCGTACAAAATCACGGTCACCGCGCGGCACATACGGCACCGCACGTGTGTACTGTCGCTTTGACCTACCGTGACCTTGTTGCGCGCCGTATGATTTCGTATACCTACTAAGTGTCCAACTCGTAACCTATTTTTAATATTTTTGGGACAAAATATAACATGGTTATGTAAGGGCACACTATTGCATACGATGCATGTTGCATTCGTAGCCCGAGCCAGTAGGCTCTGCGCCACGGTTGTGAACAGTTCTGTACGTCTTTAGTTGTGTGTGTTATAATAAACGATATTACGTGTTCTCTCAGTTTCATTTATCTCACGTAGACAGAGCCTACTCCACAGTGGTGACCCCGAGAACCGTTGTGAACTTTTGCGGTGTATGAAGTGTACCGTTTCGCGATTGTAATAATATAAAATGTATCCAGCACAAGTTTCAACACCTGCGGCGCCGCCGGAGCCGTCACACAGTAAAGAAGTAGCAGCTATAGCAGTCGGCAACCGATTATCGGATTTCTGGTGCGATAAACCATCACTATGGTTTTCTCAGACAGAGGCAATCCTTGCACCACAAAAACTCAGCGACGAGGCAAAGTTCAATATGGTTGTCGGCAGACTTAACAAAGACATTCTCGACCAAGTGAGCGATATTCTACGCGACCCTCCAGAGACTGGGAAATTTAACGCCATTAAAACACGCCTCATTGCAGCATACGAAGACAGTGATAATCAACTTTTTGAAAAATTACTAAACCTGGAGTTGGCCGAAAATAAACCAACACAATTACTGAGGCGCATGCGTGACTTAGCTCGCGGCAAGGTTGAGGAAGTAACACTGGCAAAATTGTGGATGAGGCAACTCCCGACATCAGTAAAAGGTGTACTAGCAGTCACCGGCACGAAAGATTTAGAAGGTAATGCGCAGGCAGCCGACAAAATCATGGAGGGCATGCGGTCCAGGGAAGTGCTGGAGGTAACAACGACGCAGTCGACGTCATCAGACGTAGGCGAGCAGATAGCCAAACTCACGGCACAGTTCGAAAAGTTTCAAGATACCCAAAAACAAGGGTATGTAAGAGGACGAGGCGGATTTTACAGAAGAGGAAGATCGTCCTGGAGATCGCGCGGGACACAACGGACAGATACAACCGGCAGAAATGGTCTATGCTATTACCATAACAATTTTAAGGATCGTGCACACAAATGCATCAGCCCGTGTTCGTGGAAGAATAAAACGCCGGAAAACTAACCCGGGTGCAGCCAGCGGCGGATGTATGCACTATATCCGGATCATACCGCCTAAGCGTGACCGACTCCAAAAGTGGTCTACGTTTCTTGGTGGATACGGGCGCGAACGTTTCAGTTTGCCCCCTGAATAAGAAAATGAGCACGAGCGCATGTGAAGACTACAAGCTGTACGCGGCAAACGGAAGCGTCATAAAAACGTATGGTACTATATCTTTATTGTTAGATTTTAAGTTACGGCGAACGTTCCGATGGAACTTTATTGTAGCAGATGTTCAGCAACTAATTTTGGGAGCCGATTTTTTAGGATATTTTAATTTGTTAGTAGACATAAAGGCTCGAAAACTTATTGATAAATCAACTAATTTATGTACGGTAGCAGCCATTGTAAACTTTGATGAAACTCACATAGTAAAAACAATAGAAGTCAATCATCCGATGTACGAACTGTTGTCTCGTTTTCCAGATATCACCAAACCTAGCTGTTAAAAAGAAAACATTAATCATAAAATTTACCACCACATAGAGACCGAGGGTCCTCCTGTTCATGCACGCGCACGGAGACTGCCGCCTGAACGATACAAAAAGGTCAAGGAGGAATTCAGAATCATGCAGGAATTAGGTATTTGCCGACCATCTAAATCACCGTGGGCAAGCCCCTTGCATGTAGTAGTTAAGAAAAATGGTGAGTTAAGACCATGTGGCGACTACCGGAGTCTTAATACCATAACGAAACCTGATCGTTACCCAATCCCTCGGCTACATGACTTCACGTACATACTGACCGGTAAGTCGATTTTTTCTAAATTAGATATTCGTCGGGCGTATCACGCGATTGCTGTCAACCCTGATGATATCGAAAAGACAGCAATAATTACACCGTTTGGGCTATTCGAGTTTTGCCGTATGACGTTTGGGTTACGTAATGCCGCCCAAACGTTTCAACGTTTCATGAACCACACGGTGCTACAAGGGCTGGACAGTATTTCTGCGCAGGATGATAAAGGTAATTTGCAAACATCCAGTCTATTTTCGTATTTAGATGACGTCATTATAGGAAGTACCAGTGACGATATACATAAGGTACATCTCCACAAAATATGCGAGCGATTCGAAGAGTTTGGTATAACTATAAACATAGACAAATGTGCGTTTAAAAGAAATAGCATCGATTTTTTAGGTTATGAGGTGACTAGGAATGGTATAAGACCACTAAGTGAAAAGGTTGATGCCATTAGTAAATTTCCAAAACCAGAGAACATAGAGCAGTTAAGACGTTTCTTAGGTATGGTAAACTTTTATCGCTCCCACATACCTAATGCTGTAAGACACCAATCTATTTTAAATTCGTACTTACACAATGCGAAAAAGAAAGATAAAACCCGCATTGAGTGGACTACAACCTCAGAGGATGCTTTTTTGCAATGCAAGCAGGATTTGCAAACTGCAGTCACGTTATCATATCCGTGCGACGATGTGCCGTATGCAATAATGTCTGACGCATCAAATACTTGTGTTGGGGCCGTATTACAGCAACGCATTAATAATACTTGGAATCCATTAGGTTACTTTTCCAAGGCACTGACCGACACTCAACAAAAATACTCCACGTACGATCGTGAATTATTAGCGATATATTTAGCATTAAAACACTTTCGTACTTTAGTGGAAGGTCGTCCCTTAATAATATATACCGATCACAAGGCGTTGACCTACGCATTTAAAACTGTCAATTCTGACCAGGAATCGCAGCGCAGAATCCGTCACTTAGCCTTCATTAGCGAGTTTACTACGGACATAAAACATATTACGGGAGAAGAGAATAGCGTGGCAGATGCCTTATCTAGGGTCTCGACGATTGACTGTCCGTCATTTATAGATTATAACGAGCTTAGCGAAGCACAAAAAACAGATTCATACTTACAAAACAGCCACAGAAATACTAGTGTCATCATAAAAAAATTATATTTGCCAATATGCAACAACCCTGTATTTTGCGAGGTTTCAACGTCCCACGCTAGGCCTTATCTACCGGAGCAGTTTCGAAGAATAGCTTTCGAACACATACATAACTTGAGCCACCCAAGCATTAGAACAACGCGCAGGTTGGTCCGAGAAAAATATTTTTGGCCCACAATGAATAGGGATGTAGGACTTTGGTCTAAGACTTGTGTGTCTTGCCAAAAAGCAAAAATTGGAAGACATACCGTCTCAGATATTCAAAAATTTCAAGACTGCGATAGATTTGAACACGTTCATGTTGATATTATAGGGCCGTTGCAGACGACATCGGATGGATACCGATACTGTCTTACACTTATAGACAGACGCACTAGATGGCCGGAGGCATTTCCTATTAAAGACATTACTGCAGAAACAGTCGCCAAGGTAGTATATGAGGGCTGGATCGCGCGTTTCGGATGCCCGTTGAGATTAACTAGTGATCAAGGTAAACAATTCGAAAGTAGTTTATTCAACGAACTTATGACAGTTATGGGTATACATAAATTAAGAACAACTGCTTACCACCCTCAAAGTAACGGGGTTGTAGAAAGGTGGCATCGGTCACTGAAAGCGGCCTTAATGGCACGATTAACGGCAACGTCGTCATGGATCACGGAACTGCCTACCGTATTGCTAGGGTTGAGGATAGCCTTGCGTAACGATAATGGAGCGTGCGCTGCTCAAATGACCTACGGTCAAAGCTTACGCTTGCCTGGGGATTTTTATAACCTTTCAACTCAAATTTCATCAGACGAGGGCTACGTTAGACAAGTTCGTGATAGGATTAGAAATTTGAAGCCAATGGCGGACAAACACCCCAGTTCAAAAACCCTTTTTGTGCACCCCGACCTTAAGTCTTGTAGTCACATTTTCTTAAGAAACGATTTTGTGCGAAAACCTTTACAACCACCGTACGATGGTCCATATCGTGTCCTAGAAAGGAACTCTAAGGTCTACATCATTCAGAAAAACGAAAAAACAGTCCGTGTGTCGATTGATAGACTCAAACCAGCTTATTTGATTAATAATAATATACCGGATGCATCAATGAATAACACGTACAACGATATACCTATAAATAATAAGCATGATAAAAATACGCACATAGTTAAAAGTGCTGACAATGTCATAGACATAAGTAAGGATGTACCATTAAAGTTTTCGAGAAGCGGGCGTACCATAAAACGGCCTGCACGTTTTTGTTTATAAATTAAGTTAACAGATTAAGTTAAGTATAGATTAAGAACGTAATTATTATAAAAAAAAAAAAACAAAACAAAAATATAACTGTTGTTTATTTAGATCTGTCGTGTATAGATATAAACTGATCCCAAGATCCAGGTCGTAGACTCGACAGAACTGAGTAAAAATAATGAAAACTGTTCCATAATATTTAGACCATACTAGAATGTAATTACGTATTATGTTTTGTGATTACCAACAAAAACAATTTGATATAATCAACAACCATCCATTATTAATTATTATTGTTATGTACAACCCTAGTACTATGACATAAATAAAGTGTCTACGTTAGTTTAAGCATAAAATGCTAAATGCACATTACCAAAGAAACGTATACGAGAAACGAAAATGTAATTATTGTCACAAATTATACAGTACTCCATTTCAAATCGTTGCCCAGACTATACCATGGGAAAAGCAGTAAACAAGGAAGAAGTTGTCGTAGTCAACCAAAACGGACAACAAGAAGTAATATATACCAGAATGGACCAGTTTAGTGTAATGTTGTTGGTGATTATTTGCATACTAGTCTGTGGGACCGCTTGCGTGGTGGCTCAACGCTGTAACCGCAGGCTTAAGAACTGGCTAAGGAAGCAGGTGATGGTCAATGCGACGCTAGCGCCCACACCTACGACACTGCAACATGTACTGCCCAGTGTGACGGTCACACATCCACAACCAGCAACTGTAGCAGGAAGTTACGCATGATTCCAAAGCGCATTACAATTTTTATTGCAAGTGGTATTTTACGTTCCTCGTAAACGTTCCTTAAGTTACTAGTTATAAGTACCTATTGTAATTATCATAAGGATTTTTTTATTTTTTTTTAAAGGAAGGGGGATGGTTGTAAGGGCACACTATTGCATACGATGCATGTTGCATTCGTAGCCCGAGCCAGTAGGCTCTGCGTCACGGTTGTGAACAGTTCTGTACGTCTTTAGTTGTGTGTGTTATAATAAACGATATTACGTGTTCTCTCAGTTTCATTTATCTCACGTAGACAGAGCCTACTCCACAGTTAAAAAACTATTGGAATCGACTCAGTTACTTATTCTGAACAAACTATATTCAGGTTTCGCATATACTAAAAATAATGTTGTGTACTGCATTTTTACCCGACTGCGCACCGCAAAGGAGGATAATTAAACTAAATGGTCCCCATTTTCGAGAAAATATGTTGAAAATAAGACTATTGAGATTTATTTGAAATTATTTTTTAGCCGAAACTGCCAAAACAAAATGGAAAAATTTGAAGGACGGATTTTCCAGGCACATTAAGAGCCAAAAAACTTATACCGGCCAAGGGGCCAGAACACATAAAGGCTGGCAGTGGGCTGAACAAATGGAGTTTCTGAGGAGCCATTTAGCTTTCGCCCCGACTCGGACCAATTTGTCAAGAGACAGTTTTTCTGACACGGAAGATCACAGATCTTCGGTACCGTCAACTCCAAAGCGTCGACAGCTCCGTACGCCCACCAGTACGATGGAGGAAGACAACCCTAATTCATATACAATTCGAGTTTTGGACTATTTAAATAATAAAATTAAGCAAGTTGGAGTGGCTCCGGATATGATAGAAACCACGTTTCTAGGTTATGCCGGTTCGGTTAAGCTTCTGTCCCCAATGCGTCAATCTGATATCAAATTCAAAATAGCGGAGCTGATAAGGGAACAAGAAGTAGATCAATACCAAGAAAGTTTACTTTTAAATCAACCATACTCACCTGTCCAGAGAAACATACCACACACTAACACCAATGCCACATCACCTCCTTCACAATCAATCAACCCACAACCCTCACATTCTACATTCAGTAACGACAATGTCAAGCATTCCCGACACTCGAACATATATTATTCACAGAGACACACACCATACGGTATCACCACACAATCACCACACATGAACAGGCGAAATTCTAACACCAACAACACACAAGAATCAGAAATGAACACTCTACACTATAATTCCAACCCCACACCAACACCACACACGGTCACCTACCCCACACAATCACCACACCCAAACACATCATACAGTACCGTCTGCGGTACACAATCGTCACAAATTATTCCACCACAAAGTATCACCGACTCCACTCAATCACCGCACATAAATACACCACAAAGTATCACCAACCCCACACAATCATCACACATGAACACGCCATACTATAGCACTTACACCACACAAGAATCAGAAATGAACACTCTACACTATAATTCCAACCCCACACCAACACCACACACGGTCACCTACCCCACACAATCACCACACCCAAACACATCATACAGTACCGTCTGCGGTACACAATCGTCACAAATTATTCCACCACAAAGTATCACCGACTCCACTCAATCACCGCACATAAATACACCACAAAGTATCACCAACCCCACACAATCATCACACATGAACACGCCATACTATAGCACTTACACCACACAAGCATCAGAAATGAACACTCTACACTATAATTCCAACCCCACACCAACACCACACACGGTCACCTACCCCACACAATCATCACACCCAAACACATCATACAGTACCGTCTGCGGTACACAATCGTCACAAATTATTCCACCACAAAGTATCACCGACTGCACTCAATCACCGCACATAAATACACCACAAAGTATCACCAACCCCACACAATCATCACACATGAACACACCATACTATAGCACTTACACCACACAAGCATCAGAAATGAACACTACACTATAATTCCAACCCCACACCAACACCACACACGGTCACCTACCTCTCACAATCACCTCACCCAAACACACCATACAGTATCGCCTGCCATACACAATCATCACAAATGATTCCACCACGAAGTATTATCAACTCTACACAATCACCACACATAAACATACCACAAAATATCAATAACTCCACACAATCACCACATATTAACACACCAGAAAGTGTCACAAACCTCACTCAATCACACACCTCGACATACTCACCATCGTTTGGCCCTGTCTCCGATCAAGAAGGAACAAATTCCATTCGGTCTTTCTTTGCTACCTATACAGACTAGGAAAGTCTTAATTTTATAACCTATACAGACTAGGAAGGTCTTAATTTTATAACCTATACAGACTAGGAAGGTCTTAATTTTATAACCTATACAGACTAGGAGGGTCTTCATTTATTTTCAATTTTCGACTTATTTTATCTTCTGTTTGTATTTAATTGTCATTGTTTTTATTTTGCACTATACTTAAAAATTAAAACTGCTGTGTCGACTATTTTAATAGTTTCATTAATTTTCGCCCGTTAATTTAATCAATACCTTGACACGGGAATTTTATAAATTAGTTGTAGATTCGGGTCGTAGAAAGGAATCGATTTGTATAACATATTTACTAGATACTTAACTTATACCTTTATAAATCACAAGCTTTTGCCCGTGGCTTCTCGCGTTAAATTCGGCGTAACACAGTTCCCGTTTCCTGATTAACAGGTACCTGAGCTACCTGTAGTTTTCGCACTTGCAGCTTATTTGTTGTAATAGCAATGATAAGTTTTCCCTTTTCTTCCCTCTTTCCCCCTCATTTCTCCTTTTTTTAGGATCCCAACTATCTCTATACCAAAATTCATCAAAATCGGCTAAGCCAGGCATAAGGCCTGAAGGCGTAACTAACAAACAAACTCACTTTCGCTTTTATAATATTAGTAAGGATTTACTTATTTACCGTAATGCTATCGCAAAACGTTCCTCTGGTGGAATTGCTCTACGCCAATTAGTATTTGTTTTGGTTATTGATGGTCGTATTGCATTGAGAACATAATCAAAACATCGAATTGACATTCTAAAATATGTATGAAAACGTTTCTCATCTTTGAGAAGGTCAGGTACCAAGACATAAAATTCGCCACACTGCTCCCTCTTCAAATTTATGGGGTGGACCCACATTTTCCTAGAAGAAAAATACGTAGGTATAAACATAAACTCAATCACAGAATGCGCTCCAAATCACGACCATATCCGTGTCGTTAGCGCGTCAAGACAGTTCGAAATAACCGTGAGCGCTGTGTTTTAATTTTGAATAAAATTTGTTTCGTTTTTCCCATGGACTCTGGAACCCCAAAAAAACGGTATTCGTTTTCATTTTTTTCTTCCGTTCCTCTCACTTATACTATATTCTATATAACCCAAATCCTTCATTGCCAAATGCCACCAAATTTTCAGTAAAGACATTTTATTATGTATTTATTTTTTACCTGCGTTTATTACGACTATGTTGTAGTCTATCTTCGTCAATCGCTACTGCCAATAACAAAAGGTCGTCATCATCTGATGAAGAACCCATCATGACCTTGGTCCTGACACACTGACAATAATAGCACTCAAAACTAGGACGCGGTGAAGTGTCAAGAGAACCTATCTTTGCCAATAATAGAAATGCTCCTGGTCAATTTGTAGACATGTTACGTCAAAAGAACAGGTTTGCCAGATTGAGTCTTAATTTTCCAATATCTTTTTTCCCCGGCACATTTTGCAACTTTATGTCTGTATTTCCAAAAGAGAAATGATTTTAATACGGAACAATACAAAAAAAATGGTGTATAAATACGTATCTACATAAGTCATAGTTGGTAACCTCAATAACATAACTATCCAATAGATTAAAGGACACAGCGATACCCGAGGCAAAGACGCTGTGGAAGAGCTTGCTAGAAGCGGATCGAACATGGTACCGGTTGAACCCGCACCTATCGTGCCATTACTATTCTGGCAACTAATTAAACTGGTAAGGAAATGCACCAGAGCAACACAACATTCGAAGTTCCTGGATGGCATAGCTATAAAGTATGTAGACACCTCTTTGTCATAGGAATCACAGACAACCGTGAAACATTTAGAAAAAAATATTTAGTACTTATTAGTTCCACGATTATTTACAGTTGACAAGTCTGGTCATTAAACGAAAAATGGCAGCATAAGTCAAAAAATTGGCCACAATTGCGTACGACGTACAGTTAACGGTTCCGTAGATGTTATGCAGAATATTGTCTCCCCATTTAACTTCTCACTCAGCCGGTGAAGTGGGCCAAAACCAGTCCGAATAACAGAAGTCACATCGAGATACCGCTGTGACTTCTATTTTAGGCGGCTTTAGGCGTTGTCCTAACACGCAGTGATCGTACAAATACGCGATGCGTTCTCACCGTACGATGGAAATGGTCCATGAAGCATTGCCTATGCTCGCGCGATGACTTGCGAGCTTCATTGAGGACACCGCGGAGAGACAGGCACTTCTAAAAAGGTTGTCAAATTAAAGGCGAAAGGATATTGTTCGAGTTTCATACATCGTTGCCTAAAAATTAAATAATGCGTATCTTGGATTGATACGTAATTCAAATCACTGCCTCTACTGAGAATTGTTGAAATTCAAAACGCTTCTAGAAAAACGGGACCAGGTGGTTGTGGTGTTTTTGGGCATAGTCGAAGAAACGTTTAAAAAGACGTTCTAGGGCCCGCCTGTTCTATCGCGTATTCTAAATCGTTTTTCGTCGCAAACTTTATTACGACTGAGAATTTTGCAGCGGTGTTTGTTTTATTTAAACTATGAAAACACAAAATAAACATTTCTGCATTGTCATTTTTTACTCTATACGACACATTTAATAATATTATAACTTAATTAAACAATAAGAATATTCTAGATATTCTAGAACGAAAACTAACAAATTTAATCATTAACTGAAGAATACTAAAACACAGAACAATTTATCATTATAACTAGAAAACGCTTAGTCTCAGGTAATTGAAACAAACTTAAATATACGCTTTATACCTATACCTGCAATTTGAAATCAAGTTTGTGAAAATATCTCAAGAAATAAAAAAGTGCATTTTAAAATTACGAGATTATCTAAGTGATTTTTTTTTGCCTTAAATCTTGCCATACTTGTGAACAGGTTAAACAGTCTTCAGGTGTGTATTGTAAACAGATTATACAGTCTCATCATGCGACGAGAACGCAGATACGATCGATAGTCAGTTAGGACGACACCTTAGTACGATTCTATTAGACCTCTCTGCTCTCCCCAGGCGCTCCCCAGGGTGGTGGACACATATTAAGGGTTTTTATAGCGAGAATATGGCTAGGTTGGGATCCTAACCTACCCCTTTTCGAGATATATAGTATCGAGTACTCGATAGCCGCGGCGATGCCGCGGCGTGTCGCAACTCTGCGGCAGAAAAACAAAAGACGCCTAGAACATTTTGTATGAAACGGACTCTGTCGCGCCGCTCTGTGTGAACGGCCGCGCGACGCCGCGCGCTGCGGCATCCATTCGATGATCGAATACATGATCTTAGCCTATCGAAAAGGGGTAGGTTAGGTTAGGTTAGGATCGTGGTCTATTCTTTTCCTCGTAATGGAAATCTGCACTAGATGTCCTCCACCCTGGGGAGAGCTTGCGTGGTTCAGTGTTTCCTCGTGCACTTACGTCGGGGGTCAGCAGTATTTTATTCGCGTAGTTTGCGTAAACATCTTCGGTGGTTAACACCATCTTGAACGGATTACTATGCAGGACGCTCCAGAAATCTGATAACCTTTTAGTGTAATTAACCCATTTATATAGGTTCGTACACCGAGTAGCCCTACGAATCAATTTGTTAGGACCTTTTGTTATTAGCAGTAGTCATTGTTGCAAGTAAAACGCAACTAACAACTCGCAACCCCGGCAGGCAGTGGCCCTGGCAGGCCCCTCTGCTTTGCTGATGTCTCTTTGAGGCGCGCGTGGAACACGAATGGAGCGTCTACCGCGGCAGCTAGGTTGGTTTGAGTATCTTTTCCTCAAGCATAACTGCTTCGCTGTCTATTCCCTCTCAGAGGCGGACGTCAAAGATCGCCGGCATCGACTGCCTCTACGAGGACACAGCTTTGCTCAGCCCTAGTGGGGCAGCCGATATCGATTTGCAGAAAATAAATTTATTAGTCTACTTCTTCCACCTTGACAGCCAGATGTTTTTGTTTATTCCGCCACTTCTTTTTACCAGGTATAACACTAGAAAGTGCTGAAATGCAGTCGTTTTGGAGGTGTTTCTCTTGTTAACTTTGACGTTCAAAAGCGCTGATCATCAGCCTGATTTGATAAATGACTTTTGATTTTGTTAATCCAGAACATAACTTTGTACTACTATCTTGAAACGTGCGTTTAGAAAAAAAATACAGCACAAAAGAAAACGGACAAGGGACGCTTTTTAGGGTTCCATAGCTAATTGGCAAAACCGGAACCCTTTCAACTAAAAAAGTATTCACTTATTAAACTACTAGCTTTCGCCCGCGTTAAATTTGGGGTACCACAGTTCTCCTTGCGCCTTATTGATTTGTTATTACAAATCAATAAGGCGCAAGGAGAACTGTGTTACCCCAAATTTAACGCGGGCGAAGCCGCGGGCGAAAGCTAGTAAGTAGATATTTTTTAAAGTATGATAGGATTGACATCGTCGCATAACGTGTACAAATATCATTTCTTTCATATATCTTTTAGACGCCAAGATTTGTTAAAAAAAAACAAATAACCTTTACTTTGAAACCGATTGAATTTTTTTTTTGCAAAAAAAATATAATTTCTATGAGTTCGTAACAAATCCATCCGTCTACAGAACCCTTCACTGTATTTGGAACGCACCTGACAGATATTTGATTTTATACCAAGGAACTTATAAGATAACTGGAATTCCAGTTGTTATGTGAATTTTATCTAAAAAAATGAACTTTATGTCAAAGGCACAAAGCTTATTTTATACTAGCTGTTCCACGCGGTTTCACCCACGCTGCTCAGCACCTGTTAGTCGTAGCGTGATTTTATAAAGCCTATAGCCTTCCTCAAGACATGGACTATCCAACACTAAAAGAATTTTCCAATTCCAACCAGTAGTCCCTGAGATTAGCACGTTCAAACAAACAAACAAACAAACAAACAAACATACAGACAAACAAACTCTTCAGCTTTATAATATTAATAGTATAGAAGCATAGATATAGATTAATTAATTCAAAGGGAGGATACTTATACCAAGTGATAAAGAGTCAAGGGTGGAAAGCGTCATTGTCAGTTAAAATATGTTTAAAAAAATAGTAGTTGTTAATCACTTAGATAGTTGAACTGGCACATAAATAAAAACGGGTTAAATCTATACTAATATTATAAAGCTGAAGAGTTTGTTTGTTTGTTTGTTTGTTTGAACGCGCTAATCTCAGGGACTACTGGTTGGAATTGGTAAATTCTTTTAGTGTTGGATAGTCCATGTCTTGAGGAAGGCTATAGGCTTTATAAAATCACGCTACGACTAACAGGTGCTGAGCAGCGTGGGTGAAACCGCGTGGAACAGCTAGTATAATAATAAAATAATAATTTCTCAAAAAAATTATTCCAAAAAAATTATTGCATCTTTTAAAAATATTTACTAATGACATATCATCATGGCATTCGTGTTACTCATATCTTAAAAACTGTATGATCATAACATATGGACATCTTTTTTTAAACATATTTTCTTTTTTTTTTGTATTACAGTGAAAGCTTCCACTTTCAAAATTTTAAACATGCGTTACTTAAAGAGGTGTAATAGTGAGAATTTTGCTGGATGCGGAATCCTATTTCAATGTTTTTTTTTTATTACTAGCAATTGTAAAACAAGGACATCAAGAAAGCTATCTCGCTCGGAACACTATTTGAGGCACATGTCATCACTGCAGTTTGTTTAAAACCTCCGTGCTAATTACCTGTCTACCATTTGTCAGTTCATGACCAAACTTGTCTAATGTAAAGTAATGCCTTAAATAATATGCAGTAAATAACTTGTTTTACTTTGTTTAATCGATTAATAAGTACCAATTATTCCATTTCCATACTCATTCTTAGATCTTATCGATCTATTAAAATATATGTATATGTTGTTTACAAAAAAAAAAAATACTAGGAGACCGGTGTAGGTATAACTATTTGTCACTTTTACTGGTTACCGCATACCAAATTTCAGTCGATAGGATAAACAAAAATCCGTCGAAAACGAAATTAAAAACACTTTTTTCGTCCATTTATTGATCTCTATACATAAAATTACATTTTTAAATATTTTTTAAAATCTCATAATAATCACTTATTATGAGTATTTAAATTAAGATGCCATATTTTTATGAAACATGACTATAGATAGGTAGGGAGATTCACCGTGCTGACAGGCCGTGTCGATGGCGCGTTCGTAACCAAGCGCGCCTCAAAAAGATGTCAGCAAAGCAGAGAGGCCTGCCAAGGCCGCCGCCTGCCGGGTTTACGAATTAATCGAAAAAATACCGCGCTTCGGAACACAAAGGTCAAAAAAGGTAGACGAACATGGATGGGTTTTATTCAGTAAAAATCAGACACTCCCCATCACTCCGCCCAGAGCGTGACCATCCATAAAAAAAATAGGAGTGTGGCTGTGTCATGGACACGGCCGTGGGTTTTACTTGAATACGTAAATATGTATTACACAATAATATACGTGTGACACATCACACGTTAAGTATATTTATGTCACAACATTTGTATTTCATCGGGTTCAGGAAGTAAATCATATAAACAAAAAAATACCCTACTAAACAACTTTTTTGATGATATAGGCCTGTGATACGAAAAGTACGAAACAAATGGCATACAGGATTTATCGAAATTTCTGGTAAACGTCAAATCAATACAGGTTTCACCAGGCGTTGTTGGAGAAGTTCCGATATAGGACAAATTAAACTCGTTGAACATGAAGAAGAGAAGAGAAGAAGAGACATTAACACTAAAGAGGCTCGGCCGCCCCAGCTGTACTGGCACCGTCGTTGTTGTCATATGGTTATGACTGGATTGCTTTTTCTCAGGCGTATATAATTTCTAAATTTGACTTTGGCTTTTTGACGAGTACAGGCCGACATAACAAAATATATAATTCACTGTAAGTATTTCGCATTTATCATTCTTTACACTACCTATACGACACATTAAATAATATTATACCTGAACTAAACAATAAAAAATCCTAGAACAAAAATTAATAAAATAGCAGTAGTTCAGTAAATTATACCAAAAATGTACTTAAACAAACAACAATTTATAGCTATTACTAGAAAACAATTCGTCTTAGGGAATTAAAACAAACTGAAATACACGTTTTATACCTACACCTGCAATTTGAAATCAAGTTCGTGAAAATATCTCAACAAATAAAAAAGCACATTTTCAAATCACGAGTAAAATTTTTCTGTCCTAAATTTTGCTATACTTGTCTATATATATAAAAGAAAATCGTGTTAGTTACTCCACTTATAACTCAAGAACGGCTGAACCGATTTAGCTGAAAATTGGTGAGGGGGTAGCTTAGAACCAGGAGACGGACATAGGATACTTTTCATCCCGGTATATATATATATTCTTAATATATATAAATCTCGTGTTACAATGTTTGTCCTCAATGGACTCCTAAACCACTTAACCGATTATAATAAAATTCGCACACCATGTGCAGTTCGATCCAACTTGAGAGATAGGATAGTTTAAATCTCAAATTATAGTCGCAATTTTAATTTATTGCTAATTATTTGTCTGTTATTATTTGACAGTCACAATTATCTGTTAACTCCAAATGATTCTAACAGATGTCGACCTTTCGACTGGGTTGACTAAGTAATCAATAGATGGCGCTGCTATGGTAAATCTACGAACGTGTCTACAAAGCTACATTTTAACAGCATGATTACCACGTGTTGTTGAATTAATTAAATTTATTTTGTAGTGAACGAAATACCGTATAATTCAATTATTTCAACATAAATAAAAATGACGAAATAGCACGATGCCAAATGTGCAGATACATTAGCAGCAATGAAGCTATTTGGCATATTCTCAGCTTTCCCAGTCACGAAAAGATCCTGCTGTCCAACATCTGGCAATACATCTTGAAAACGGTCAACGTGTATACTTCACTGAAGAAAATGTTCTCCAAAGAGCGTTCGAAGCTCCGAAAACGACTCTAACTGATTTTTTTACATTGTGTCAAAAACCTGATGTTTTTGGCCAATTCGCGAAGACATTGGTGTATGGTGATGTTCCACGTTATTTCATATGGAACAAATCCAGTAAAAAATGGGAGCCACGGAAACAAGGAAAACCACATCCTTCCATTACAGGCATATTCGTAACGTAAGTGCTTCTATTTACGTTTGTTATTGGTGAATGATCCCGGACAAACGTCTTTTAAATTTTTACGAACAGTTAATGGTCGAGTATTCAATACATACCAGGATGCATATCGTGAACTGCAATTGCTAGAAGACGATAACCATTGGGACTTAACGCTTGCTGATGCTGCGTTGACATCAACACCGAATAACATTCGTCAGTTGTTTGCAATTATTTTGACGACATGTTATCCCTCGCAAGCACAAACTTTGTGGGAAAAATATAAAAATTGTATGACAGAATACATCTTGCACCGAATTAGACAAACAAATCAATGCCAAAACATAGATTATACACCAGAGATGTACATTGAAGCATTGGTCTTGATCGAGGATTTATGTGTTCTTATTTCAAATTTACCACTTAATCATTATGGTATGCCATCACCTGATCGTTCAGCCACCGACTTAGTCAATACCGATTTACAACGAGAAAAGCAATATGACCATGGAAGTTTAGCAACAATTATCATGAACAGTGAACCCTTACTGACAGCAGAACAAAAAAATATTTATGATCGGATTATAAAAATATTTATTTCGTTTTTTCAACTGAATGAAACGAAATTTAAATCTTGTATTAAACGCACACTATGTAGGCAAGCATATTATAAGTTGGGGGATTATATTGATGATAAAAATGCTTGGCTCAATGCTGGTCCTGCTCCTCAAGCATAGGGGTAAACTCATTAATAAGTATCCGAAGCTATAGTGGAAGCTGCAGAAGATTGTAAGACTATCTTTGCAATGTATAGAATCAATTCTCTAGTATTGTATAATTATTAAGCCCATATGTGAGTGCTATGTATTATCATTGACTTGACGAAGCCCTGGTGGTTAATAGTGTCATGCTCACTTAAATGTCTCGCTGATGGTGGCGGGTGTGTCGGGTCATTTAGCTCCCTTCAAAATGGTCGAGCTGAATGGGGCTGATCCATACGTCATGTTCGTGAACGGGCGCTGTCAGTTGGGACTGGTCATTTTTTAACTACCACGGTCATTTTTAATTTATTTAAATTGAATTTTGTTTTTTATTTACTCTGGACGCTCTTACTGTGCACGTCTTTCTACATCGTTCTCACATATTTGTATAATCTCAACACGAATGATGTAAATACTATTTTGTAAAAATATTAGAATTTAAAAGAGTGTCCATGGAGTTTCTTGCCCATTCTTCTCCATAGAGATCAACGCTTTGGAATGGGCAACTGCAGTACTTTCACAAGTTATTATGCCTTGTGACCGGGACTGTAGATTCATTTTGTTTCTTGACATTCAAAAGTGCCTGTAATGGTCTAATTGAAATAAATGATTTGATTTGATTTGATTTGATTTGATTATGCTGGCTGTTGCTGCTGAACAAGGCGGTTTTTTTTCTTGGATGTACCAGGTGGAACCGGTAAGACTACTTTACTAGATGGTGGGCGAACAGCACATTCAACATTCAAGCTGCCATTGGACGTTCATAATAAACCAGATGCAATGTGTAACATCAAAAAGAATAGTGGAATAGCTGCAGTGTTGCGGAAGAGTTCTATAATAATTTGGGATATGTGCACAATGGCACACAAATATTCAATTGAAGCACTAAACAGAACTATGCAAGATTTAAACAGCAATAATAAACTTTTCGGTGGTGCTACCTTACCTTTGTCTGGTGACTTCCGGCAGAGCTTACCGGTTATATCTCGCTCTACTTTCGCGGATGAGATTAATGCATGTTTGAAACAATCATTCTTATGGCGAAGTGTTGTAGCACTTCGATTGACCATAAATATGCGAATACAATTGCAAAATGATCCATCAGCACAAATATTTTCCGAACAACTACTAGATATTGGGAACGGTGAAATAGAACTGCAACCAAATACGCAATGCATTAAACTACCAGACAATTTTGCACTGTTGTATAGGATAAAAATGAATTGATTCTGAGTATTTTCCCGGATATACAGAATAATTATTTGAATCATGAATGGCTCAGTCAACGGGCGATTTTGGCAGCCATAAACGTTGATGTTGACGAAATTAACTTCCAGATACAATAGTTGTTACCAGGCGATCTGATGTCTTTTAAATCAATCGATACTGTTGTTGATGAAAATGAAAGTGTAAATTTTCCGATTGAATTTTTAAATTCATTAGATATCCCTGGAATGCCACCACATAATCTTCGATTAAAGATTGGTTTGACTATTATTCTCCTCCGTAATTTGAATCCACCTCAATTATGGAACGGTACGCCTTTGGTCATCAAAAAGATCACCGGAAACATTCTTGAACCAACCATTTTGGCTGGGAAGTTTAAAGGAAAAGTGGTCCTGCTGCCACGTATTCCGATGATACCATCAGATTCTACCATACCCTTCAAAAGGCTACAGTTTCCAATTCGTTTAGCTTTCGCCATGTCTATAAAAAAATCTCAAGGTCAAACAATGTCCATTTGTCGTTTAGATTTGGAAAATCCATGTTTTTCTCATGGGCAACTATATGTTGCGTATTTACGTGTTGGGAAACCGTCGAATCTATTTGTGTTAGCTAAAGACAGGTTAACCAAAAACATTGTGCACCAATTGGTGTTAAATTAAATTGAAATTGAAAGTATTTATAATTCAAAGAAATAGATATTAATGTTTAAAAGTTTATGAGTTTAAGCGTCACATGTTATTTACTGTATTATACTGTAATATACTTATTTGTTATAAAATTAAATGGAAATAATAAATCTGATATTTTTTTATTTTGTATTGATTTCTGCTTAATATCAAGTGTAAGAACATTTTAATTAATTGTGTTCAACGATAATGACGGTGTTAACATAAGCTCCGTACTAAAAAAAATATAGTAAATAATATAGTCGTACAAAAAGTGAAAAAACGCATTACTTAGTGAAAGGACACAACAATATACATGTGACATTGTTATGCAGTGATTATTGTGACAATTTGTAAAGATTGAATCAAATGAATGATTTAAAAAAAAAAAAAAACAAAAAGTGTCAATCAAAAAACCGAACTGAACTTTAAATACTCTGTAGCATGTGTGAAAACTATAAACTATCTTAATATTAATTCCTGCCTAGAGAACAAACAAGAAGTGTTGGTCAAATTGTGAATTCAAAGAAAAAACAGTGAACTTTTGTATTTCCAACCGTCAATTTAACCGATAATTGTATCGTTAATAGAACAAAGAAATGACCTTTGGACTGTATTCGATACATCAATCAACCAATACCAAGATATGGTCAACAATTTCGGAATCAACATATATGTTCGTGTGGCCTAGCGCTTACGTCATGCGCCTCTAGACTCGAGGTCTTAAGTTCGAATCCCGTTAAGCGTTTCAATTTTCTGTTATACTTTCTAACGCTAAAATAATTATTTGTACATCAATAATGAATTTTTTCGAGAATATTACGCTGCGTAGAACACGTACTCAGTCATTGGCAGAGACCACATTCGAAGAATCTAGTAAGCATAACTCGACACTAGATGGCACCACAAATAGTTTACCAGACATGTCCGACAATGAGACTGACGAAACACAAGATTTAAAATCTCAAGTAGAAAAACTAAAATCAGATTTAATATCAGCTCATGAAGAAATAAATATACTCTCAATTGAAAACAGTAGTTTAAAATCATCACTGATTGAAATCACAAAAAAATGTGAGCTCTTGGAAAAAACAGCGAAGATTCTTACAACCGACGTAGGGTCACCAAAAAAGACAAGAAAGGAACATGCCCTATCAACTCCGTCAGTGCATTTAACCCAACAAAGGACTGTTGAATATGAAACTTCTCTGAGGAAATCTATGGCTGTTTCGGAAACACCATCATTAGCCAAAACACGATCCTACAATACTCAACGCGAACATGTTCAGGAACCTCAGGACACACATCTGCAAAATAATAGTGTCGCTCTGAAAGTAAAAACTTTGCCGGCGATTACCAACAGCCACCTCAAAATGTCATCTGAAATCCGTGAACAGGTTCACAAAAAAATATGTTTGATTTCTAGTAATAATGTCAATAAGATGTTAGACATAGGGAATAGTACGTTCACGGGGTTTAAGCTCTGTCATTATATCATACCAAATGGAGGCATAAAACAGTTGTTCTCAAATTTAGATAAAAAACTCGGAAATTTCACTCATGATGATTATTGTATCATTTATATAGGTGAGAGAGATTTCGAAGTTTCTAATAACTATAGATTATTAATAGACTTTATGAAGAAGAAACTTGCTAATATAATGAATACAAATATTGTGATTTGTTCACCTAATTTTAAATTAAGCAACAATTTTTCTATATTTAATAAACGTATTGAAATGTTTAATCATTTGATGTACTTAGATAAGGAATTGTGGGATTGTGCTTATCTTTTTGATTCTAATTATTGTATAGAATACACAAATGAAATGTTCCGGAAATATATTGCAACGGTTAACAATAAAGCAGTTGCTCAAATATTTAAACACTTAATGGAATATATTACATATCTAGGTTATGAGGTAACTTGTTATAGTCTTGATTCTCGTCATAATTTTGATGACACTGCTGACGGGGATATCTTAAACCAATCAGTCAATAATAATACAATTTTATGTAATGATAAATCTACCCAAACTGAAGGCATTTCTAACAATGACGGAACGGAGCATGATTTTTTTCGTCTATAATCAAATAAATATCTTACATCAAAATATTAACGGATTAATAGGAAAATCAGATCTGTTAAGCATTAATATGAATGAACTTTTATGCGCAGGAAAAGCAGTGGATGTTATATGCATTACGGAACACAATATGAAAGATGATGATACTATGCACTTATATATGCCTGAATATAAACTTGGAACATATTCTTCAAGAAACACTAGAAAAGGTGGTACGTGTATACTTATTAGACATAGATACGAGTTCAAGGTCATAGATATAAACGAATTTGGTGTGCCCAGTTTTATAGAGTGCTGTGCCATTGAACTGGTAGCTCACAAGTTGATTATAATTTGCATTTATAGACCTCCAAAACACACTAGAGACGCAACCTCTATCTTCTTTGAAAAAATTGAAAACATTTTAAACTATTGCGGAAGAAATTTGCGAAAACGGGTTTTGCTATGTGGTGACTTTAACATCGATATTTTAAAAAATACAAAAATATCCGCTGAATTTCAACATCTACTTCTTAACTACAATCTTAAACCGACTATAAAAAAACCCACACGTGTATCAAGTGGGACCTGTATCGACAATATTATGCATAATGTCAGAGGTGGGACCGGCGAAGTTTTAGAGTTAGCCCTATCCGACCACACCGCCCAGTTTTTTAAATGTCCCGTTAGAAAATCGTGTTCAATTAATCACTGGTATGTGTTAAGTCGAGATTATAGCTCTGAAAATATATCTAAGTTCACTGAAGCAATCAGGAACTTAAGTTTTACCGAGGTATTCAATAGCACACACCCAGAAATAGCTTTTAATTCGTTTTATGACATTTTTAAACTTTTTTACGATTTGTGCTTCCCTACAGTCAAAAAAAAGATCTCCAGTCGGAAAACTCCACGATGGATATCTAAAGGTATAAAAAATTGCAGTAAACGGAAAAGAGAGATGTTATGGATATACAGGCGATCACCAAACATAGAAAACAAACAGTTACTTAAACAATATTCAAAACGATTAAAGAGAGTAATACACTTGACACAAAAGTCTCAAAACAGTCATGTTAGAAAAATTGCAGAAAATAAAACCAAAGCTACATTGAAGTTAATTAATAGGTGTAAATCTAATCTTCCCCAAGAATCTGTAAAGCAAATTGTTATTGATAACAAGCAAATTAACGATCCTAAACACATCGCTACTGCTTTCAATGATTATTTTATAGATTCGGTGCATCCGGCAAAGAATGTTGATAACGGTAATGCTATATCTCTTATAAATCACTACCCAAAGACCCTTTTTATGGCACCGACAGATGCTACGGATATTTTCAAAATTATAAATTTGCTAAAAAATACCAACAGCACAGGATTTGATGACATTTCTACAAAAATATTAAAACTAGTTTCGCATATAATTGCACCCGTACTCAGTTTTATAATTAACCTATGCATAGAGCACGGTCACTTTCCAAACTTATTAAAAACAACTGTAATAAAGCCAATTTATAAAAAAGGAGATAAACAAAACCTTTCAAATTACCGCCCAATAGCTTTGGTACCAGTACTTTCAAAAATCTTTGAAAGAGTAATTTATAAATCCCTCAATTCATTCTTTGAAATAAATGGCATACTTGCTCAGGAACAACATGGTTTTCGAAAAAATAGAACTATTGACAATGCAGTCAATAAGTTAATTGAACAAATTCTTGGTAATGTTGACAAAAAAAATCCTATTGCAGCCGTACTCATGGACATGTCTAAGGCATTCGATCACGTGGATCACTCCATACTACTAGGCAAATTAGAGCGTTATGGTGTCCGAGGTAATATATTGAACCTAATTAAAACTTATCTATATGAACGAAAACAAATCACGGTTTTAAATAAAATTTGTTATAATTCTAAGGTAGAAGTTGCTCGTAAGTCGTCCATTAGGCATACAACTTGCGGTGTACCCCAAGGGAGTGTCCTTGGGCCCTTCCTTTTTCTTATATTTATTAATGATTTGCCGAAGTGTACGGACTATCAAACCGTTCTGTTTGCCGATGATATTACACTAATTGTACCCTGTAAAAACTTAGAATCGTTTGAAAGTGAAATAAATAGTTCCATCCATTGCATTATTGACTGGTTAAACAAGAATAAACTTAAAATAAACTTAGGAAAAACTCAGGTTATGACGTTCCAACAAAAAACTAAAAAACCAAATTTAAATATAAAATACGAGAACCAAAAAATACCTGAAACTAACAGTGCCAGATTTCTAGGACTCTATTTAGATAGTCATCTAAACTGGATAATTCATGTAGAAACAATCTGTAAGAAACTAAACCAATATTCTTATGCGCTTTATAATCTTGCAAAAATATCAAATGAGTCTGTAGTTTTGATGGCATACAAAGCTTATGTTTCGTCAACTTTACGTTTTGGAATAATGTATTGGGGAAATTCCACTGATAAGGAAACTGTATTTAAAGCTCAGAAGAAGTGTGTACGTTCTGTGTTTAAACTGAAAAAGATTGAGAGTTGTAGACCATTATTTAATAAATATAAATTGCTGACTTTGCCCTGCATGTACATCTACGAAATAGCAGTATTCGTTAAATTAAACTTGCATTCGTTCCAAACACTCAGATCAAAGCGACGCAATGAGATCTGTGCTATTCCACACAAAACTGCGCTCTATGCAAAAAGTTTTTTGGGAATGGGGCCCAAGTTGTATAACAAGTTACCTATAACAATAAAAAATCTTGACTGTATACACGATTTCAAAAAGGCGCTTCTTAATTTATTAGTTGTAAAAACCTACTACACAGTCAATGAGTACCTAGAAGACATTTTTTAATTCATTGACATCTTTGTATTTATTAATATTTTGCTTTATTTTATTATTCAAATGATTTTTTTAATAAATTATAATTTCACATAATAATTTATTATTAGTGTTATAATTTAATTTAATATAATAATTTAATATTTTTTTTTTTTTTATAATACTACTTTATGCAATTGTAATTGGAATATTTGTACGCCGCTCACGGCAAGACATAGCGTTCCTTTTATTAATATTGACATGATCTGTACCTGTGTTTGGCTTTTTACCTATATTCTACAAATAAAATTATTTGAATTTTGAATTTTGAATTTTTTTGAATTTTCAACGTACTTCCCCTTCAAATCTCAATCCAGTGAATTTGTATACCAACATCAACATTTTCGTCTTTGTTCGTAAATAATTTCATTGTACTAAAGGGTTATAGTAGTAGAAAGTCAAATAAGGAGATCACCATATTTTTTTACAAATACCATCTGTGTGAAAAAGCATAGTGGACTCCGTGACTGCTGTTCTCTTATCATTCCTCTAGATTGTTTACTATAATGTAATATAACAAAAACTTTAGCCACAGCAACGCGTGTCAGCTAGTATTATAGGTTAAATAGTCCTCTACAGAGAGAACGTGAGAACGATAACGCATCATGTCATCGTAGGATCGATAGTCCGTTAGGACGACACCTTAGTCAGTACGAGTTTATTAGACCCCTCTGCTCTCCCCAGGCGGTCCCCAGGCTGGCGGACGCCTATTAAGGGTTTTTATAGCGAGATAATGGATATGTTAGGATCCTAACCTACCCCTTTTCGAGATATATAGTATCGAGTAGATATAGAGGATCGAGTAGTCGATCACCGAGAGCTTGCCGCATCGCGCCGCCGTTCACACAGGCGTTGCGACAGAGCCCGCTTCATACAAAATGTTCTAGGCGTCTTTTGTTTTTCTGCCGCAGAGTTGTCGCGGCGTGTCGCAGCCCAAAATTGCGTATCGAAAAGAAAATCTACAACGCAACGTGTCGCGCCGCGGCAGTGTGAACGGTGGCATGCGTTTTCATAGTAAATGTTCTACGGAGATTTGAAGTAAAAAGGGATAGGTTAGAATTTTTCGATAGCTTAAGATCGAGTAAATAACGCCTGCCGCGCCGCGCCAGTGTGTGAGGCTCTGCGGCACAGTTTTGTCGCCGCTTGCCGCGCCGCGCGTGTGTGCAGAAGCCTTAAAGCGTGAAGAGGTAACAAACAAACTCACTTTCGCTTTTATAATATTAGTAAGGATGGAAACAACATTGTGGTAGGGTTCAGCCAACAAAGGCGCTGAGCGGGGTGGATTGATTGTTGGCAGATTTATTGTAGGACTTAAAACTGAAGTAAACACAACGAAACGTGAATGAATGAAAGTCACCACGCGGCCCGCTAAACCCTCGCGCCAAGACAAACTCACTAACTCGCAGGTGATATTTGCTTTATACGTATCAGTGCTCGTCGAAGTTGCATAAATAATAATTGAAACATTTTAATTGTTATTCTGAATAGATCTTATGCACCACCATCCATACAAAAGAAACCATTATAATAAGTTGACGACTTTTCGCCTTGAAATATCATATTAATAGCATAATATAATATAACAAATCATTTAAAAATAAAGAGTGTAGAGTCACTACCGTCGAGTTAGTTAATTTTTGCTTTCGTGTATTTTAACCAACGGTTGATATTGATAACTCACTAAATCATTTTAGTTATGTTTTGTATACCTAAATTCATTTGCATGCATTAAAAATTAAAGAGAAAAAGTAATTTAATCGTTATAGTTTCGAGTTTTGAACACTTGAAATAAATGTAAAATAATTAACTTAATTAGTTAATTCTTCCATTACGCCCTGGGTTCAAAAAGGTGGACTTACTTACTTTTCACATTTCTTAAAACAAAAACCAAAGCAGCTACAAAAATGACTGTTTCACAGATATTTAGAGAAAAAAAATGTTATACGCATGACATTGAAACTCATTTTCGACTTTTTCGGACTTAATGACTTTTCGCTCTACGTCTGTTGTTTTTAATTAAAACGAAATGTTAGTTAGCTTGTTAATAATACACACATCAACAAAGTCTAGAGAACAAGGACATTTCTAGTTTTTATTTAAAAACCCTTTCTTGTAATAGTGAGTGTTTTATATCAATACAAGGGTATTTTATTACCGTTTTTAATTTTAACTTTAATAAAAACATTCTCATAATAAAAAAATAAAAAAATTTAAAGAAAGAATTGAATAGTGCCAATATTGAGTATTACAACCTTCTATGATTAGGCACAAAAATAACGAGGTAGTAAGAAATACAGTAATTAACCTTACTTTAAACATGTTTAATAATCTGTAGGACCTCCTGAAGCATTAGCAACAGCTCGGCAACGGCGTGGCATACTTAGTATGAGATTGTCAATCATCGTCTGTGGAATATGACTCCATACACTGCGAAGGTGTAAAAAAAGTTGTTCTTCAGTATTCAGGTTTTCCAAAGAATCACTGAAAGCTCTTCTCCCAAGCAAATCCCAGGCATGCTCTATGGGATTGAGGTCGGCAGACTGAGCAGGCCATTCCAACGTCGTAATATTGTGCTCGCCTAACGCATTGACCACTACCCTCGCGGTGTGTGACCGTGCATTATCTTGCATTAACATAAAATCTGGACCGAACTGCTGTCTATGAGGGATTACCATGGGGTCTATAACCTCCTGAATGTATTGGTTTGCATTCAAATTGCCCCGTATCCAAACGAGGTCGGTCCTTCCACCAAGGCGAATTCCAGCCCATACCATGATTGTTCCACCTTGGTAAGGATGAACTTCTTGCGGATTCTGGAGACGACTCCGACGTCCAGAAACTCGCCATAAACGCACTCTTCTCGAATCAGGATGAAAACCGAAGCGAGATTAGTCGGAAAACAGAACCCGTGCCCATTGATAGTCGGTCCACTGTAAATGTGCGTTAGACCACAATAAGCGACGACCTCCATTTCCACGTCGAAGAGCTGGAACCCTAAGCGGTCTGCGAGCATGAAGATTGGCTTCGTGTAGTCTTCTCGTGACAGTTTGATCGCTAATAACCACTTAATGCTGAGACTGGAGGCTTGGGACCAACTGACGAGCAGTAATCGTGGGTTGCCGCCTTGCGGAATTAAGCAAGAAACGATCTTGTCGCTGGGTAGTAACCCTATTTCGTCCCCTGTGACGTTCGGCAACATCCCCTGTAGATCTGTAGCGTGCCCATAATCTGCAAATTACGCTTGGTTGAGTGTTGACAGCATCCGCAACGTCGCATTGAGTTCGTCCAGCTTGCAGCGTACCAACAGCTCTTAACATCTCTTCGGAACTTATAACTACAGTCACAAAAATGCACAAACCATACGTAAAGGACGTATTATTGATAATAAACGTTATTTACAATCAGAGAAAATAATTTTTATTTTGCCTCAAAGAAACTGCACAATCAAACACTTTTAAAAGTTTTCTCTCCATATTCGAAAATCATTACTTACTTAAATTTATTTTTAAATTTTGAACAACTCTGTAATCTACTTTATTCTATTTTTATTTATTTGCTGCCAGTTATTAGCAAAACAAGATTTACACGAAAAAAAAAAAATTGGGGTCATCTTGTTCCCTAGACTTTGTTGAGGTGTTTATTAGCTTCCAGACGTTGATGTGTCTACTAATGTTTGCGTTTATGCAAAAACCTTTTAAAAGATTTTTGTACGTTTTTATTACACTGTGTTTTATATTAAAAAAAAAACAAGAATCCTAATTTTAAAATTATTAAAATATGAATACCAACTATTGAGCCCTTACCTCCGGAAGTAAAACAATAATTACATCTTCTAATTTTATGTGTTATTTTTTTTATATCTATTTAAAAAATCCGTGGGGTTAACAATATTAATTAAATCACTGAATCTTGGTCTATACGGATATTTTGAACTAGACATGAATGGAAGGATGGAAGTTCTATCCCACCAAAAACATTCTGTAAAACTAGCCAAGCCTCGATGGAGCTGCTTGCCAAAAAGTAATGAAATCTAGACAAACTCGTGCCAACTCTAACCCCCGAATACTGAAACGTCACTCAAAAATTAAGTCCCACTTAAATTTAACAGGGACTCAGAAGTGACGTTTGACCATACAAAATCTAAAGTTTAAGAGCTGCTCAAATGTTAAGCAGCCCTCACATTTTGAGTGACGTTTCAATTTTCGGGGGTAAGGTTCCTTACTGCGATTTCTTTATTATTATAGTTAATGTTGTGTGACTTGGCCGTTGAAGGGTACATAAGGGTACAAAACCAGAGAGATACCGCGCCACTGGAACGTAAAGGACAACAGAAAGAACATGGGTGGGTTTAAGTCAGTACAAGTCTGACACTCCCTCCCGCTCCGCTCAGAGCAGGGGAAGTTATTTGATGATTTCCCGTTCCAAAAGAGTACAAAACCAGGTGCTCCATGACACCATTGCACCGATCTGTCGCCAGAACCGCTACCTATTGACAATGGAAAACTGCCACTTGAAAAACGTTGATTCTATAACCAATCAATCGTAGGCTTGATAAAGCTGCGCATTTCAATAATACTTATGTAAAGGCGAGCCTGAAACAAACAGTATAAAAAATACTTCCAGTAGAGACGTACTTGTAATCATTGATAGAAGTCCGTCTGTGCGTCTATTTTATGTTATATCGGTGGTCGATTTGACGCTCCAAAAAGAAGAGAGCAGAAGTCAGCATTGTCAATGCTGAATGCATGTGTTGCACAATCAACAACAACCTAAAATGAGACACTGGCGTCCAAATACCAATACCAGTATGGGCGTTTATCTCGCTTAACAAACATAAGTAGTTGCAACAGATATATAACATTACTTACAAACGTGTAAACAAAATTGACTTGTACCCACTAACGTATATGTATAGAATGTTAAACGGCCAAGTCACACAACATTAACTATAATAATAAAGAAATCGCAGCAAGTAACGTTAGAGTTAACACGACTTTGTCTAGATTTCATTACTTTTTATACATAAACAAGCAGCTCCATCGAGGCTTGGCTAGTTTTCAGAATGTTTTTGGTGGGATTTCACTTCTTTTTGTATAAACGTGGGTTTACATTCACAAATAAAGTGAATAATATTTAATATGATTAACGTTTGGCTGGATCAATACTGAGCAGAGTTTCTGTCATCCGCGATCTAGGTGTACTCTTCGATACATCCCTATCCTTCCGCTATCATATAGATACTATTGTTGCTAAGGCTAAAAAAATGCTTTATTTTATAATCCGTATGTCAAAACCATTCCGTAATTATAATAGCATTATTCTCCTATATAACGCATTAGTAAAGAGCTCATTGGAGTATTGTTCCGTTATTTGGTCTTCTTTTTATTCATTATTCAAGTTATACAAATAATGTTGAGTCTGTTCAGGCCCGTTTCGTTAGGTATCTTTGTATGAAGAATGGGATCCGAAAAGCTATACCCGATTATCACGATAGGTTAACCGTATAATTCGGTACGGACCCCTTCGGGGGCTCGACATTCAAACCTCCACTGGCTCGGTACTGGCCCCGAAAGGGGTCGGACATTTAAGTCATATGACCTCCTTATTATTTTTGAATTTTTTTTATTTTCTGGTTAAAAAATAATATGGGTGTGCATTCATTAAGATAGTAGAATGAAAATCTCATATGTAAACGTCATTAGAAGTTCTCTAATTATTGAGTAAGTTTCTTAATTAAGTCTTATAAAATCCGAATGTGTAAATTACGATCATCGCCATTTTGATGGCAGTGTAGGTCGACGCCAAAAATCATTAAAAAATTAGGTTTTCGGACATTTAAACTCCTTATTATTGGGCATGATTAACGTGTCCTTTTATTACGTGAAGAAATCATTCGTAATTGAACCAATATTAGTAGTGGTAATGATAGATACATTTTGAAATCTAAAGTCGAAGTTTCTCGCCAATCGTGCCTGTTTACATTTTCAATTCTACATTATATGATATATTCACGAATAGATTCTATAACAACTGACACAAATATCATTTCAAATATTATAAATAACATGACAATGCCCAGATCTTATCGTAATTTGCAATAATAGGACCAATAACACGTAATTTTCATAACCACTACTAAATTCACTTTCGAAATTGACGTCCATTTCCTTTTTTTTTATTTTGTGATGTGTATATGCGATTATTTCAATCGATTATTTTCTTGTAAATCAATCAACTCGAATAATTAAAATATGGAATATCAGAAAATGATAGACGAAAATAAAAATAATTTTGTAATACGTGTAAAATACTATAAATAATGATTATAATATTTTTTACGCCACTAAAACCGATTCAACAACAAACAGTATAAACTGATCTATGGCTAAATTCGCGCCAATTTTATTTTCAGATAAAAATTCAAATAAGGAATGCGCTCGCTGTTCAATTTTAAATTAAAATGTTTATTTGCTATTTTATTAATAATTTGGTTTTGTATCTACTATTTGAATTGTTTGATCCCAGTCCTTATTAGCAGCCTGCTTGGCGCTTTGATGTTTGGAAAATCCAATTACCAAGCTAGGTTTCCTTTCTAAAAGCTCTGGTAATTACGCTCGGCGCAGTCGGCACTGAAATAGGGAATTAATAATTAAATATGATTATACCGATACCGGCTGTTACTAATTACCTAAGAAGTCGTACTTACTTCATTTTGTTAAACACTTCACTGAGGAAATAAAAATAATACTTTGTAAACAAAAAACACTTAAGACGATTGACATTAATGACATTACGTGATGAGAGTTTTTTTTATTTTAATACAGAGGCATCTCATCGGACCACGAAGCAAGGGCGACACCCCATTCAGCCTAGTTTTTTTATTCTCGATCTCAAATAAGACTTGTAAATTTTAAAATGTGCAAAATAATACATTTACATTACATTTAAGGCCAGAATAAACTATAAACTATTAATGTAGAGCGCAAATTCTGGTAATTTTGTGTGTCGATATAAATTTTAGCAAGACACAATTTAGCGTCACTCTCTATTACCATAGAGAAATCTCACTTGAGTTTTCGGCACTCACTTCACTTCACTTGGCCTTGAACTTGTTTTGTGAATACAAAAACTTTTACAGGTGAGGTGAGTAGTGAAGTGAGTGTGACTTTCGAGATGGCTTGCGAGGTGAGTTTTGAATTGAATCACTGTTTACAGAATAGCAGTGCAGTATTCGATGGTTCCGCAAAGACATCCTCAAAACGAACACTTAACGACATTCAGTTAGTAGGACCGGTCGTCCAAAAGTGGTGGAACATCAGCGCCCACTACAACAAATCACATGGCGATACAATCCTACGGAACCACAGCAAACATACACGCTTAACACTGTCACATATGGCACGGCATTGGCGCCGGCGCCGTTCTTAGCAACACGCTGCATAAAACAAACAGGCTTAGATTGTCAAAACACACAAAATCATACAGACAACGATGATCACAAACTGGTCTCTGAGATCATCTTGCATGATTTTTATTGTGATGACCTTTTGACCGGGACGGATGACGAGTCGGTACTATTGGAAATTGCCAAAGGAGTTTTTTCCGAATTGCAAAAATATCAATTCCCACTTAGAAAATGGCAGTCTAACTGTCCCGCTGTTCTAAAAAAACTAGGTTTCAATGATTCAGACAACACAATACTTAACCTTAGTTCAAACGATCCGTCAAAAACACTAGGCATTTATTGGAACATACCTATGCAAAGATACAATCACATACACAGTACATTCAGAATTTGCATCACCAAAACAAATCTCAAAACGCACAATTTTATCCACTATAGGCCATATTTTCGACCCACTGGGACTCATTAGCCCTTGTGTACTCGAAGCTAAACTAATTATGCAACAGATGTTGCTAATAAATAAATTTTGTTGATAAATAACATCAACTGGGACGGTGAAATACCGGTTTCATTACAAAAACAATGGGCCAAGTCCGTAGAATCGTTATCCATCCATACTAATATTATAAATGCGAAAGTAACTCTGTCTGTCTGTCTGTTACTCTTTCACGCCTAAACAGCTGAACGGATTTTGATGAAATTTGGTATGATGATAGATGATAACCAAGAAATGGTCATAGGCTATAAATAATCACGCCATCGTTCTTAGGGGGTAGGCAGTAGGCAAATAAATAAATTGAGTTAGTGGTTTTTAGTCGTTTTTGTTGGGACTTTAGCTCTTTCACGTCTAAACGGCTGAAGGGATTTTAATGAAATTTAGTAAGGTAATAGATGGTTACCTAAAAGCGGATATAAGATCAAAATGATCACGCCATCGTACTTAGGGGGTACGCAGTAGGCAGATAACTAAGTTGAGTTAGTGATTTTTAGTCGTTTTTGTTGGGACTTTAGCTCTTTCACGTCTAAACGGCTGAAGGGATTTTAATGAAATTTAGTAAGGTAATAGATGGTTACCTAAAAACGGACATAAGATCAAAATGATCACGTCATCGTACTTAGGGGGAAGGAAGTAGGCAAAAAACTGAATTGAGTTAGTGATTTTTTATGGTTTTTGCTGGGAGTTTTGCTCTATCATGCCTAAACGGCTGAACGGATTTTGATGATATTTAGTTAGGTGATAGATAGTAACCTAGAAAAGGATATGGGCTATTAATATTCATGCCGTCGTACTTAAGGCGTAGGCAGTAGGCAGAAAACTAAATTAATCCTGTAACAGGTCTTTCCTTGCATAACAAAAAGGTTTCATGCATGGATTTTTATGCCTACAACATGATGATACGAGAAAACAACTTTAACATTGTACTAAGATGCAAGCAACGGGCCAATCAGTTTTACGTTGACATGTACGTTTAAGTTGAAAGCGAGAGGTTACGGTACATATCATTAAATCAAACTAAACTAAGAGCAGAGAATTACATCCATCTGTATTTAATAATAATAGGTACTGTTTTCGTTGTTGCAATGGTGCGGGTGACATTAGAAAAATATACCATTCCTCTTCAATCTGGAACGTTACCTCGATTTCTGATCATGACTGAAAGTCTTTAAGGCTTTACCCTGAATATCATAGCCGTATAGGAGTACCCACAGACATGTTTACTGTTGGGATGTATTACTATGAAGCACTATCACACATATGAAATTTTGGCTTGGTTCGTTTTGACAATATGGAGTCAAAATTTATGATCAGTAGAGTAACCATGCATTACGTCTTAAAGCAGTCTATTTTAATCTTATTCCAGTGTGGGAGAGTGATCATGCCAGGGTTGCGGTTTGTTCGGGCAAAAAAGGAACATGTATGAAGATGATGCTACAGTCTAGCTTTTAGAAGGGTTACTATGACATCTTATAGCAGTTCTTATTCCTGTGAGATAGAGATGGTGCTAGACACCCTGTATAGCTCTGTCTCTTTCCCTCACTGGAATAAGTTCTGTTTTAAGACGTCATGGTAGCAGGTCACTATTTGTTAGTTGTTGGACTTATAGATGAACAGTCATATCTTTTGACTGCGTAGATTTAGAGAGTTGGTTTTCACAGCACAAAGTGACTACTTAGTTAAGTACTTATATGGTTTTAATGTCAACTCAATACCTTCACGCGTTCCAGAGATAAACGGTCTCGGCAGACAGACAGACGGACAACAAAATCCTTACTAATATTGTAAAAGCGAAAGTGAGTTTGTTTGTTACCTCTACACGCTTTAATGGCTAAACCGATTTTGATGAATTTTGGTACAGAGATAGTTGGGAACCAGGAGACGGACATAGGCTAATATTTTTCTAAAAAAAGTGAGATGTGAGGGAGAAAGAGGGAAGAAAAGGGAAAACTTAGCGTTGCTATTACAAATCAATAAGACGCAAGGGGAACTGTGTTACCCCGAATTTAACGCGAGCGAAGCCGCGGGCGAAAGCTAGTCTTTTATAAATCAGTTATCTATTCCTCGGCGAGCATTCCATGATTCATTGCGCTATAACATTGAACTGCATATTTTTTGCGACGCCTCACAACAGGCGTATGGTGCGCGCGCAAACATACGTACACATACACCAGGTGGCAATATCAGTGTTCAACTGTTAGTTGCCAAGGGCCAAGGTACGGGTGGCTCCTCTAAAAACACTTACCATACCGCGACTTGAATTATTTGCCGCGTTTACTGGTGTTAATTTAAGTAATAAAGTTTTGAAGTCACTTCGCAACAAAAACAACTGTAAGTGTTATCATTGGAGTGACTCAATAATTGTTTTATCCTGGATAAATTCACCGACGCACAAATTACAAAGATTCGTCAAAGTCACGGACATTCTCAAACATACTGAACCACAGTCATGGTACTATGTACAAACCCCAGCTGATATAATTACAAAGTGTACTAATACACAACAATTACTTCATACACCTTTATGGTTTACAGGACCTGACTTTTTAAGGAATGATGATAGTCACAGCTGCTGGCCTGAACAACCAAGGCATCTAGGCGCATCTGACCTTCCCGAAGTCCGGTCCCAAACACATCTCACCCACAAACATACTATTGATAACGATATTGATAAATGACAAAATAATTGATATGATGATTTTTGTTAAGCATTTTTTTATTAAACATTTATTTTCCATTGTTACAAAAAAATAAAACCGACTTTCAATAAAACACCTAAGAAGTGGAAAACAACTTTACTTACTTTTTTGCCACCGACTTACGGAAGTAAAGTTATTTTCCAATTATGTTTTTACAAAAAAGAAAAATATCACATATTTTTTATCGAGTATTCATTTTCCATTGTTACTAAAAGATTAGCAGATCATCGACATAGACTTCGAGAAAAAAAGATGTATACTATGTAAAAAGATGTAGACTACCTCACTACTCATAAACTACCTAAGCAATAAAAGAAAAGTAATATGGGACCACCTCGGAAATATAACCTTTCGAACAAAAAAAAAAGAATTATGAAAATGCGTTGGCGAAGTAATCGATGAACATACATAGAAAAAAAACGGTCGAACATAGAACCTCCTCCTTTTTTGAAGTCGGTTGCAAATAGTTTCTGCTTCGCTCCCATTATGTAAGTTAAATCTAGTTAACACACGTGTTAATTGTAGCCTTCACCTCAAAACCAACACTAACGTTAAATCACTGAAATGGAACTAAAGTACTCTTAATTCCATTACAGTGATTTAACTCTTTATAACTACTTTACTCTTCAAAATATTGAAAGTTGTTTGTTTAAAAGGCTTAGTTTAAATATGAACATAATGATTATAAACATAATTATAAGTAAGTTTGTTGTACTTTTGGTGTACAAATGAATTAGATTTATATTAGTGTATTCGTATGATGCGGTCCCACCGCGCGCATTGCCGCTGCCGCTGGTGTGAGCGCGTACCTTGCAGGCGCCGCCGCCGTGCTTCTCCTTCCACCACGTGTGCTGCATCTCGCGCAGCGTGCCCGCCTCCTGCAGGTTCAGCAGGCCCAGGTTCAGAGCTTGCCGGTACTGCGAGTCTGCACAAGTAAACATGAACAATGTGCTCATTGCGCATGACGAACAATAACCTATCGCTGAGCGTGAGCGAGCACTTACTCTTCTTCATGGCGATGCCGTAGCCCTTACTGTCGAGCAGCGACCCCACCTGCGGGAGGGAAGGCCGTGAGTGTGTGCTCGCGTGTGCTAGCGCATACTGTCGTGTGCTCGCGCGTGCTCGCGTGTGACCGCGCGACACTCACCCTAGTGACGCCACAGTTGCGCTCCGTCTCGTAGTCGATGGTGGTCGATTCCATCAAGAACGCGTACTTCCCGCCCTCCACTCTGCAATCAGTCGATTTACTGGCTTACTATACACTCGTAAGGTATTTATGTTCGTCGTGTGTATCCCAACGTGCGCTGCACGCTGCGCTGCAAGGCAAGGCAATGGTGATCCGTGTGTGGTGTGCGGTGTGCCGCGCATGTGGCAGAAAATTATTAATTTGACGGGCCTGTTGATCTAGTGGATAGTGTCCCTGACTGCCGAGCCGGAGGTCGTAGGTTCGATTCCCACCCAGGACAAACTTTGTGTGATGAGCATGATTGTTTGTTCTGTGTCTGGGTGTGATTTATCTATAATATGTATGTATTTATAAATTATACAATATGTTGATTTGCATCCTCGCCAAAATTTAAGAGGTGCTAATAAAAGTCATCAATAATCAATGAAAATTACGGTACCTGATCAATAATAATATACGGCGCTTGTATGATATGTCTCAGTCTGTTTTAATTTAACAGTATTATAGAATATATCCACTTCAAGGTAGAGAATCACCTACAGAACTAACAGAACAGTGTGCGTGAGCGTCGGCGCATTCGTATCATACAGCGGCATGCACGCACACAGTCCGAGTGTAGTGTACGCATACCGATTTCTGCAAATACGAAAAAAGTAAAAAAAAAAACTATTTATTTTAATATCGATTCGGGTCGAGAATCATTAGCATAGTTACGTCCTTGAATTTGGCGAGGATGCAAATCAACATGCTGTATAAGTATGTATATCAGTTGTCTGGTTACCATAACACAAGCTCTGCTTAGCTTGGGATCAGATAGCCGTGTGTGAGTTGTCCCAAGATATTTATTTATTATTATTATAATGAAATAATAAATAAAATAAAAAAATACATTCAACAGGAAATATGCGAAAAAAATCAGAACGCAGAGACACGCGCAAGGGTATTGACCTCGCTCGCTGCGACTGACGTAGGTAGGTAGATACGTAGATACCTACGCGGTCTTACTTAAAAGAGTTGGTTCCAATTTTCCCTTTATACTTTACGGGCTTAGGACCGACATAATAAAATTATGAATGTGAAATTACTGTTTTTTATTATGGCGTATTTAAAAAATTGGAATCAACTAGCTATTTACAATAATTAAACTTACCAAATAAAATCACGTGTACTTCAATAATTGTTCAAAATGGAGTCCGTTTCTCTCAATACACAAACGTGCACGTTTTTCTAAACTATTTTTTAATAAATTTAAAGTAGGTATCTGTTTGATTTCTAATGTCATTAAATGCTTGTTCAATTTTACTACGGAGATCCTCGACACTTTGTGCTTCTTCAACGTAAACACGTCTTTTGACTTCACCCCATAAAAAAAATCAAGCGGAGTTAAGTCTGGTGACCTGGGAGGCCACGGTACAGGCCCTCCGCGACCAATCCATCTATCGCCATACTTATTATTTAAATAGTCACGCACTGCACTTGTGTAATGAGGTGGTGCACCGTCATGCTGGTAATAATGATGGTTGTAGTGTGAAAGTGGCACCTCGTCCAGTAAGTCTTCAATAACACCACGTAACATGTTTAAATAATTAGTACCCGTCAAGCGTCCTTCAATACAAATCGGTCCCACGATAACATTGCCAATAATTCCCGCGCAAACGTTCACACTAAAACGCACTTGATGGTAGTTATTTCTAATAACGTGGGGGTTGCTTAGCGCCCAATAATGCTCGTTTCGGCGGTTATAAATTCCAATTCGCGTAAATAACGCTTCATCCGTCCACAAAATGTTACAATTAATGTTTCTTAACAACCATTCACAAATCACGATTCTAGCGGGTCCATCGTTATCATGAAGAGATTGCACTGCTTGGTAATGGTATGGGTGATAACCAGAAGTGTTCAGCAGCTTCCACACGTAATACTGACTGACACCAAAGCGCCGAGCAGCGTCGTTAGTGCTGGCGCAGGGGTCAGGGGAATTTTCAAGTGCTGGTGTTATTTCGTTATGACCACCACGACTTGATGCATGCGCTGGTGTGCTAAACTGCCCGTAATCTAACAACCTTTGATTAGCCGCTAAAATTGTTCGTCTAGTAGGCACTCGCGAATTAATTCCTCGTCTTTGTAACCGCGGTAAACTTTCTGTACGATACAGTCTTTGCGCACCATTTAAACTTTCACCACTTAAAAGATAACACCTGACCATTTCATAGTACTCTGCATTAGAATAAAAAGTTGCCATAGCCGGAATTCGGAAGAAAAAATGCAGGGAGAAATAGCACACGTTCGCACGTAACTAGGTCACGGTCAACTGAGATAAGCCGCGGGGGGCGGCGCGGGCGCACGGCCGGCCGGGGGCTGTGCGGGGTGCGACGTGTGAGGGAGGGGGTCATAGTGCATGCAGTATGTTTGTGTGCGCTTCCGGGTCCCGAGGTTTAAGCGCGTGTGCAGCCGAGTTCAACAACCTATTGTTAAATTGTATTTAGTCCACACTTTGTGATTTTATTTGCGGATAATGGCCAAAATTATCAAAAAAAAATTTTTTTTTTTTTTCATAAATTATTTAGGTTATCGATTCTAAACCATTTCTGAAAATTTGGATCGTGGTTGCAAAATGACGCTGTATATTATGAACTTGAGCTACGTGGAATGGTATGCATAGGTTGCTACGACGCGGCGACGGCGACGCGCGATGTGGCTCGTAGCGGGAGTCGTAGCATTCGTAGCGGGAGTCGTAGCATTCGTAGCGGGAGTCGTAGCATCCGTAGCGGGGGCTAGTATCCGTAGCATGTGTGCGGCGGTTGGTCGCCTACATTTCCATTCGCTAGTTCGGGAGCGAGGACCCAATGATAAAAACGAGATTAATGTGTGCCCAGTGCCGGCAGCAACGGGCGGTGGCGGCGGGTCACGGGATCCGGATCTAATTAATTACCCGATGATGCTCCGAGTCGCCTTTATAGATGCTCTGTAACATTTACTTTTAAGCATCGTGACTTCATAAGCTTCGTTTCTTCGATTCATAAGATTGCTACAGTGATAGCGTCGTCTGTCTCGCGCTGCAGGTGCTAGTGGTGCAGGTGGTGCGGACAACCATACGACCGGCTGGTTTGCCGTGAGGGCGCTATTGTAAATAAAAAGAACAATAATATGAGAAACATGATCTCATTCTTAGCACCGCATCCCTCGCGGGCAAGTATTTCAGGGTTACTGGCGACAGAGGAGAATCGAAGGCGGTACGGGGCGGAGAGCGCGCTCGTATTTCGGAATAGATTTAGTTTTTATCGATACCACCCGTCTGCACCGGATATTGAGGATGGAAATGAAATCCCAAATAATTCCGGCGCCGCATGTCCAGCGCCGCCTTTAACCGCACACTACACACAAATACGTGTGTCAGCAAACCCTACTACTGAGAGTAAGGTCCTAGGTTCGAGTACAGGTTGAACATAGTGCTTTTGAGTTCTTTTTTTACGTAAATTTATTTTTAACATCTCCCTGATTTTTTTAGAGAATAACATTGTTAATTTTAAATCTATTTGTTTTAAATCTAGGTTAAGTTGTGAGGCTGACTTGCGTTTTAAAAAATACCTGGAACTAGGGTTTCTGTCCGTTTGGTGTCATAAAGCTTTCTCCCTAGTATATGGAACTGAAACGTATCCGGCGAAACGTGTGTGATGTATAGTTATAGCTGTGCCTTACGTCGCGTCGCGTCGGTGATCACTGCACGCTGGTGTCATGTACGTGGAGTGAAGTTCCATCTGCCTGCTGATGATGTGCATTCATTACACAATGTTCTGCCGCAGCGTGTGACGTCACGGCCCTTACTGTCGTCTCCTACGACGACAATAACTTACATTTGAAATAACTTATTTATAACGCGATCACTGAAATTATTATAAAATAGCTTCTGCCCGCGGCTTCGCTCGCGTTAAGTTCGGGATAACACAGTCCCCTTGCGCCTTGTTATTTTGTAATAGCAACGCTAAGTTTTCCCTTTTCTTCCCTCATTCTCCCTCACATCCCACTTTTTTCAAAAAAAATACTAGCCTATGTCCGTCTCCTGGTTCCCAACTATCTCTGTACCAAAATTCATCAAATGATTTTGATGAATTTAGCTTAGCCATTAAAGCGGTAACAAACAAACAAACTCACTTTCGCTTTTATAATATAAGTAAGGAAGTAAGGATACTCAGAGTTGTATTGTATTGTTGTATTGTATAACGGGCTGGTGTCCGCAACTCCACGTCTGAGGCGCGTATTTTGCGTATGGGTGGGAATATTATTCGATTCACCCCAGCTCCGCGAGAAACATCAGCACAGTGTGCTGTGTAACAGTGTGTGCAACAGTGGGCTGTCTGTGACTCCTAAGACAAAGAGGTGTTTATTAAAAGAGCCGTGGCCAGTAACGGCTGCTGTAATTGTGCGCGGCTGTGGTTTTGTCATCCGAAGCGCCTGTTTAGTGAAGCGACCGTCGATACTAGGAAGAGCTTCCTTGGTCTGCCTGCACTAACCGTGGTCCAGCCACAGTTTATGGTGTGGTTTTTTGGTGCGTTTCCTTACCAGTGTACGTAGGTACCCAAATGGTAGTGGCACGATAGGTGCGGGGCCCACTGGTACCATGCTCGATCCCCTTCTAGCAAGTTCGTCCGCAGCGTCGTTGCCTCGGGAGTCGCTGTGTCCTTTGATCCATTGGATAGTTATTTTGTTGAGATAACCAACCTTATTTAGTCGCTGGTGACACTCATGTCCTAGCCCACAATTTACTGTTTGGCTGTTAAGTGCTTGCAGTACAGCCATGCTGTTCGAAAGTATGCGTATAGAGTGGCCCTCAACCTTCCTTGCCATGATGGCTGAAGCGGCTATGGCCCATGCATTCTGCCTGAAACACCGTGTTGTGGACCCCCAGAGGTAGGGCTATGTGGATGTTCAGGTCCTCTGAGAAGACTCCGGCTCCCGTGCCAGTACCTGTTTTGGATCCGTCTGTGAAGATTCTTACCTCTGCGGGGCATAGCCCTTCGCATCGGTGGTCTTCATGGAGCTGGATTTTGTATTTCTTATCGAATACGAATTGTTTAGGTATATGATCGTTTATAGCTTTGGCTATTGGGAACTCGTTGTAGAACTCCTCCAGTGCCTTGGTATGCTGTGTATATTTCTTACCCCATAAATGAAGTGTTTTGAGACGTAATGCCGCCGTCGTTGCCTCCTGCTGAATGAACAGGTGGAGCGGTGGAAGTTCTAGCATGGCTTCAAGGGCTGCAGTCGGAGTCGTCCTCATGCAGCCAGTGATCGCCGTGCAGGCAAGCCTCTGCATACGTTGAAGTTTAGCTGAGGCTGTCACCAATCTGGTGCGGGGCCACCATACCACGGCCCCGTACGTGACCATAGGTCGAATTACCGCGCAGTAAAGCCAGAGGATGATTTTGGGAGACAGCCCCCACCTCTTACCTATCATCCCTCTGCACTGCCAAAAGGTGATACAGGCTCTGTTTAGTTTATTGTCGAATTGACTGCTCCAGTTCAACTTACTCAGAGTTTAACCCTTAACTTGACAGCGTACATCACACTGTACATGCATTTAAAAAAAACATCTCTCACTAGTTTTGGAAAAAATAATAATTCTGTTTTTCATCAATATATTGTCAAATAAAGTAGAATTGATAGAAAATTATTTTTCTGTAAAAACACTATAAAATACATTTCAAAATCAAAATGGCTGCGAAACAACAAGCTGTACGTGTGACACGAGTAATGTTTTTTTTTTTTTTTACTTTCTGGTTCGAAACTTGGCAATGTTTTGTCTGTACTTTGATATAAAGAATATTCAGCATCTAATTAGTGCATGTTTACGTAACTACCTGAACACTAACTCACGCATTTGATAAAAGAACTGAATGTACATTGCACTGCACGCTGCCAACGACACAGTGAAGTACTCACCGTAAACTATGGTAACCACACTGTACATTGCCAGGTTTACGAAGTATTTGGATTTTGATTATTTTGGGGGTATTTGCTGTTTTTTTTTTGTAATGTTTCGCAAGGCGTTGGTTTTGACTTTTGTTTTTTTTTATATTGCGTGCAAAATTTAGAATTAACTCGCTCGCACAAAATATTGGCCTTGGTTCCTGCAGAAAAATGCATGTTCTGAGGGTAGTTCTTCGTCCGATGAAGAAACCAACGTATATATACCACCTTCTCCAGATACTTCTGATCCACCTTCGCTAGCATCTTCGTTTGAAGGTCTCAATTTACTAGATAGCTCGACTGAATCCAATAAAAAGCAGGTTGATATCTCTGTAGATGCACCTCTAACGCCAATATTCAACGAAGTTTTCCTATCACCGACTACAAGCAATTACAACATTTTACCTACACTGAACTCCATACAGTCTAATACCAACCCCAACCGTTGAAAAATCGTCTGGTCAGCCGGCAATAGCCGACAACAGCTGCTTACTTGCACTTACTAGATCTACGCGTAAGAAGACAACAAAGAATGCAGTAACCAAAAAAAGTTGCGGGCAAGAAATTAGATTATTGTTCAATGTACCAACGTTACCTTTGGACATTGACTCAGCATTCGGCGCCGATCATGTGCGACCCAGATAACTAATATTGAAGAGTTGCATCTTACACGTATAGTACACAATTAAACACCTATAGTAGTGTGCAATAAGAAAAACTAGTATATAAGCTGTAACATTTTGTAAATAAATCAGATTTGAATGTTATATTCTTGTCTCATTACCCCTCACTGTGGCCAAGACACCCTTAGCCATCTCTGATCAGTCCCGTGAGTCTGCGGGCTGGCAGTGAGTTTACCCCTTCCTGAACCTGACGTTCCTGTCGGCTTTCCGTCTGTACCCGTAGGTCGCATTGGTGCAGACATCCTGAACATATCTATATACTTATATATTATCATCGCTATATGGTAGGTTAGGGCTGTAGGGCCATAGGGACTGTTAGGGTCGTAGGTCTTATTAGGCGTCTTAACTTGTCATATTTTCATGTACATCACACCTTTAGCAGGGACACGTACTAACGTGACGTTTGTTTAGGGTGAGCGTACATTTTGGTCCTTCGAGCATTGGAATCACGCGGTCCTCTTGCCCACTGTAGGGATTAGGGATTGACTTTGACAAACTGACAATTTGGAAAACTGGAGGCTGGTGTACTCAACAAAACATCAGTTTTCAGGGAATCCAAAGGACATTGTACTAGGGTGTTTGTCGGAAAGCCTCTCGTTGCGGATCGGTCACTGGCCTCCCACAAGCGGGTCTCACCAGTTGATTGAGAAGTCGCGCGGACCTTCGGACATAACGAGGGCGCAGACACCACTAGTACTGACGTAATAGCTGCTACATTAGGGTAGGTTAGGGCCGTTAGGGAAGAAAGAAGAAAGAAGAAAACTATGGAAACACACGAAATTAACGGATTGATCAAAAGCCAGGAAACGGACTACAATGAGATCAGAAGGGTATTATCAAACATGAAAAAGGACTCGCCCACAAGGAAAACTGAAACGTACATCAACGAAAGGATAAAAATACTAAACCAAGTTTTTCAGCGAGTTCAAGAAAACCACGTTATACTACTAGAACAGGAGGTGCTGTCAACGCATACATATATTACTACAAACTACTTTGGTAACATCAAAAAATGTTACGACGAGGGAATCCTCTACCTCAAGAAGTGCGAAGAAAGGATACAGCTCGTACAAAGTGTTTATGAACCACGACCGGTTGATGAAAGTGAAAACAAAGACGTTGTCAGCAGCCCAAAACTGTTCATACAATTGTTCCGAATGTCACAGATATCTAAAAAGATATCTCAAGCTAAGGAATCAATTACATTAAACAAGCCAATATGGCACCTACAAACACTTTTACAAACCTTACAAAGACAATGGGGAGAAATAGAAGAGACGCACATAGAACTTTTGATGGCAGAAAGTACATTGGAGAACAGCTATTTTAGAGATAGTTGCTTCGAAACTGCACAGAAAGATTACGAGTTGACTACGGAGTTATTGGAAGAAAAGATTTACCAACACTCCGGTGACAAAGTGGTTCCGACCAAATCAACAGGGAATCTCCCACGAATAAGCATTCCTGTGTTCACAGGGGATTACGACTCCTGGAACACTTTTCAAGACTTGTTTCGTAAAATAATTCACGAAGACACATCAATATCATCCACAGAAAAAATGCAATATCTAAAAACTCAAGTAAAAGGCGACGCAGCAAGATTAATACGTCATTTAACGATAAGCGAAATCAACTATGAAACTGCTTGGAAATTGCTGACGAGTCGATATGAAGACGAGCGTATGATCGCAACAAAATTTATTGATAAATTACTTGAGTTACCTAAAATGCAACGCGCAAACGCAGCGCAATTACGGGACATGCATGACACGGTTAACGAGTGTCTCGAAGCGTTAAAAAACCTACAAATAAATACATCATCTTGGGGCCCTCTATTAGTAAGAATAATCAGCAGAAAATGGGACGAACAAACAAATACAAAATATGAAGATCAACTGCAAAACCGAAATAAATTACAACCCTTTGAAGAGATGATGAAATTCATGGAAAACCGTTTTAATTGCCTAAAAACAGTTGACGGACCCACCACGTCGTATAATAACAAACAACAACAATTACGTAGTAAACAAGCACCAGAAAAATATAAGCGCTGTTGGTATTGTCAAAAGAATGATCATATTATTCATTCATATTATATAATATAATTATGAACGTTACAAGGCCGTAGTAGAAAAAAGAATGTGCAAACGGTGCTTAAATCATGACGATAGTAAACAATGTGTTAGCACAATTCATAAACAATGCGAAATGTGTCATCACAAGGGGCACAACACGTTACTGCACAACAAAAAATACACACCGAAAAATACAAGTACTGAGAAGCCGCAAAATATAGCAACTTCAAACTTATCAGCGACTAACTTCGACGCTAAAAATACAACGTTGTTAGCAACTGCGTTAGTAAAAACCACGTCTTATGACGGAACGCTACAGCTTCTGAGAGTGTTATGTGACCAAGGGTCAGAAGCGTCATTTTGCACTGAAGAGGTAGCACAATTATTGTCATACCCAAGACAAAAAATACAAGCCGAAATAAAAGGTATCGGTGACGAAAAACCGAAGACTTCGAATTATACAATCAACGTTACATTACAACCAAGATACTCTAGCGATTACAAACTGCCAGTAACGCTAATAGTTTTACCGAAACTAACCAGTTCTTTACCAAGGAACGACTTACAACAATTACAAGAAAAAATCTTGGATAACACACTTATAGCAGACCCAACTTACTACAAAAAGGGACCGATTGACATAATATTAGGTGCCCAAGAGTACAGCAGAATATTGCTACAGGGTTTCGAAAGACTACAGAACGGAATCATTGCTCAGAACACACAATTGGGCTGGATTCTGTCCGGATTTTATCCCGACGAAACCAAAAATGGGGTAAAAATCCTTAGTATGGTGGCATGCACAGAAGATGTACGACAGCTTACTAAATTTTGGGAATTAGAGGAAATCCCACAACATTACGAATTAACACATAATGACCAAATGTGTGAAAACTATTACAAAGAAACCACTATAAGAAACCCGGACGGAACGTACACAGTACGACTACCCTTTAAGGATTCAAATATAAACCTAAACTTGAACGGCGAATCACGCAGGAAAGCCGCTGCACGACTTGTACAACTAGAACGACAATTCACAAAAAACGAACCCTTACGACAACAATACATTGATTTTATGAATGAATACTTACGAATGGGTCATATGAGAAAAGTAGACTCATCAAACTACAATATAGGAAAATACTATATACCACATCAGGCAGTAATTAAAGAAGATTCACTCACTACAAAGTTACGCGTGGTTTTTGATGCAAGCAGTAAGAGCAGCACAAAAATAAGCCTTAATGACAACATGTATAAAGGTCCACGATTACAACAAGACTTATCCACTATACTTTTACGATGGCGAAAACATAAGTTTGCATTTATGGCAGACATTATGAAAATGTACCGATTTATAAAAGTTAATGAACTAGACTTCGCACATCAAAGGATACTATGGCGATTTTCACCTAAACATGCAATTAGTGAATATGAACTCACAACCGTTACCTACGGTACAACTAGCGCCCCCTATTTGGCGGTACGAACATTACAACAACTTGCAATTGACGAACAAAACAATTACCCTATTGCAAGTCAAGCTACACTACAGGATTTCTACGTGGATGATATTTTGTCCGGAGAGTCCCAGGAAAGTGCAGCTAAAGAACTGCAGAGTCAGTTGATATCTATGTTAAACAAAGGCGGTTTTAAACTTCGAAAATGGTCATCAAACAGTCTAGAGTTACTTGAAAATATACCAACGGAAGACAAAGACGATCAGATGCTCAAACTACCGTTAGACGAGTCCAGGAAGTCATTGGGCATAACATGGTCACCACAAGAAGACAGGTTTTACTTTCAAATAACTACAACGGAAAATGGAAAACCAACAAAAAGGTTTATTATGTCAGAAGTAGCAAAAATATTCGATCCATTAGGTTGGTTAGCACCAATCATAATTAAAATGAAACTGCTTATACAAGAACTCTGGACAAACGATATAGGATGGGATCAGCCCGTTGATGACGTACTCAAGAAAAAATGGATTGAATTACAAAAAAGCCTTAAAAATATAGAACAAATAAAAGTTCCGCGGTGGTGTCACATAGCAGATAACATAGAAGTAGAACTACATGGCTTCAGCGACGCGTCTGAAAAAGCCTACGGAGCGGTGGTATACAGCCGTATAAAAATCAATAACATCTACTACATTACATTACTACAAGCAAAGTCCAAAGTAGCACCAAAGAAGCAAAAAACGACATTACCTCGACTTGAGTTAAGTGCTGCTCTGCTACTAGCTAGTTTAATGGAAAAAGTTCGGGAAGCGCTTAATTACGTGAATATAACAATATATTGTTGGACAGATTCCATGATCACCTTAGGCTGGATAAGAGGAGAAGCCAGCCGTTGGCAAACGTTCGTAGCCAATAGGGTATCACAAATTAAACAACTGCTACCAAATGCACAATGGAATCACGTAATTTCTGCTGATAACCCGGCTGATATCATTTCAAGAGGTCTGGAGCCTGAGAAACTTGTCAACTATTCTTTATGGTGGAACGGTCCACAGTGGCTAAAATCCGATCAGATTCCTTTCACGAAATATACGCCGCAGCCGAATGTTGAAATCAAATGTCATATAACAAGAACAGAGACAGAGAAAAATAACATCTGGAATAGATTTTCCAATTTGGATAACATGATAAGGGTGTTATCCTACTGCAAACGATTTGCAAAAAAGCAATCAACACACAGACGGCTAACTTGTACGGAACTGAAAGTTACAACAAAACAAATACTTTTAAAAGTACAACAAGAAGAGTTTGAAGACGAGTTAAAAACTATTCAAAGTGGTCACTCTTTGAATAAAAATAAAAAAAATATCCACGTTAGATCCATTTATAGACAAGGATGGACTACTGAGAGTTGGAGGCAGGTTACAAAACTCGGAACTGCCTTACAATCAGAAACATCCAATACTGCTACCATACAACCATCATGTGACGTCACTAATTATACAAGACGCACATTTAAAAACGTTACATGGTGGCAGCAAATTGACTTTAGCGTATATAAGACAAACATACTGGATCACTAGTGGGAAAAAGAAAGTGAAAAGTATCATTAACAAATGTGTCAGGAGCATACGATACAAAGCAGACACTACCCCTCAGAAGATGGGAATCCTACCAAAAGCACGAGTAACGCGATCCTACCCATTCAGCTATACTGGAGTGGATTATGCGGGACCAATACAAACAAGAACGATGAAAGGGAGAGGTCACAAGTCATATAAATCATATATAGCTGTTTTTGTATGCTTGGCAACAAAAGCAATACACTTAGAGTTGGTGGGAGATTTGACAACAGAAACATTTATCGCTGCATTTCGCAGATTCATGGCACGTAGAGGTCACGTGTCACACATGTACAGTGACAATGCAACAAACTTCGTAGGAGCAGCTAACTTCCTACACCAAGAGATACTACAAATCACACAGTCACCGCAGTTTCAAAACGCAATAACCAACATAGGAACTCAGTGGCATTTTATTCCTCCATCATCACCACATTTTGGTGGTATCTGGGAAGCTGGCGTAAAATCAGTAAAACATCATTTACGTCGAGTGATCGGAGAAAGTACACTGACATACGAGGAAATGACAACCTTTCTTCACCAAATAGAAGCGTGTTTGAATTCAAGACCGCTATGTGCGCAAACCGAAGATATCAACGACACTACAATATTAACTCCAAGCCATTTTCTTATTGGCCGAGAAGCAGTAGGGATACCAAACCCTATAGAAAACATTAATACTGATCTGGTGAACAGATGGAAGCAGATACAAAGAATGAAAAAAGATTTTTGGAACAGTTGGACAAAAGACTACCTACATCAACTTCAGCAAAGATACAAGTGGAAACAAGCTCACGAAAATGCCAAAGTTGGAACTATAGTACTAATAAAAGATGACAACATAAGTCCAAGCAAATGGCCGTTGGCAACAATCAAAGAAGTTCACCCAGGGGATGATGGCGTAGTTAGAGTAGTGACTCTTCAAAAAACAAAAGGCGTTTGTCAGAAAAGATCAATCAAATCAAATCAAATCATTTATTTCAATTAGACCATTACAGGCACTTTTGAATGTCAAGAAACAAAATGAATCTACAGTCCCGGTCACAAGGCATAATAACTTGTGAAAGTACTGCAGTTGCCCATTCCAAAGCGTTGATCTCTATGGAGAAGAATGGGCAAGAAACTCCATGGACACTCTTTTAAATTCTAATATTTTTACAAAATAGTATTTACATCATTCGTGTTGAGATTATACAAATATGTGAGAACGATGTAGAAAGACGTGCACAGTAAGAGCGTCCAGAGTAAATAAAAAACAAAATTCAATTTAAATCTAAATAAATTAAAAATGACCGTGGTAGTTAAAAAATGACCAGTCCCAACTGACAGCGCCCGTTCACGAACATGACGTATGGATCAGCCCCATTCAGCTCGACCATTTTGAAGGGAGCTAAATGACCCGACACACCCGCCACCATCAGCGAGACATTTAAGTGAGCATGACACTATTAACCACCAGGGCTTCGTCAAGTCAATGATAATACATAGCACTCACATATGGGCTTAATAATTATACAATACTAGAGAATTGATTCTATACATTGCAAAGATAGTCTTACAATCTTCTGCAGCTTCCACTATAGCTTCGGATACTTATTAATGAGTTTACCCCTATGTTTGAGGAGCAGGACCAGCATTGAGAAAAGCATTTTTATCATCAATATAATCCCCCAACTTATAATATGCTTGCCTACATAGTGTGCGTTTAATACAAGATTTAAATTTCGTTTCATTCAGTTGAAGAATGTGGGGAGGTATTTTATTGTAGCATTTCAAACAGTACCCCATGAAAGATGAGTCTACTTTAGCTAACCTGAAACCTGGTTGAACTAATTGGTCCCTATTTCTAGTATTATAATTGTGTCTGTCACCTCTTTTACTAAAAAGATGCGAGTTTTTCCTGACATACATGATGTTTTCATAAATATATTGACAAGGTACTGTCATGATGTTAATATCCTTAAACTGTTCCCTTAAAGAATCTCGCCTACGTAGGTTATATATGGCTCTAATGGCTCTTTTCTGCAGAATAAATATAGACTCGATGTCTGCAGCCCGTCCCCAAAGTAAAATACCGTATGACATTATACTATGAAAATAACTAAAATAGACTAGTCTCGCGGTATCAACATCAGTAAACTGACGGATTTTTCTAACAGCATATGCTGCTGAACTAAGGCGTCCTGCAAGAGATGTTATATGCGGACCCCATTGTAGCTTTGAATCGAGTGTTATTCCCAAGAAAACAGTTTTTTCGACGAATTCTAGTTTCTCTTGATTCAATACTATGTCACACTCACTGTTTTTGACATTTGGTAGAGCAAATCTTATACACTTCGTTTTTTTCCCATTTAATACTAAATTATTAGCCGTAAACCAATTATGTACCTGCATTAGGGCATTATTTACGTCGTCAAGATTTGTGGCACGTCTGTTTATCTTAAATATTAAAGAGGTATCGTCAGCAAATAACACCATTTGTGGTTGGTTTTTAAACAAATGGGGTAGATCATTTATATATACTAAAAAGAGGAAGGGACCTAATATCGATCCTTGTGGTACACCCATCTTTACATTTAAACCCATTGAATTGACACCATTTATTTGTACTTGCTGTTGTCTATCATTTAATCCACACATTGATACCACTACCAGTCAACGAAAACAAAGAAATTGACACAACAAGCGACGACAAAAAATCAACAACACCAACACATTGTAACTTAACAACAACAAAAATAATAAACAAAAGGGGTGGACGACCACCGAAAAATTGGATAACGGGATTACTGTGGCACACAATAATTATTCTGTTAATTGGTACTGTGTCAAGTACAACTACATACACACTACAAAGCTTAAAACCAGGACTATATGTTGAACAAATGGGAACCGCAACTATAAATCGAGGAACGTTTAGAATAGAAACAGATTACAAGAGAGAAAATTTGGACCTAGACCAACAAAAGATTGACAAAATTACTTTACAATTTCAACAACTCTGCAAGGATACTTAGAACGTTATGTATGAGACACATTGCAATGAATTTTATCAACATTTAAACGAGGAAAGAACCAAATTTGAAACAATAAAAGAATACCTAACAGAAATAGGAAATACAAGAAGAAAACGAGGTATCTTGGGACAACTTCTAACATCAGTATTTGGAGTTAACGATGAAGTATACAAAGACATAGATACGCTAAACAACAACCAGCAAAAACTCATAGATGCTGCAAATCATGAAACAAAAATGATGATAAGTACTATCGCAGGTGTAAACCAAACTGAAGAACAAACACAGAAGAAGTTAGAGAAGTTCCAAGCGAAGCTAAACGAAGCAATATCATTTATGAATAACAACAACGTTTGGTATAAAACAATTGACAGAAATCATGTTAAGATACAAGTAATGCAAACATATCAATTAGCAAACAACTTCATAAATGAAGTTATGAACTATTACACAGGGCTACTTGATATCTACTTACAAAAAGCAACTCTATATAGCATAATAACACCAAAACACATCAGCAACATAATAAAGATGGCTCATCAAAAGCTACCATCCAACCTAAGAATCATTCAGAACCAAATAATACAGACTCAGATGAATGTAAACACAACACATATCAGAGTATACGCGTACTTTCCCATACACGATGTCACAAAATACACTCTAATACATGTGACGCCTATTCCAGAGAGGAAAACAGACGGTTCATTTGAGTGTCTTACCATACAGCAGACCTTCCTGGGATTTGATTACAACAACGAGCGTTACTTTGATTTAAACCAAGAAGAGTTTAGAGACTGTCTACGCAGCAATACAGACTTCGTGTGTTATCCGGTGGCTGTCAAGAACATGCAATTAAATAAAAATTGCATTGTTGAACAACTTTTCAAGACTAACAGCCACACCCCAACCCAGTGCACATCAAGGAACTATAACATTTCAACAGATGTTGTATGGAAACAACTATATATGCAAAACACTTGGCTCTTCATCACAAATAAATCCGTTCCCATATCAATTGTGTGTGACGGTGAACGAAAAGAAGTTAGCATCCAAGATGTGGGCGTATTACACATCTCCGAGAACTGTGTGATAAAAACCCTCAATAACATACTTGCTGCAAAACGAACAACTACCATAACAATACTGGCTTCATACTCTAAGACAACAAACTTCTCTCTCAATACCACAATCACACCGTCAAATATACATGACGTATCCAAGGAAGAAGTAGTATTAGACAGAACAAAAGGAGTTTTCGATCATTTACTTACATCAGAAATTAACCATCAAACTCAATTAGATAACACCATTTGGAAACAATTACAGTCTCGCACATTCATCACTAGCATAAGTACGTCTCTTATAATAATTTTACTAGCAGGTATTTTAATTTACTTTGGTCCAAAGGTGGTGAATCAAGCTCGAATCGCCATCGCAGCGAGAAGGAACACTGCGTCACCTGCGCCACAACCAACGGTCGCGAGCAGCACGACACAACAGCTGGATGGCGTGCCACGCAGCGTGCCCGCTCAAGCACAGCAAGGCCAGACAAAACCCAACGAGACCATCGAGCTATACCAACTGGGGTCCTGTTCCTGAGAGTCGCCAGAATGTTCAATGTACCAACGTTACCTTTGGACATTGACTCAGCATTCGGCGCCGATCATGTGCGACCCAGATAACTAATATTGAAGAGTTGCATCTTACACGTATAGTACACAATTAAACACCTATAGTAGTGTGCAATAAGAAAAACTAGTATATAAGCTGTAACATTTTGTAAATAAATCAGATTTGAATGTTATATTCTTGTCTCATTACCCCTCACTGTGGCCAAGACACCCTTAGCCATCTCTGATCAGTCCCGTGAGTCTGCGGGCTGGCAGTGAGTTTACCCCTTCCTGAACCTGACGTTCCTGTCGGCTTTCCGTCTGTACCCGTAGGTCGCATTGGTGCAGACATCCTGAACATATCTATATACTTATATATTATCATCGCTATATGGTAGGTTAGGGCTGTAGGGCCATAGGGACTGTTACGGTCGTAGGTCTTATTAGGCGTCTTAACTTGTCATATTTTCATGTACATCACACCTTTAGCAGGGACACGTACTAACGTGACGTTTGTTTAGGGTGAGCGTACAATTATCATTGGTCCAAATCAGTATTCCGTCATAGTGCTTGTCTCGAAGAAAACCTATACGACCTCCAACAAACAGATATTGATACAGCCCTGGATTATTTTTACTTCTTTTTTTCACCTGACATAATTACTAATGAAACAATGCGTTGCAAGTATTGCAAAAGTGGTAGGACAACTTTCTTCTGTATAAAATGTAATATGCATATGTTTTGCTGAGGGAAAACAAAAACGTAATTGCTTCCGTAATTTTCACACAAAATAATTTAGATATTTTAATATTTTATCGTATTCCTTAAAATAAATAAGCAATTTAAATTAAAAATGTATTTTACTACCAACCTGGCAGTGTCCATCACAATGTACAAAAAATATAATACATAGATTTTCTCGAAACCTAGGACATCTAGATTTTTTTATTTTTTTTTTCGTATCTTTTAATCATAATTAACGCCAAATATATCAAAAAAGTTCATATTTTAAAGATTTTCACTTCCTGCCAAGTTAAGGGTTAAAACACTACTGATAATAATTTTGACCAAAAGGTTTGCAATCCTTTCCTTATTGCATGTACGGTCGTCTCTTACCACGATACACTCGTTGCGATCGTGTGTTTGGAAATATTGGGATGCATGGTAGAAGGGGGTGAACCTTTATGTGTTACGCGCCCAGAAGGTCACTCGGCCGCGGCCCCTCGCTACAGTCGCTGACGTGACGCTGCAGTTCGCGTTCAAGTCGCGCACAATCCGCACGTGTCGCGCGCGGCCGTACTTACGGATTAGTCGCTGTCACTTTAATATTTCCAAATAGTTGAGTCAGTTCAAGTGGACATAGCAGTATCGGAGCGGTGTGGGTTTAGCTGTCGGTGTTGGTGAGTGCGGTCAGTGCGGTGAGTGCGGTCAGTGCGGTCAGTGCGGTGCACACGTGCAGCGCCAAGCACATGGCGCGCGCGCGGTGGCTGCTGTGCTCGGTGGCGGCGCTGCTGTGGCTGGCGAGCGCGGGGCCGCGGCCGGTGCGCGGCGCGTGCCCGACGCGCGCGGCGGCGGGCTGCGCGTGCAGCGAGGGCGGCGCGCGCTTGGACTGCCGCTCGGCCGCGCTGCGCCGCCTGCCGCCGCTGCACGACAACTTACTGACCCTGTAAGTGCACAAGCAATACTTATCTTTTGAACCTCCTTCCAAAACAGCTGGTGTCAAGTGCATACCAGCTTTTTTCTCACGGTTTATTTTATTTGCGAAATAGTATTTTCTAGCCAAACTGGCGGTAGTTGGTTAGTTGGATGCTGGGCAGTATGATCACATGAACACATTTAACATAAGTCTGTATCGGAAATACCGCCCACCAAAAACAATAGTTTTAAGTAAAGAACAATATTCATGCAATGGACTGTAGTCTATCTCTGAGGTAGTGATGATAGGGAGATAGTAAAACTCGGAAATATTAAGAGTTGTTTACTCCCTGGACACACTGTAGGTACACTCTTTAAGTGATTAAGGCGCTGTACAAAGCAAACACTTGGTAAAACGTCTAAATTTTCGTCGCAAAGTTATACCACAAGTAAAAAAGTGTATAGTCAAACAAATAGATTAAGAAAAGATATAAACAAAGACAGTTTACAAAGTGGCCTAGTACTACGAATAAAATATGTTTAAAAATAAATTATCTCGTATGTCTCAATTTTTTCGGCGACAACGATCATTTTTTTCATCTCTAACAAAGGAACTTGCATAGACTAGCGGGGACAAGGGTTGGTGGGGCTGTCTCGGGTCGTCGACCGCGGGAGCCATGTAGGACAGTGCCAGTATCGACCGCCGCGAATGTCGCTCCCTGTTCCTCGTTCCCCGCTCCCCGTTCCCCGCTGAACCAGTAAGTAACCTGACCTGCTTCTATTAGGAAAGGTCAGGGTTTTATCTCGGCGCTATGTATGAAGTTTTGCGCGTATTGGTATTACGATATAGGTAGCTAAGTAATGTAATTAGTAATTATTATGGACGAGTTTAAAACAATTAATAACGAAATAATCGAAAAACATGAAATCTTAAATTGTTAAAACTACTAGTTTTCGCCCGCGGCTTCGCCCGCGTTAAATTTAGGGTAACACAATTTCCCCTTGCGCCTTATTGATTTGTAATAGCAACGCTAAGTTTTCCTTTTCTTCCCTCTTTCTCCCTCACATCCCACTTTTTTTTTTTTAAATTAGCCTGTGTCCGTCTCCTGGTTCCCAACTATCTGTACACACGGCGACAGATCAACCTACACAAAACCAGTTTATGCGGATCTCTCATTGTACTTGAAATTTATGGTGTACGATCCGTTGTTGAGAGAGCAGCATAAACTGGTTTTGTATAGGTTGATCTGTTGCCGTGTGTACCAAAATTCATCAAAATCGGTTTAGCCGTTAAAGCGTGAAGAAGTAACAAACAAACAAACTCACTTTCGTTTTTTAACCGACTTCAAAAAAGGAGGAGGTTATAACTCAGGTCTGAGTGAACCGATTTTGATGATTCTTTTTTTATTCGAAAGCTGGTGGTTGTCGTTTGGTCCCATAAATCGATCCGACACGTAGTTTTTGAGTTATCTTTAATAATACGTATTAGATTGAATTCGTGTACGTTGATGATATACTCATTCGTCGATTATATTTTAGAAGTTGTCGAAGACAAATGATCAAAAAATGCTATGTACTATGGTTTGGAAGGTCATCGCAGTTTTTTGAGGTGATTGTATTTTAATTTGGTGATCTGATCTTCAGTGATATACAACGGCACTCTTCAATAAATGACAGCAAATCTGCCGTGATTGCTGCAATCACATGTATACTATAAGTATGGGTTTTGCCAGGGTAGGCAGGCGAGTGGGAGCAGGGTGACCGTATCCCCTCCCCACCCCTCACCTAGTCATTAAGAAACATAATCATCACACCAAGTATCAGCTGTATCCCCTAGGGGATGATGCATATGATTTCTGGATTGGTTTTATACTAAAGCATAATATAGATACTTAGTATTTAATCTATAGCGTGATGTGGAACTAAAACTTGTATTTAAGACGGGACTTAAGCTAAAACTTACAACTTTTTAACCGTGTTTGCGTATTATATCATAATACTATAACTAAAAATGCTGAAATAAAAACTTTTGAGTAAAAAATAAAACCTACTTCTAAAAAACAACTAAAAACTGGAAAATAACTTTATTTCCGGAAGTCGGTGGCCAATAAAGTCAACGAAACCAACAAAAGTCACATAAATTATTAAATTATTTTTGTGATGTGCTTTTGCTTCTCAGCGTACTGGTATTTTTAACTACATTTACGGGTCGACACCAAAGTAAATGCAGCGTGTGGTGTGTTATGTTGATGTGTGAGGTGTGTTGTGATGAGGACCTATTTCGTTTTCTTCTATTTGCATGAACTTTCTAACAATGCGACATGTATTCAAAATTGCAGCTTTTTGTAGGGTGATGTAAAGTGTTACTTTTAGGCTTAGTAATTTGAGACTATGGAGTAGGTGATTTGGGATAACACCTGTAGTTGAGAGGACTATGGGAACCACATAAACTTTTTCTTGGAGCCATATTCTCGTTACTTCGTCTTTGAGTTCTGCGTATTTGCTAATTTTTTCGGAGATGGTTTTTTGTATATTGTGTGTGTTAGGAACAGCAATATCTTTTAAGTACGTAATTTTGTGTTGTCGTAGTAAAGTTTATGAGTGTCATTTTCGAGGGTAGCTTGTGGTGTGTAGTTGTAGTATGGAGTGTTTGTATCTTGTATGAGTGTGTATTGGACTGCCAGTCTCTGATGGATAACATTTGCCACCTGATTGTGCCTGTGTGTATAGTCGGTCTGTGTGAGAGTTGTGCATGCTCCTGTTATGTGTTGGATGGTTTCTGGTTGTGTGTGGCATTTGCGACATTTATCATTTGTTACTGAAGGATCTTTGATAATAAATTTTCTGTAGTTTTTAGTGTTAATAATCTGGTCTTGTATAGCAATGATAAATCCTTCAGTTTCTGGGAACAGATTACCTATTTTGAGCCATTTATTTGAGGCATCTTTGTTGACGTGAGTTTGTTCTAGGTCATAAGGATGTCGGCTATGAAGAACTTTTTTTTCCAGTCTTCAACTTTTTGTGTCTGCGGGTCTTCGTTAGTATTGTGTGAGGTATCTAATTGTTCATTTAAGTTAAGTGGGGTGTAATTAAGATCATTTTGGACTATGGCTTTGTGTATGTTACTAGTGTGCGATTTCGTGTGGAAGTAAGTTTTTAATCTACAGACTTGTTTCCGCCATAGGTGCTGGATGTCTATTAGGCCTCTCCCTCCGTTTTGTCTTTTTATTGTAAGTCTCTCTATGGCAGATTTAGGATGTAAGTTATTATGTTTTGCGAGAGTGGTGCGTGTAGTTCTTTCTAACTGTTCAGTGTCTGTTTTTGTCCATTTAATAACTCCGAATGAGTATGTTAAAATGGGGATGGCAAATGTATTTAAGGCCTTGATGTGATTTTTACCAGACAGTTGAGTTTTACATACAACGTTAAGTCTTCTCTTGTACTCTGCAGTAAGTGTTTCTTTAATTCTAACGTGATCTAGTCCCTTTAACCGTATAGTTCGGTACGGACCCCTTCGGGGGCTCGACATTCAAACCTCCGCTGGCTCGGTACTGGCCCCGAAAGGGGTCGGACATTTAAGTCATATGACCTCCTCATTATTTTTGTAAATATTTTATTTTCTGGTTAATAAATAATATGGGTGTGCATTCATTAAGATAGTAGAATAAAAAACTCATATGTAAACGTCATTAGAAGTTCTTTAATTATTGAGGAAGTTTCTTAATTAAGTCTTATAAAATCCAAATGCGCAAAATTACGATCATCGCCATTTTGATGGCAGTGTAGGTCGACGCTAAAAATCATAAAAAATAGGTTTTCGGACATTTAAACTCCACACTATCGGGCATGATTAACGTGTCCTTTTATTACGTGAAGAAATCATTCGTAATTGAACTTATATTAGTAGTGGTAATGATACATTTTGAAATCTAAAGTCGAAGTTTCGCGCCAATCGTGCTTGTTTACATTTTTAATTCCACATTATATCATATATTCACGAACAGATTCTATAACAACTGACACAAATATCATTTCAAATATTGTAAATAACATGACAATGCCCAGATCTTATCGTAATTTGCAATAATAGGACCAATAACACGGAATATTCATAACCACTACTAAATTCACTTTCGAAATTGACGTCCATTTCTTTTTTTTTTTAATTTTGTGATGTGTAAATACGATTATTTCAATCGATTATTTTCTTGTAAATCAATCAACTCGAATAATTAAATTAAGGAATATCAGAAATTGATAGATGAACATAAAAATTAATTTTGTAATACGTGTAAAATACTATAAATATTGATTATAATATTTTTTACGCCACTAAAACCGATTCAAAAACAAACAGTACAAACTGATCTATGGCTAAATTCGCGCCAATTTTATTTTCAGATAAAAATTCAAAAAAAGAATGCGCTCGCTGTTCAAATTTATATTAAAATGTTTATTTGCTATTTTATTAATAATTTGGTTTTATACCTACTATTTGAATGTGAATTGCAAATAGAAATAAATAAGGTTGAATATAGAACGCGTCAATTATGATCTTGGTAAGCACATTAAAAAAATCAGCTAAGATAAATTAAATTTGTTCGACAAAATTGTTTGGTTAGATTGGTTATTTGAAAAGCGTATTCATTCTTTCCTAAAACATGGCTCGTAGGCCAAAGTGTTCTTGGAGTGGAAGCCTTGGGGTAAAAATGGCCTATAGAGGAAGAGCACAATTGAGATCGAAACACGACACCAAGAAAACTCCAGTACCCCTACTATGACCTCTTAAAGCAATTCTTATTCCACTGAGGGAAAGAGACAGAGCTATACAGGGTGTCTGGCACCATCTCTTTCCCTCAGTGGAATAAGAATTGCTATACGATGTCATAGTAGCCCTTCTGGTTCAAAATGAGTCCATTTTGAACCTGGATTTTTCTTGATGTCGTGTACCGGGGTTTTTTTTTGGGTGGGAAATCGTCAAATAACTTCCCCCGCTCTGGGCAAAACGGGGGGGAGTGTCAGACTAGTACTGACTAAAACCCACCCATGCTCCTTCTATTGCATAACCCTGACACTCCCCCCCGCTTCGTCTAGAGCGGGGGAAGTGAGGCGCTCCTCAAACCAAGCCAGCCACCGCGGGAGACGCTACTGCGTCGGGCGTCGGGTGTTTATATCAATATTTAAGGGCCCCGATGTGTGCGGAGTCCCTGTCCGTCTAAAACAAGGTTCTACTGCGGAGGCATGGCTTTCTAGGTGCGGTACGGTATGGTTGTGCCAGCTGGGGTGCCTGACTGTAGTTACCTACAGAATTAGCATGACCTCCTACAAAAATGGCCGCCATTTTCATTCATCGTCATTCAAGAAAACAGCCAAATCTTTTACCGCGAAACCTACTGACATCAAAATGTACAGACGCCTGCAGGTCAAGCTACCCGAAACTGTAATTTTTTCCCAATCAACCTTGAACCTAATACTTTAGAAATAAAGTCGAAAATCTATCAAAGAAATCTGACAGATTGTAGTAGCTTGATGTGCAGGCGTCTGTACCTCAAATCTTGGCGCATAAGAAAATAATTATAGCATAACAAAAAAGCACGTGACAAAATGTTGTTGTCTTTCTTTTCTTATCGATATCATAGATATTTGAACAACTATAATATCAATAGTAGAATAATATGCAATCTCCATAGGTAAATTCCTCAATGGTCCCAAAACTTTTTTTAAAGTTTACTCCATTTCGATTATCGATTAGGTTGAATGCAACTTTTTAATCGTAATGATGAAACTTAGATTTACGGTCAGCACTAAGAAATGTCATGTTGCAACACAGTTTTTAGTATTTTTTTGTCGAGATTTGTATCGTGTTTTATTTTAAATATATATGTAAAATGGCAAAAATAAGAATGCAGATGGAATGTCACTGTTTTTATTTTGGATTTCCGATTTTATTATCAAAGGGTTGTCTTGTGTATGTGCATTATTTCCAGCGTTTTTAAAGTACCTAATTTTTGGAAGGGTGTAATAATATGTATTTTACACACATTTTACAATAGATTGACTCTGTTTTATCGACCTTATGAGGTTTTTAGAAATATAAACCTCAAACTTATCATATGATACAGCCCCGGTGACTTCTTTTTAATAACAAAATTGAATGCTGTAAATTGATGAAAATTCTTGAATTTCATGACAATTCGCGTCACCCCACCGATTCAGCTGATGTGTCATGTGTCAAAACCCTGTCGTGCAGAGTGGTTAATAGTGTGTACCCTAAATATTTGTATAAGTCGGACGGTTCCATCGCTGTTATGGTGTCTGTGTTATTAACTACATAGTTGCCAGGTCGTATCTTGCCTCGTATGATGTGAAGTGTTTTACATTTATCCAGACCAAATTGCATATTTATATCTTTCCTAAAATCTGCTGTAACTTCTATTAGTTTCTTCATATCTTTTTCGGTTTGTGCATATAGTTTAATATCGTCCATGTAAATGAGGTCCATGTAAATGCAATTACATGGTCCATGTAATTGCATCGTCCGGGCTAGACCCATTAGGGTTAGTTGAAGGGACACACTCGTCCGGTCCAGATGTGTTGTGTTGGTATCCTGGTCGAAGGGACAGTGTCGTCCGGGCTAGACCCATGAGGGTTAGTTGAAGGGACACACTCGTCCGGTCCAGATGTGTTGTGTTGGTATCCTGGTCGAAGGGACAGTGTCGTCCGGGCTAGACCCATGAGGGTTAGTTGAAGGGACACACTCGTCCGGTCCAGATGTGTTGTGTTGGTATCCTGGTCGAAGGGGCAGTGTCGTCCGGGCTAGACCCATTAGGGTTAGTTGAAGGGACACACTCGTCCGGTCCAGATGTGTTGTGTTGGTATTTTGGTTGAAAGGACAGTGTCATCGGGGCCAGACCCGTTAGGGTTGGTTGAAGGGATGCACTCGTCCGGTACAAGATCATATGGTTATAGTCCTTACGCGCGAAGTGATGATGATGTAGTGGACGGGAATCAGAATAAAGTCGTGATATTATCAGTATGGACGAGCGGATGTCCAGTGATTGAATGTTGTTTTACCAGGAATACTATAACGCCCGAGGACGGTCGTATGTCAGTCCGGCCGTGTCGGCGTGTCATGGCATGTCAATGCAAGAACGTCAAGAGTGGCAGGTTGTCACTCTAGCGGAGCGTCGTGTTGATGGTAGCCAGGCGGCCATCTTAGGAAAAGGACGGGCGTCTGAGCACCACGTGTACGACGAATCGCTAGCAAGCGTCTTAATCTAAGTTGCTTTAACCAAAATTGGTGTTGTGTTAACGTTTAATAGTTGTGGTTATCGTGTTAGTACATTTATTTTGAATTAACAAGAACTAATGAGAAATTAAAATAATTTGAGTTAAAAAGAGGACATTTATTTAGCTGTCATTTCCCAACTGCTTATCCACGCCGCATAATGAAAGAACTAAAGCTCTGCAGGCCTTCCTGCGTCGATATCAGAAGTGGGATTAATAATCATGTTAAGTAAGATCAGTTTTATTATTTAGTAGGCACTTGGATTTTATTAAATGTAAGGTAGCTATTGTTAGAACCTCTAACGTAACTTATTTTGTTAGGTAACTGAATTCCTTTCAATTATTTTCATTAATCCTTACTAATATTATAAAAGCGACAGTGAGTTTTTTTGTTTGTTACGGCTTCACGCCTAAATGACCGAACCGATTTTGATGAATTACGGTACAGAGATAGTTGGTACCCTGGAGACGGACATAGGCAATTTATTTAAAGTGATAAATGTGGGAGGAAGAGTGAAGAAAAGGGGAGAGAAAGATACATTTTTTCGATCTTTACGCGGGCTAACGTTGGCCCAAAGTAACTATGCCACGCGGAAGAAGTCGCGGGCGGAAGCTAGTAATAAATATGAGAGTTCGCGCAACCGGCACTAAGCGGCGACATGCCTTCTACGGCCGAAATCGTAGTCGCTGTCGCTGTCGCGGCCGCGTAATGCGCGACATCCCTTAGTGTAAATAAAACTTTTTTAAAGTTGGTGACTCTTGTTTGTTCGACTTTATCTTATATATAGGTAGGGGGGGGGGGGTACACGTGCACCGGTCCGTTACTTAACTGTGTCGGAAAGTATCGCGACTGACGCTTGTCGTTGTTGCAGGGACGTGTCCAACAACAGCATCAGCACGCTGGCACGCGACGCGCTGCTGCCCGCCGCCGGCCTGCGCGACCTGTGAGTATACACCATCCCTGGCGCCGCGTCCCCCGTCCCCCATCCCTTCTCCCTCCTACATATCCATTTAAAGTACTTACTCTGGCGGGTATTATCGTTCCGCAACGTTAATGTAATATTACCGGCAATAATCACTAAGGAAATATTATAAAAGAAACGGTTGCCTTTATTCACCCTCTTACTTCAATCTACGTTGTGTTTGGAGGCAGATATTATAACCTTCCTTGAGGTTATATTTAATTTAAAAATATCAGTTTAACTTTAAATTCAAATATCTGCATTCTTCTTCATACCCATATCCCATACATTTTATATTCTTGGAGTGGCACATTATAAACCCTTGCTTACTTCCAGATAATAACATAGATGACGCAAATGTTAATAAAATCTGTCGAATGTACCTTCCTTGTTTCGTATCTGGTAGCATTCCTCTATCAACTTCAGGAACTCAACTAAAACGTTAGAGTACTAATTGGACCGCTTTCCGTAAATATGATCCAACCCACAGTAACTTCATTTCGAGATAATTGAGTTTAAAGTTTATTCCGGTATTTCTCTGGCTTTGTAATGCTAAATGCTGTATTTTTAATTTTATGATATTCTAGGTGTACTGAAGTAATTTACATGCATGTATTTAGCAAACAAAATGTTATAGTTTAATAGGTATTCAAGAAAACATGTGCGTGGATCATTATTACAAATTAAATTTTGTATGAAATTAGCTGAATAAGGTGCGGAATTAAATCTGCAAAAAATACAAAAGTACCCTACTCCTCCTCTATATCAAAGTCAGGTTCTCCACAATAACCACATATATCGCCTATGATTGCATCGTCTCCCTTCAGTTTTTTATAGACATCAATGCAATCATTTGGTATAAGATGGAACAAGGACTTTAAATTATTTAACTTCTATTTATTAATCCGATTTCCTGTAGGACATAATGCTTGCAAATCTTCTTCTACGACAGCCAAAGCAACACATTTAATTTCTTTTTTAATGCTCAATTCTTTGTAATCCTCATTAAAGGAAGTTCTGTGAAGAATGTGGGCTCTCTTTTGTGATTAAAATTTACTACTACTACTACATGACCACAAAACAATTAATGTTTTGCAAGACATTTTCTTTTTATAAATAAAAAATAAAAATGTCATGCAAAACATTAATTGTAATTCTATTGAAGATACAAAATATTGCAATTGCAAAAAATTCTTCCATATCTTCGTTATTGGCTGCAATATTTTTTCCAAGCGGTCAAAGAATGATGTCAAGTTATTAGTTTTTGGAATTCTATAGACACATATAACAATGGTGCATGATTGCGTTAATTCGATAGCACAACACTCAAATGAATTACTTATTGCTAGTTTATTTATGTCAGGCAATTCTATCCATTGAAGACCTTTTTTTACCAGAATACATGTTCCCCCACGTTTTGTTTCAGTTCTACTAAAACACGTAGCTAGATTGTAGTTAGGAATATCCAGAAAGTCTTCATAGCCTGACATAATGAAATGTTCAGAGATGCAAATGACGTCAATGTTGATATTCTTCGTGATCAGTTCTTCTAGGCACACAGTAAGAGCATCTGATTTATTAAGAAGGCCTGCGATATTTTGATGCATGACAGGCAGGTGTTTGTTTTAACTATGTTTCTCTATCTAATATGTCACATGTTTTAAGTCGTTCAATAAATTCGTCAATGTCTTTGAAGATAGTATGAATTCCATAGTTATTAATTGTTCCAGTTTGTTTTGAAAACATTGTGAAGTCATTAGACAGATTCCTATTTGGGTCCAGAAGGTATACGTGCTCATGGGTCATAGTGTCAAGATAAAGTAGGTTGTTGAAGGTTTCTACCCTCCAATTATACATATTTTTGTAGTCATTGTATTTATATGAGCACAGATGATAATATTAATATGTTTTATTTTTTGTAGGGTCGTTCTTATCGTTCGTGATCTTATCTGAACATAGTCATGTGTTGTGTTGAAATCTTATTTTATGATGCAAAAATCATTGTATGTAATTTTTTTTATTTTGGTATCTATGTCATGTATCAAATGTTCTGTTTTACACTCCGGTTTTAAATAATGAAATATTTTTCCCGAATGTTTATTGAGCGTAGTTTCTGCGATGTTCCTCATTTTATTCTTATTGTTGGTACTCAAAATGCAGATATTACATTCTATTGTCTCTTTTTGTAATTTTTGTTTAGGCTTAGGATTTAGATTTATGGCTTTTGTTTTATTTTGGGATTTTGTCTGTGGATATGTAACTGATTCCGCTTTCCTCGTATGAGATTCATTTGTTTCGTGGTTCTGCAATGTTTCATGGGTTATAACGTTAAATATAGATTTTGTATGCGGGGAAAAATCTGTTTGTGTTGACTGGTGGCAGGAATTGAAATTTTTGCTTGGAGTAGACTTCCTAGCTTTACTTTTCCTGAGATGACTTGGTGTCGTATTTGGGGTATTTGTCAGACTAAGGTTTTTATAAGTTTCAATTACTTTCAAGCTTTTCCTTAGGTCAGTCTTTATTCGGAAGTTCTCAGTATTTAATTTTTCAATTTCTTGGTGAGCACTTGTCAATTGGTTAGTGAGTTCTAATATCGTCTCATTCAGTTCAATAACTGTTTGACTTTCGTTGAGGGACGTGTTCGGGAGGCTCATCATAGTAGAATCAAGAATATTTGACTCGTTTCTTGAAAGGTCATCTAATGAGCTTGATCTTAGTTATTCACGTTACTACACCATTGTTTATCTACCAGTTATTTCATCTATCAAGGTCGGTATTACCTGCAGATTGATGGTGTAGCCATGGGCAGTCCAGTGGCTCCAGTAGTTGCTAACATTTGGATGGAGCATTTTGAAGGATTGGCTATTTCCACTGTGTCTACACCTCTTAAACTTTGGAAAAGGTATGTTGATGATGTCTTTGCTATTATAGAAGGAGATGAACATGAGCTAGAAGTATGCTTGGCACACCTAAACATCATACATTATAAAATAAAATTCACCTATAAGATGGAAAACGAGAGGACAATTTCCTTCTTGGATGTGGAAATACAAGTTCGGGCTGATGGTTCTTTGGGTCACTCTGTCTACAGGAAACCAACTCACACAGATCGTTATTTCGTCCCCGTAGAGCGAAAAGTCATTAAGTCAAAAAACCTTGTTTTGAGATATTGAGAGTTAAAGTTTAAAAAAATAAAAATCGTCATAACTTCAGCTTTTCATTACATATCTTTATAGTTTTAGCTTTATTTTAAAGATAACGAAATAACGTTTATATTTTAGATGTTATTACACATTAAAGGTGTATAATTATTGAGAAAAGTAAAAACAAAAATAATAATTAACTGTTTTCTAATAAATACCTGACTTAATAACGAGTTAGTGAGTTTACGACCGGAGTTAGTGACTTTTCTCTCATTTCGAAATAGTTTAAAAGAAAATTAACTGGAGTTATGTAAAGTGGAACTAACTGACAGATGTGTCAAATGTGTATAGTAAAAACTACCTAAATAATTATAAGAAATTTGTCTGGTTAGGTTTGTTTTATAAAAGACATTATTTTGTAATGAAACAGGTGTGATAAATTCAATAAAGTTTTTTAAACATTAATGTCAAAAAGAAAATCATAATTACGAGACAAAATCTATTGATTTTGTAATTGTAATTGTTTCGTAGTTTTGTAATTGTTATATACTTATATTAATACTATCCTTATAATTTTTATAAAACAAAAACATAAGATAGTGCTTCAACCGCATTTACACAAACTGAAATAATAGAATCATGGTTTTGGTAAAAAAAGAAAATCAGAATTCACTCCACTCCTCTTCGTCTATCTCCTCTGTAAAATCCAGCTACCAAATTCATCTAAGTACTACGTTTCTACTAGTGGGAACTGTGTGACAGTGTGGACTGGTACCTCAAGTGGAGCTCCTGTGAGATTATCCCTTTAGTACATAAATTAATGAGGTCTTTCTTTTTGCCTCTGAAATAGACAGTGGCGAAGAGTACGCTACCACTTTTTCCATTAATATCACAATGATACATATGACATGAAATAAAATGACTTGAATTTCGAGTCATTTTTTTAAATTGCGCAAAAAGAATATGGTTCTTCATTTGCCGTGGTAATCTGCTCCTCATACAACTCGTACATTTTGCCTATTGCTAGTTTGCTATCCAAGTACAGTCTCTTCCTTTTTTTTCTACGGTAGTGTGATTCTAGCCGGGGAAAAGAGTTGATGTGATTAATAACCTGTTCAGATTCTAAACAATGCAGTTTTATTTATAGGGACTCAAGTCCCTGTTTCCTGGATAATTAACCAAACTCATCGCTGTATTTCTGAACTTCATTTGCTGGTCCAATTGAAATGCTTCAAGTTTTAAGAAAGTTATCTTACAGATTAGGGCATGTTTATTTGATTTCGCTATATTAGCTTCAGCAGGCTGTTCAGTGGGTATTTGACTATCTAGACATACATTATCACGCACATTATCTGTACAAACAAGCAGTGCTTGTTTTTTTTGCGGATAGGACTTCATGAAATAACTTCCCCCGCTCTAGGTGAAGCGGGGGGAGTGTCAAACTTATAGTGACTAAAAGCAACCCATGTTCCTTCGATTGCCCTTTATGTTTCGAGGCCGCGGTATCTCTTTCGAACAACCCGCAACCCCGGCAGGCGGTGGCCATGGCTGGCCCGATGCCAGCAAAGCAGAGTTTCCTGAAATCTCTTTGAGGCGCGCGTGGAACACTAACGCGACGTTGACACGGCCCGTCGTCTAGAATCGTCGAATAGATGGACAGACGGTGAGCTACCCATTCACTGTCACACCGTCCACAGGCCCGCATCTACAGTGTCCGGGAGTCGTCTCGCGGTGCCCGACGCCCGGGGCGTCTCCCGCACCTCACTCGTTAGTATGACTGTTTCGCAGGAGGTGACCGCTTCCCATTTCCTCTCGCCGCCGCCGATCGCTTCTAGCTCGGGCACTGCGCTAGGCATCCTGCTACAGTGTGCTCCACCGCGTCCTCCGGACGATAGTCACAATGGTGACACCCGGGCGTTTTCTCCCGTCCGATAATGTGTAGGAAACTTCCAAATCAACAAGTGCTAAATTAAGTCTTGAGCAACAGAATTTGCATAGTTGATTTCTTGAAAAAATCCTTTAAAAACCCTGAATATTGCTGCATTCGAAAGCCGCACAGTAGAACTTCTTTTTTTAATATCGCTTTTACTAGAAGACCTTGCAACTTACACTCGCCCTTGTTATTTGAGCCGTTTATCTTTGTCACCACCTGGGTACCATAAAACTCTCGAATCCGAAAAAGCTCGAATAGGAGAACAACTTAACTCTTCAAAGCCGCTTATCTCTGAATGTGGACTCGCACGAGAGGTTAGGGCTTTTTTTGAGGTGGGAATCATCAAACAACTTCCCCCGCTCTGGGTGGAGTGGAGGGGCGTGTCAGACTTTTACTGGCTAAAACCCTCCCATGTTCCTGCTATTGCCCTTTATGTTCCGGGGCCGCGGTATCTCTTTCGAACAACCCGCAACCCCGGCAGGCGGAGGCCCTGGCAAGCCCCTCTGCTTTGCTGACATCTCTTTGAGGCGCGCGTGAAACACAAACGCGCCGTCGACACGGCCTGTCATCAATAGACGGACGAAGGGTGAGCTACCCAACACTCACCGTCCACAGGCCCGAGACGTTTGGGCTTCGGTGAAGTCTTGGTGTTTATTATGCGATAGATTTTTTTCAGTTATATTCTCAATGGAAACAACATCGTGGTAGGGTTCAGCCAACAAAGGCGCGGAGCGGGGTGGAATGATTGTTGCCAGATTTATAGTAGGACTTAAAACTGAAGTAAACACAACGAAACGTGAATGAATGAAAGTCACCACGCCGTTCGCTGAACCCTCGCGCCACGACAAACTCACTAACTCGCAGGCGAAATTTGCTTTATACGTATCAATGCACGTCGAGGTTGCATAAATAATAATTAAAACACTTCAATTATTATTCTAAATAGATCTTATGCACCACCATAAATACAAAAGAAATCATTAAAATAAGTTGACGACTTATCGCGTTTGAAATGTTGTACAACTCATTTAAAAATAAAGAGTGTAGAGTCACTATATCGAGTTAGTTAATTTTTGCTCTCGTGTATTTTAACCAACGATTGATATTGAAAACTCACTGAATCGTTTTAGTTATGTTTTGTATACCTAAATTCATTTGCATGCATTAAAAATTAAAGAGAAAAAGTAATTAAGTCGTTTTAGTTTCGAGTTTTGAACACTTGAAATAAATGTAAAATAATTAACTTAATTAGTTAATTCTTCCATTACGCCCTGGGTACAAAAAGGTGGACTTACTTACTTTTCACATTTCTTAAAACAAAAACGAAAGCAGCTACAAAAATGACGGTTTCACAGATATTTAGAGAAAAAAAATGTGATACGCATGACGTTGAAACTCATTTTCGACTTTTTCGGACTTAATGACTTTTCGCTCTACGGGGACGATTTACACGCTGATTCTCTCCACCATCCCAGACAGCTGAACTCTGTAGTGACCTCACTTACTGACCGTGCGTATGATCTGTGTGACGAGGATCATTTACGAGCAGAGTTAGCGCATGTGCAGAACGTCCTACAGAGGAATGGATATAATGTGAAGACCGCACAACGTAGACGGAAAACCTTTTTTAAGCACCGGAAGTGCGAGGTTGAGAGGCAGCCAGCATTTTTGCCAGGAAAGGAGGACAGATTTTGAAGGGAGTGACAGATAAGGTTGCAAACATTCTTCGGAAATACGCCGTAAAGACTATCTTCACTCCGTTCAAGAAAGTATCGCAGATGCTGCGTTCGCCGAAGGACAATTTTCCGCTGGAAAAACTCGGTGTTTATAAGGTAGACTGTAGCTGTGGGAAATCATACATCGGTCAGACGAAACGTACTGTGGCTTGTAGGATTTCTGAGCACATAAGGGCGAAAAGTGAAAAATAATGACACTCAAAAGTCGGCGATAGCTCAACATCTTTTGGAAGCAGGATCGAACCACTGGATTGAGTTACATAACCCTCAGGTCATCCCGACAGAACGCCACTATATTCCGAGATTGGTAAGAGAAGCAATCGAGATTACCAAATATAGGAACTTCAACCGAGAAGATGGCTTTCAATTATCAAGAGCCTGGAATCCAGTGGTTCAATTGTGTAAAAAAACCAAAAAGTAGGGAAAAAAGATCGCTACTTGATACAGTGAGTTTTGTGTGTCGAGAGCAAAATCGAGTTGTGAGTGACAGTGTTAGTGGTAACGAACGCAAAAAACGAATAAGAAAGAGGGTAGATCGTTTTGTCTGCTCGTAAACATCCACCCGCAATAACTTCAGTTCATCCGTTTGCAACATCGCCGAAATACCGGAAACTCGATACAAATAACAAACATGGTAAATATCCCGTTTCAAGTGTTAAAAATGTCCTTTGTTTACATTGAAAAAATAATGGTTTTCAAATTCACAACTGCCCATTAAAGATCTTATTTGATCCAGTGTGGGTTATTTTCATGGAAATGTTATTGTTATTGCAACAATGCAGATAAATATTTGAAAGCCAACCTGGTATTATGATATTGTTCGTAAATTATCCATTAAAATCCTTGTTCACTGCTTACTAAGGTCTTGCACTGTTGTTGTTGTATTTCATCAGAAACGGGGTTTCGGACTTCGATAACACTATCACTGATATTGTTCCAAACGTGGAATGCACTTGTGTATTTAATTTGGCCCACCGGTGAGCCTTATGTTACTGAACCATTCGAGCCATGGGGGTCACCCGTGAGCCGCGTGGAAGGTCCAACGAAAACGCTTCTTACAGGCCACAGATTGCAGCTATCAAACAAAACGCGTATGGAAGTGAGCCGCGTGGCCCTGTAGCCGAACCGGACAGCGTGGTTTTTAAATCCAATAAAATCTTGCAGTTTTGTCAAGGTTTTTGAAATGATGCTAGGGTTATTCTTAACAATACGTAGAAATTAATGTTTAAAATTTAATAGCGGTAATAAAACTATAAAATAATAATACAATATTTAATCAAATACAAAAGAACATAGGTAACATTTTCTTCATTTCCAAATAAGTAAAAATATCGGTGACATTATGTACTCAATACAAACTTTTATAATACTTTCTTAATAATTTATAATTTTCAACAATCAAAACCATGGCACTTCTTTTTATTATAACATTATTAAATAATCAGTCTTCTTATGAAGCATAAAACATATCTAAATTACTTGTGAATCTTGTTAAAACAAGGTTAACAGAGGAAAGGTTTAGTTGGACAGCTTTGGCAATAAGTGGATTCTTTTTTCGACTTCGTTTTAGCCTGTTTGCTACCCATGATTGCTACGTTATCTGCATAACATTGTCGACATGTTCTTCTGACTTTTCTAGCCAAACCCTCTTTTCTTTCCAGTGAGTGTTTAATTCTCTTCAGTCCCTGTACAGGTACATCATATAGTTGGACTTCGACGCGCGCGGGGTGAGCCACAGCGTGACCCGCCCGCTCCACCCAGAGCGGGGGAAGTTATTTGATGATTTCCCACCCCAAAAAAAAACCCCGGTACACGACATCAAGAAAACTCCAGGTTCAAAATGGACCCATTTAGAGCGGGGGAAGTGAGGTGCCACGGCATCTTCACCTACCACCTGACGCAGGTTCTCACCGGGCATGAAAGTTTCGGGAGCTTCCTGCGCATCATCGGGCGGGAGGAAACACCCAGGTGTCACCAATGTGACGATCGCCCGGAGAACACGTTGGAACACACTGGCAGTTTGCTTTTTTGAGCACAGCACCGCTGTGTCCGGGAGGAGATGGTGATGTTTGAAGGAGAGAACTTCAAACCAAGCCAGCCACCGCGGAGCCAGAGACGCTACAGGCGTCGGGCGTCGCGAGACGACACCTGGTTACCGTAGACGGGGGTATGTGGACGGTGAGCAATAAGTAGCTCACCGTCCATCCGTCTGATGACGACAGGCCGAGGCGATGGCACGTTCGTTCAAAGAGATGTCAGCAAAACAAAAAGGTTTTTGTTAAAAGTTTGACACATCCGCTCTGGTCTGACCGGAGCGGATATTTGATGATTTCCCATCCAAGTGGCGTAAGACCGATATAAAAGCGGAATTCAAAGGAGGCCTACACAAAATCTGTTTAGAATAAGAGAGATAATTATTATACTATTTAAAAAGCAACCCTCCAAGTCTACATATAGAAAAGATATGACCGTTTATGTCATCTTTTTGTACGGAACTCTTGATGCTATTTAAGTGTCAATATTTTAGGGCCCTGATGTGTGCGGAGTCCCTGTCCGTCTAAAACAAGGCTCTACTGCGGAGGCATAGCTTTCTAGGTGCGCTACGGTATGGTTGTGCCGGCTGGGCTGCCTGGCTCGTACAGAATTAGCATGAAATCCTACAAAAATGGCCGCCATTTTCATTCATCGTCATTCAAGAAAACAGCCAAAATCTTTAACCGATTAAGATGCATGCTCTTCGTTTATGCTACGATTTAGTTCTTCAATTTAGCACATTTTAGAGTTTTTAATATATATGGCTTGGCACCGACTTCAAACCAAGCAGTAAGCGGAAAGAATAAGTAGTTAGTAGGTAAGTAGAGGATGGTGTTATAAATTGCGTAAGTTATTTATAGCTTTTTAGTTGTTAAATTAATAGTTTTTAGCTTTATATATTCTATTTTAGCATTTTTTTATTTATTTAACTATTTTTGCGATTTTTAGTATTTTTGGAAGTCGGTCTTTTTTAACGTAGTTTTTTATTTTTTGCTTTTTAGTGATTTAACTATGGGTAGGCTTACGAAAGGTGCTGCGCGCCTCAAAAAATATAGATCCCTATTACATAGCATTCAAATAGGTGTGGCTCAAATTTCTCCTCCCCGACATCATTGAAGTTGAGGTTGTCAATTCGGGTGGTATGTTTTCTCTTCTTTTTGTTGGTTTTCATTTTATAACGTGTGTACCGATTTACGTAATGTTTTGTTGTTCGAAATATCTGATGTTTCAGGTGCACCAGGCGGAGAACGCACACCCATGTTACTCTGGGCAACAGGGCTGTAGGCTATGATGTGAATGTTCGCTTATTATTTATTTAACAATCACAGAAAATCATTTAACACTATTAAACCTAAACGTTAGTAATGAGATTTACCTTCAAGGTCAACCTAATAGCCTCAAGGAATACTATTCTCTATCCACATGTAAGTACGTACAATTTTGAAAGAATTTTCTCTGAACTCCTAACCTTTGAGGAGTTGTACCTTCCATCATCAGCTCATCCATAGGAAATCATCATCAAACGCAAATAGTTGAACAGCCTGTATGATATTGTCTGAAACGTACCAGTTATATGCTTATAAATTGAGTGTTCTTCTCGATTTCCTTGGGATCCCATCATCATATGCTGACTAGATGTCATATGGTACCAACTTGAATATGTACCCTAATGAACAAAATAAGAATTACGCAAATCGGATTAGAAATGTTAAAGTTATCGACATACTAATATACAAAGTGTCGTTAAAAGAACATCGTCCAAATAACATCGTCCAAATAACAATAATGCTTATAAAATAAAAACTACTTGACCAAATTAAAAGAATTTGTTATGGGACCACCTGGCAACTATTTTGCGTCGAACAAAAAAAGAATCACGGAATCGGTCCATTAACCGCGGCGTAATCGATGTACATACATAGAAAAAAAAAACATACCGGCCGAATTGATAACCGCCTCGACAATGAAATCAATCTCGACCGATGAAAATTCTTGAATTTCATGACAATTCGCGTCACCTCACCGATTCAGCTGATGTGTCATGTGTCAAAATCCTGTCGTGCAGAGCATAGACTAATATATAATAATATGAGATAGACTGGCAACTGTCATTCTTGGCGTTGAGCGACATCTGGACGCCAAGCAGGGAACTAAATGAAACCTAGATACATATAATTTTATTATGTTCTTAGTTCACGAATATCAAATGTACTGATTCGACCGATTTGCATTAAAGAAATAAATACTATTCCTCATACAAATCGGTCAAATCAATACATTTAATATTTCGAAAACTATTCGTTATAATAATATATTATTATTTAATTAGGAATATGGAATAAGCAGAAATAAACAGTAAGGAAATAATACAAAATTGTATATTTAATTAATTTATTTTCGTTAAACATCTAATATTATTCCAGTTTGCCTTTCTCGTTTCCTACCCTTTCTTTGATTAAAATGCTCTTGAGCTGTAGGATAATGCAGTCCATCTCATTACAGTCTGGGTTAGTAAAATTATAAAAGCTCTTGCCAGTGAGAACATTGCTGACTTCTTTGCACCAATTCATAACGAAGAACACAACACTTTTAGTCAATAAATACTTATGTAAGGTATTTTTATGTTCATTGCATGTTATAAAGTTAAAATCAATATGTACAGATACTTTTAAATTTATATATTGTACATTACAAGAAAATTGTGCACGAGCATTCAAACACACCAGTGGAAAATTTCTTGTGATGTTTAGGACTCTGTGTTGCTAACGTTTGGTATCTGTAAAATACTCATAAGATTCAATCACCGTTAAACTATTACTAATAATACAAAATTTTAATTAATATTTTAAAAAAAAATACTCGGTTAAAAAGTCATAATTTTTTTGTGGAAATGAACTAATTAAAGAAAAATAGCAAAATTAACAATTAATGTGAACTACCAAATATTTCAAATCGAAAAAAAGTGGTAACACTGCAATATAAAGTTCCATGCGTGGGGGATAGATGGCAGTTATCACAAAAAAATAAAAATGTTCTAAGTTACCAGGGCATGGTGCAGAGTGGTTAAACAGAAGATATTAATGATAATTTTAGATTTTGCCGTGAATCGTTTTCTAAGAATAGGTAAATTGTTTTCGTTTTTCTATAATTAGGTAGATATTCATGTAGTCTGATTTAGTATTTATGTAGTCAGATGTTTTAAAAATAGAGTTAAAATGATTCAAGGTTACTGGAACATTTCAGCAAAATAATTTGAAAGCGGTCAATTTCAACACCGGAAACTTTTGAATTTGACCGTGAAACCATTTTGTTTGCCCGTTCTTGTAGAGCTTGGTTACATAATATTCATGACAGTCTAAGCACTTGTGAGCTCCTGACGTCTCATTTTACAAACAGCACACAACTGTAAACTCTCAACTTTTCCTAAATCAATAATTTGCATTGACCGATTTCTGTATTTCTTCATCATTGCCCATGTTTCTTGATTCTATAACGTCAGTAATTACTGAACTGTTTGTCATTTTTCTAAATTCTTCTTGTTGTTTTGAACATCACATTTTAATGGAGGATAGAACCAATTCTTGTAGATCTTCTTCAGTTTCTATGGAAGCATACACATTACCAAGAATTACAAGATACAACCTGTCCGTCGTGGTATGGGTAACACAATGAATGCTCAGAACGCGCCATGGCTTTTCTCATTGCAACGCGTTGAGATCGAATAGCACGCCAGCAAGCCATGACACGCCTTTCGCAATTGCCACAGCGCGTCGTGCGCGTATTCATTACGAATTTCACCATGTGGATGTTTTACTATGACCACAGCGCGTCGGGAGCTATTTTTCCGCTCACTGAGCGGTTTTGATCTTTGATGCTAATATATCGATCATAAAACATATATATATATAGACCAATAATTGATCGGTTTCTTTAAACGAAAATAGATTTTATGTTCTTTATTTAGAAAAACTTGATCATAAGAAATTTGTGGTGTCCCCTCTATAGATTGCTGGTAAACTAATGATCCTAGCGTTATTCCCGATCGCATCTTCCATCGTCATCCTTATCTCCTGCTTTGGAGAACGGATTTCAATATCTAGCATAGCCGTATTTCTTGAATATTGTTTTTTTTGAAGTTATACTTCTTTTGGGGCGATGGAGAAAATTGATGAGAGTGATTTGGTACTACAGGGACAACATGAAGTTAGTTCTAGGTGGTATCCAGTGTGACCATATGTGGCAGGAACCTGCATTTTGGCAGGTTTAGCCCTTTATTTTACTCTCTGGCACTTTTGTTGACAAAATGACAAAAGCGATGTATAAAGAAGTGATCAAGAAGAATTCGATGTTAATACGAATGTATAATTTAATTCAGTTCAGTTTTAGACTTTAAGATCAATTATTTTAAATAAAACTCCAAAAAATAATTTGTCTATTTATTTTAAATTTTTGGAGTTTTATTAAATTACATTGGCATTTTGTGCTTTCGATTTTGGCAGGATTTGTCAGTTTTTTTGCCTAAGTTGGGCAGGATCTCTAATTTGTAGTTGGTCACACTGTATCGGTCATCGTGAAGTTAGTTCTAGGTGGCATGAAAATCGATAACATACGTTCAAGTTGTATAAAATCTACTTTCTAGTATTTTTATATTTATAGCACGTGTTTCGTAACAGTACAATTAAACAGTGTGAATAAATGAATATTATTTTGGTGTTTTTATAAAAGTATAAATGTCAACGAACTGTCAAAGTTACGAGCTGTTTTCAATGTGTTTACTGTTCGATTTCGGTCGGCTATCCTCAAAAATGTAAAATATCTTGTTCAGATAGTGAATCAAGTGATTTTGAAAGATTTTTGGGCTGGAGTAACTCCGAACCAGTTGAAGAAAGTGGTTCTAATCAATGAAGATATAAATTGAAGATGGATCATTTTAGTATCTTCGATAATAATGAATTCCAAGTTAGATTTTCCGCTGGATAAGCCATCTGTACAAAGTTTACATGTCGAAGCCAAGGAGCCAGGTATGTGTATGTCTTACCGCATAATATTCATGAGACAACCAAAACAACACCATTCATTACGCATTTTACTCATGGTATACATGATACATCCTTTTCACCAACTCATAATGACTACGATTTTACGCATTATGGACAATGCTAATACCAGTGACTGACTTTGTTGGTGTATCTAAATCATCAGTTTTTTGTATGTTATAGCAGTATTTATTTGTTTCATTGGTACCTTGTAAATCATATAATAATTTTATTTCATCACCCATGTGTTATTTAGTAGGGGATGGGATTAGTAATGTTCAGGGTCAGGAAATAATACACGCACATCCAGCAGCACAGTTATAATTCGAATGTCCTCTCCTCGACTAACCTACCCACAAGTATGTTCACATTTTCGAATGTGAATCTACCTACGTTACACTCCTTCCTACTAAATCATTACACAACTTATGAACTTACTAACTAACAAACTTACTAACTAAACAAACTTAACTGACTATCTTAACTGACTAACTTAACTGACACTTAACCAACTAATTTAATTAACAACCTTAACTAACAACTTAATAGAAATAAACAGTGGTTTTCCTAAATCTTATAATTATGAATCTTAAGCCTACATTGCCTGACGGCGCGGTGTGGGGTCGATGGCACCTGAGGCAAGACAACCTGTCGTTCCGGGGAACCCGGGGCGTCTACAGTAGTTTGGTCATTCCGGTCGATCCGTGGAGACGGCGGCGGCTCTGCCTTTTGACTTGGTGACCCTTCCGTCTGAGCCCCGTCACCTCTGTCTTCACCTGCCGTATGGGTTGTCTGAGAATCTGTTGCTGATCGCTCTGATATACTAGGACCACTAGATACTAAAGATAATCTCGCTCCTGTTCTCCTACGCAATTGGTCAATGTGCCTATGAACTGTGTCTCCCGTTTGGCCCATGACTCTGTAGTTACTGGGACCTAGACAGTCTAATATTTTACCGGGAATCCATTTTTCACCCTTTAAGTATTGTTTATACCATACATCATCTCCCTTTTCCCCCACACACCTACTCGCCCCTCCCACAGATTCTATCTGTTTTTGTTGAACTCGGTGGACCCTGTTTTCCCTATCTGGTTTGATAGTGTCCAGCCGAGTACGTATACGCCTGCCTAACAATACCATCGCTGGACTTTCTCCGGTTGTGGAATGTTCTACGTTCCTATAATGCAACAGATATGTCCAAATGGCTTTATCTACATTTTGTTTTTCTGTCATAGCTTTTTTTATTACCCTTTTTAAGAGTTTAACTGCATTTTCAGCTAACCCGTTTGAAGCGGGGTGATAAGGGGCTGTAAGGATATGTTCAATTCCGTTTGCTTTTGTGAAATCGTGAAATTCCTTCGACGTGAACTGCGTACCGTTGTCACTAACTATCTGTCTGGGCAAGCCCCATCTGCTAAATAACTCCGTTAATCTGTCAATTAAATTGAGCGCTGTAGTGCTTGAAACATTGAATACCTCCAACCATTTGGAGGTGGCATCCACTACTACTAGGTACGTTCTACCTCCTATAGGCCCCATATAGTCGATATGTATCCTACTCCAGGGTCGGTTCGGCCAGGGCCACATGCGCGGTGCTTGCCGCGGCGGCGCGTCTGCCTGGGCCGCGCACACTTCGCACCCGCGACACATGTGCTCCACAGCTTCATCGACCCCGGGCCACCATACATAACTTCGAGCTAACGCCTTCGACTTTACTATACCCATGTGTGGTTCGTGTAACATTAATAACACCTTACTCCTACACGCTTCCGGTACCACTAGCCTATAACCCCACATTATGCATCCTAGTTCTTCATAAAGTTCATTTTTCCTATTAAAGTAAGGTTTTAAGTTTGTAATCTCATATGCACTAGGCCACCCATCTCTTATGTAACTCAATATTTTTGACAACTCCGCATCTCGCATTGTTTGACGTTTAATTTCATTATAGTCTAATAACAATGACTGTTGCACGAAGTGCAAGTGAGTTTGCTCCGGCTGCACGGCCGTAGTTGAGTTAATCGAGGCTAGCGGTAACCTAGAAAATCCGTCCGCTCCGTTTTGATCGGTGCGTACGTATTCGATAGTGAATGAATAAGCTGATAAGATAATTGCCCATCTTTGCATTCGGCTCGCCACCATGGTCGGTATTCCGGTATTTGGCCCAAATATTGATACTAATGGTTTATGATCCGTACGTAAAATGAAGTTACGGCCATATAAGTATTGATGAAATTTATTCACACAAAATATAATGGCGAGAGCCTCCCGATGTATTTGTGAATAATTCTTTTCCGCTTCTGTAAGTGAGCGCGACGCATAGGCTATCGGTCGGTCGCCTCGTGCGCCGGGCTGTGTGAGTACCCCGCCCACCCCGCGCCCGCTTGCGTCGCACGTTAGTATCAATGGTTTCCGTTGTTCGTAATGTGCTAATACTTGCGCCCCCGCTAGTATCTTTTTTATTTCTAGAAAGGATTTTTCACATTCGAACGACCAATCCCACTGTTTGCCTTTCTTTAACAATTCATAAAGTGGTGCTAACTTACTACTCATATTTTTAACGAATTTCCCATAAAAGTTTGTAATTCCCAAAAACGACCTTAATTCCGTTATATTTGTTGGTCGGGGAATGTTAATGATGGCTTGTACCTTGGACGGATCTGTTTTAATACCCTCGTTACTAATTACATAACCCAAATATTTAACTTCCTTGACTAAAAACACACATTTATTACTTTTTAATTTAAGACCGCTCCGATGTAATCTAATGAATACCTCTTCTAATGCTTCTAAATGTTCTCGTTTGTTTTTCCCGCCTATAATTACATCGTCGAGAAAAATTTCTACGTTAGGAATTCCCTTCAGCAAATTGCACATTATTCGTTGAAAAATGCCTGGATTCGACGACAACCCGTACACTAACCTATTGTACCTATACAGACCCCTATGAGTGTTTATGACTGTAAATTCCTTAGAATCATCTAACTCAATTTGGTTGTAGGCTTGTGATAAATCAATTTTAGAAAAATAAGAAGTTCCGCTAAATTTAACTATTAGATCCTCGATCCTAGGTAATGGGTACCGATCCGTTAGTAGGACAGGGTTCACAGTCGCCTTATAATCAGCACAGATTCTCAGAGAACCGTCAGGTTTATTTACCGGTACTAGTGGTGAGGCCCAGTCGGAGCAGTCGACGGGCTCAATGATGCCGTCACGCAGCATGGCGTCAAGTTCGGCGTCGAGCCGGCCGAGCAGTGCGTAGGGCACTGGTCGTGCGCGGTGGAACACCGGCGTAACACCTTCGCGCACCCGCAGCGTTGCCTTGCCTCCAGTGTACCGCCCCAATCCACCGCTGAACAATTCCTTAAACCTGTTTAAGAGAACGTTAATTTCATTAGATATATTTACATCTTTCCATTTTACATTGTTACAGCTACTAAACACTGGAATCTTTATTTTTAGTTCTGCTAACCACTGTCGGCCGAGCAATGATGTGGTGCCCCCCCCTATGACAAACAACTCTAACTGTTTGTTACTATTTCCATAGCCAACCACAGGTTTGATCAGCCCTAGCGGTTTAATTTTAGAGCCGTCATAAAATTTTAGCACTAGATCACTTGGTTCTAATTTATGAACACTAAAGTACTTTGTGTACGTGTCCTCACTTATACACGATACCGCTGTCCCGGTATCAACCTCCATTTGGATCGTGACGTTATTAATACGAATAGGCAACTTTACCGCTCGATAATCGTTCAGGCACAGCAGGTGGAAATCTTCTTCCGGCGGCACCTCCTCGTACGTGAGATCTTCCCTCGCCTCTCCGTAGTTCACCGTCGAGCGCCTGGACCCGGCGCCTCGTCCCCAGGCCGTCGCCCTGTCCGGGCAAACGCGCCGCAGGTGTCCCGTCCGTCTACAACTGCTGCACACGTAGTTACGGAATCGACAAGCACTGTAAGGATGTTCCTTTGCCCCACAACCCTCACAGTTATCTCGACGGCCGCCCCCTGAGCTTCCACCGCTAGCATGCGGCTTCGAGTTAAACGCGTTGTCCTGACGCGTCGTCGCCGGTCCGGCGGCGGTCCGGCCGGACCGCGCGCCCCGCAGCGCTCTCCGATCGCCGCCGCCGTGGGGCCCGCCGCTGCCGAGCGCATGCACCGCCTGTACCGGCAGTACCCCGCTCCCCGCGGCATCGCTCCCGCTGCCCACCGTTGCCTTTGACTCCACCGCGGCCGCATCCCGCTCCGCCGCTTCAAGAGTACTTGCCAACCGTACCGCATCCGAATACGTCACCGTTTCGGCCTCCGCAAATAGCCGTTGGCGAATGATGTCGCTCCGCAGGCCGCAGACGAACTGATCTCGTAAATTCTCATTTAATCCATCTTTGAACTTGCAATGACGAGCGAGTTTTTTGAGCTCGGCTATGTACGCGGCTACGTTTTCCTCGCTAGTCTGCCTCCGTTGTCTAAACCGATAACGTTCTGCAAGTACCGACGGTGTTGGTTCTAGATGTTTCCGCATGAGGTCAACCACCTTGTCGTATGATAACTCCGCTGGTTTTTGTGGACTAGTCAGGTTACTTAACAGCTCGTATGCCTCATCCCCCATCATGGCTATAAGGGTAGGCAATTTACTGTCATCACTCACTTTATTCACTTTAAAGTACATGTCCAACCGGTCCACATACACTGACCACGTGCCCGACTTTACGTCGAATTCGTTTATTCTGCCTATCGACATTGTTTTTTTTTTCGTACAATACGTTGACAACTGCGAAATACTGTTTTAACACGCGAATAGTTCAAAATTAAATAATCCTCGTCGCCACTGTAATGTTCAGGGTCAGGAAATAATACACGCACATCCAGCAGCACAGTTATAATTCGAATGTCCTCTCCTCGACTAACCTACCCACAAGTATGTTCACATTTTCGAATGTGAATCTACCTACGTTACAGTTTTACTATATTAATTTTTGTTAAAACAATTCAATTCTTTCCTTAGGTTCAGAGACTGGAGAATTTAGATATTGAAAGGGATCCCCTAATATACCTAAGCTGTGTGATGTAAAATGATGAAATATGAATTTAGTAGCCTTTTGGCCTGGTTCAGCTTCTGATGCCACTATATTTAACAACTAATAAAAATTACAGGTAACTTTTCTATTATATTACAGCATTATAAAGTAAGTTTTGTGACCAAATTATTGAAATCAGTACCCATCCCGAACTACATCTTTTATCAGCTCAATGTGAAAGTAAATTGTACGGTCACAAATGGCTGCTTGCAGACATTGCATATCTTTTAAACCTTACACCTTTGTTAAACCCTTGATTACATTATTTAGGTGTACTAGTACTTATTTAAAATGTTATTTATTTTAGGTTTTATAAGAAAACTAACATACCCGGTGTTATAGAATGTATAGATAGCACATTATTTGCTATGATGAGACCTAAGGAGAATGAAGAAAGATAATTTAAATAATAATATTACTGTCGCAAAGGATATCATGCAAGAAATGTTCTATTGGTAAGTTTAGTGAAAGAAACAATTGCTTAATTTTTTTATCTGTTTATTTGGATATCAAACAGTATAATAATAATGTCAAATTATGTGTTTAAGAAATATTACAAATATAATTTTATGTAAAGAAAACAATAAATGGACTAAATATCAAATTACATAAGTACATTTAAAACCTTATCATTTATGTTATCTATACTAATATTATAAAGCTGAAAAGTTTGTTTGTTTGTTTGTTTGAACGCGCTAATCTCGGGAACTACTGGTTGGAATTGGAAAATTCTTTTAGTGTTGGTTCCTAGTCCATTTCTTGAGGAAGGCTATAGGCTATATAACATCACTCTACGACCGACAGGTGAGTAAATAATAAGTAAGAAAGTGTAAGTAATAAGTATTTTTTACTCTAATTGCAGATAACAGATGCAGATTTGAGAAAGGTGGATCATGTCACGATAAACAGCCTTTTTTTTTTTTTTTTTTTTTTTTCGGGTGGGAAATCATCCAATGACTTCCCCCGCTCTGGGTGGAGCGGGGGGGCATGTCAGACTTGTACTGACTAAAACCCACCCATGTTTCTTCTATTGCCCTTTACGTTCCGAGGCCGCGGTATCTCTTTCGAACAACCCGCTACCCCGGCAGGCAGAGGCTCTGGCAAGCCCCTCTGCTTTGCTGACACTCTTTGAGGCGCGCGTGAAACACGAACGCGCCGTCGACACGGCCTGTCGTCAATCGACGGACGGACGGTGAACTACCCATTGCTCACCGCCCACAGGCCCGCATCTACGGTGGCCGGAAGTCGTCTCGCGGCGCCCGGCGCCATGGGCGTCTCCCGCGGCGGCTGGGTTGGGCAGATGTTCTCTCCCTCAAACGCCCGGCCACCTCCTTCGCTAACATTACTGCTTCGCAGAAGGTGGTGACCGCTTCCCATTCCCTCTCGCTCCGGACCATGGCCTGAACCAGGGCCGGACGCGAGAGATCGCCGCCGCCGATCGCCTCTACGAGGGCACGGCGGTGCTCCGCCCAAGCCGGGCAGATCGCCACTGTGTGCTCCACCGTGTCCTCCGGGCGATCGTCACAATGGTGACACCCGGGCGCTTCCTCCCGCCCGATGATGTGCAGGAACCTCCCGAAACTTCCGTGTCCGGTGAGGACCTGCGTCAGGCGGTAGGTGAGGACGCCATGACGCCTCTCCAGCCACTCCTCAAAGAGGGGACTTACCGCCACTATTGTAGCGTGCCCTGCACGGGGTTGCGACAGTCGCTCTCTCCATGCCACCATGAGATCGCACCGGAGGTCTGCCCGCCTAGCGGCAACTTGCCGCGGCAGTGGGTTTTCCCCCCGGTGTAGTGCCTCCGCGCGCCACTCAAACAAGCGCGCGAGGACTATCGCCTCCAGATCCCACGGTGTCACGTTAAACAGCCTGGCACCTCAATTAAATATTCATCAATATCCTGAATCAATATTTTTTTTAATGTCAAAAATTAGATAGTATTAAACCAATATAAATCATTGAGGTTGTTGTATTTTGTCAGTTTGTTTCTGTTGTTGTTTCCTTGATCGTGTTTGTAAATATGAACGAGAAAGTGTTGTGTGCTGAACTGATATTGATTATGGTGACAAAATTCAAATATTAGCCTATAATTATTTTTCTATAAGTACGTCAAAGAAGTATAACTTCTAACGCGTGTACATAAGTACACACACCCCTTTTCGGAAGTATTTATACATATTTCCGAAAATCTCCCACATGAATTCTATCTAAATTGTCTTGGTAATTTATGAGTTATTTACTATAATACATATTTTTCTTCTCCAGCAATGAAAAATAAATAATTAATAAGAATTAGTGTGAATTACCATCATACTGAGGCTGAGCTATCGGCTGCAGCACTGCGTGTCCCGGGTTCCTTCCCCGCACGGAACATATATCTGTATGGCCTACAGATAGATGTCCCGGTTATAACTGTTTGTGTATGTGAGTTTAAAATATTAAATGTTTGCAAACGTACCCGCAATACAGGAGAAATTCCTAGTGTTTTTTTTTAAAAAAAGTTGGAATTAAAAAAAACATAAAACGCAAGTCGGTGGTAAAAAATCTATATTTAAACAAAAGGCACCGACTACCGAAACTAAATTATTTTTCACTTTTATTTTGATTTTTTCGATGTCTGTTTTTTATCTATATTATTCAATAGCGATTCCGGTAATGTTGTTTAACGAACTCATTTCGGAAATATTCCCAGAACATTGCAAACATTGCCACATAAGAATACCATGGTTGAAAAAAAGTTTTGGACACTTTGCCCAAAACTAAAACAAAAAGTAGAACAGAAAAATGTTCACAAAAGTGAGTTCTATTACCAAAAAGAGTACTAACACGTTGTCATGTCGATCACGTATTAGTATTACTTACACTTTCATTGCGATCTAATATCCGAACAGAATTCAACGCAACTTTCTCTGATTGTTTCGCATCAATCAAATACCGAATCAAAATTAGCAATAGTCGATTGACGTAGCGAATTGTCAATGAATGTTTAAGAAGCAGTCGCTCTTGTGGATAACTTTGTCAGTAGTTAATGAAAGAAAAAGAAAAGAAAGAAAAAACATATAGGTATTTATTAAGCACACAAAATAATAAAATAAACATTAAACATGCAAAGCATCACAAACATTTACAAATACATACGTACATGGGACAAAATAAAAATAGCATGCACGTCGTGACTGCGACAGGTAGGTCGCCACTCAGTATGGCGCTGTGCCATGGGAGCCCACAGCACAGCGCTGGTTTTCAGTGGTCGACCCGTGAGTAAAACGTATGTTACGTTGATCATAGATTCACTATCGTCAGCGGGGTACGCGTTTTTTTTTATTAATTAGCTACTTACATATTGTCAAATAAATTAACGTCAGGTATATATTTTAAAATCTGTATCGGCTGTACAAACTTAAAAGATACTGTGTCCTATGATTTTATTTGTGACATCAATTTTTTTGACAAGAATTTTTGTTTTAGCTAATTTCAATTTTAACTACTATGTCAAAGATCTTGGAACGTATTTTGAACAAGAATCTGACAATATTTCTGGATACTAACAATATATTAGGCAATAACCAATACGGGTTCAGAAGAGGAGTAAGTAAGTACCGAAGACGCAGTTATGGATTTATCAAATCACGTAGCTAGGACGCTAGATAAAAAACACAAGTGCTTGGGAATTTTCCTTGGGGTGTCTCTGCCCCAGCTTTACTGAGAAAAACGAAAAGCATTGGAATACGTGTTCATCCATTGAAAATCTTCACAGACTCTTTGACTGATCGCACCTAAAAAGTAAAAATCGGCAAACACGAAAGTGATGAGCTTCCAATGGCATACGGAAACAAATGATGTTAAGGATCACCGCCTAATAGTAAGTGATAGGAACCTTAACATTAAATTTTTGATAGATACAGGAGCATGTATTTCTGTTTTACCTAAAGTTTAAGTAAAGAAAAAAGCGAATTAGATTTAAATCCAGATTTTAAACTATTTGCTGCAAACGGTACAGAAATTAAAACTTATGGAACAAATACACTAGCATTAGACTTAAAATTAAGGAGACTGTTCAAATGGACTTTTGTAGTTTGTGACGTATAGCAACCAATACTAGGTGTAGATTTTTTAAAACATTTTATGCTAATTGTAGACATTAATGGTCGTTGTTTAAAATATAAGATTACTAACTTGGCAGTACGTGGAACGATCGCAGGCCAATATGAACCAGCGATTCCTACGTTACGAAAAAACCATCCGGTATATGATATATTAACAAAAATATCCAGATATTCTTAAACCTATGTCATTCAAAGAAACACCTAAACACTCAGTTTATCATTACATTGAGACTACTGGACCTCCTATCTCCTGTAAACCTAGACCTTTAGCGCCTGAGAGATACAAAATTGCCAAAGAAGAATTTAAAAACATGTTAGAAGCAGGCATATGTAGGTCATCTAAATCGGAGTGGGCTAGTCCCTTACATTTAGTTCCTAAAAAAGGAGGACAAGTTCGTCCTTGTGGCGACTACAGAGCTTTAAACGCAATAACTAAACCAGATAGGTATCCAATACCTAGAGTACAGGATTTTACATATTTTCTAGCTATTAAAACAATATTCTCGAAAATAGATATTAAAAAAGCGTATCATAACATTTTAATTAATCCAGATGATATTTGCAAAACCGCGATAACGACACCTTTCGGTTTGTATGAGTTTGAACGCATGACTTTCGGTTTAAAAAATGCTGCTCAAACATTTCAGCGTTTCATGACAAACACCGTATAGCTTAGAGCCGTTAGGCTTAGAATTCCTATATTGTTATTTTGATGACATATTAATCAGCTCAATTAACTCAGAACAACACTGCGAACATTTAGAGCAGGTATTTCAACGTTTAAACCAATTCGGAATTACAATGAATTTAGAAAGATACACTTTTAACGCTACAAGTATAGAGTTCTTAGGCTACGAATTTAGTACGTCAGGCATCAAACCTCCAGGCGGCGGCCGACAATGTGACACGCGGGGTTGCGATAGTCGCGGAGAGGATCCGGCTACTGGGTCTCGAGGTGGCCTTGCACAAATCCGAGGCCATGGTTTTTCATGGCCGCGGAAACACGCCACCGTCGGGATCCCAGTTGACGGTAGGAGGGGTTCGCATCGGCGTCGGGTCGACGATGAAGTACCTGGGAATCGTCCTCGACAGCCGGTGGAACTTCGTCGAACACTTCCGACGTTTGGCTCCCAAGCTCGAGCGGACGGGGGCTGCTTTCAAGCGGCTCCTGCCCAACCTCAAGGGGCCAAACGCCTCCTGCCGTAGGCTCTATGCCGGAGTCGTGCGGTCCATGGCCCTTTACGGGGCCCCAGTATGGGCGCGTTCTTTAGGGCGGCGCGCCGCCCACTATCTGAACGCGCCCCAAAGGGTGGTGGCCATACGGCTTGTCCGGGGCTACCGCACGATCTCCGGCGAGGCAGCAAGCCTCCTTGCCGGACTGCCACCGTGGGATCTGGAGGCGATAGTCCTCGCGCGCCTGTTTGAGTGGCGCGCGGAGGCACTACACCGGGGGGAAAACCCACTGCCGCGGCAAGTTGCCGCTCGGCGGGCAGACCTCCGGTGCGATCTCATGGTGGCATGGAGAGAGCGACTGTCGCAACCCCGTGCAGGGCACGCTACAATAGTGGCGGTAAGTCCCCTCTTTGAGGAGTGGCTGGAGAGGCGTCATGGCGTCCTCACCTACCGCCTGACGCAGGTCCTCACCGGACACGGAAGTTTCGGGAGGTTCCTGCACATCATCGGGCGGGAGGAAGCGCCCGGGTGTCACCATTGTGACGATCGCCCGGAGGACACGGTGGAGCACACAGTGGCGATCTGCCCAGCGCGGGGCGGAGCACCGCCGTGCCCTTGTAGAGGCGATCGGCGGCGGCGATCTCTCGCGTCCGGCCCTGGTTCAGGCCATGGTCCGGAGCGAGAGGGAATGGGAAGCGGTCACCACCTTCTGCGAAGCAGTAATGTTAGCGAAGGAGGTGGCCGGGCGTTTGAGGGAAAGAACACCTGCCCAACCCAGCCGCCGCGGGAGACGCCCATGGCGCCGGGCGCCGCGAGACGACTTCCGGCCACCGTAGATGCGGGCCTGTGGGCGGTGAGCAATGGGTAGTTCACCGTCCGTCCGTCGATTGACGACAGGCCGTGTCGACGGCGCGTTCGTGTTTCACGCGCGCCTCAAAGAGAGTCAGCAAAGCAGAGGGGCTTGCCAGAGCCTCTGCCTGCCGGGGTTGCGGGTTGTTCGAAAGAGATACCGCGGCCTCGGAACGTAAAGGGCAATAGAAGAAACATGGGTGGGTTTTAGTCAGTACAAGTCTGACATGCCCCCCCGCTCCACCCAGAGCGGGGGAAGTCATTGGATGATTTCCCACCCGAAAAAAAAAAAAAAAAAAAAGGCATCAAACCTATAAAAGATAAAGTACAAGCAATTGTCGATTATCCTAAACCCCAAAATGAATGACGAAAATTTTTAGGCATGGTAAACTTTTACCGTAGTCATTTACCTAAGGCAGTAGAATATTTAGAAATATTAAATAAATACATTTATAAGTCTAAAAAGAACGACAAAACACTCATTCACTGGACACCAGAGGCTGAGCAAGCATTCTTGAAATGTAAAAACAGTCTCACGCAAGCAGTTACGATATCGTTTCCTGTAACTAACGCGCCACATGCGCTATTTGCTGATGCGTCAAATAACAGTGTAGGAGCTGTGTTACATCAGATTATTCACGGTAAATGGAACCCATTAGGATATTTCTCAAAGAAATTAACTGAAACACAAAAAAACTATAGCACTTATGACAGAGAGTTACTTGCTATATTTTTAGCTGTAGAACATTTCAGATCCCTATTTGAAGGTCGTCAATTAATTATCTTTAAGGACCACAAGCCCATAATATTTGCATTTTCAAAATTATGTAAAACAAACAATAAAGACGTAGACGTATTAGACAATTACTATTCATAAGCGAATTCATAACTGACATACGCCATATAAGAGGGCAAGATAACATTGTTGCAGACGTGTTATCGCGCATAGAAAGTACAGAATGTACAGCAACCGTAATAAATTGATTATGAAAAACTGGCAACAGAGCAAAAGCAAGATCTAGAAATTAAAAACTATATAAACGATTCTAGACACCAATTTAAAAAATTCCAATTACCAAACAGCGATAAATACATATATTGTGAAATATCAAAGGAAAACGCAAGACCCTATTTAACGGAAAATTATAGGAAAGGTATATTTTACGCAATACATAATTTTAGTCATCCAGGCATACGTACATCGCGTCAGATGATTAAAGAAAAATATTGGTGGCCAAGTATGAACCGAGATAGTGGTCTATGGGCAAAAACATGTATTAACTGTCAAAAGGCGAAAATAAATAGACATACTAATTCAAAATATGGTAAATGTCCTCCTGTTGACAGATTTGATTATATACATATTGATATAACAGGGCCACTTCAAATAACCTCAGAGGAATACAAATACTGTTTAACGATTATAGACAGAGGTTCAGGTTGGCCAGAGGCATATCCTTTAAAGGATATAACAGCAGAGACAGTAGCAAAAATACTATATACGGAATGGGTATGTAGATTTGGCTGTCCGGTTCAACTTACAAGTGACCAGGGCAGGCAATTTGAAAGTAGATTATTTACAATTTTAATGACATATTTAGGTGTACAAAAGATAAGGACAATCCCGTACCACCCACAAAGCAATGGAGCAATTGAGCGATGGCATAGAAGTGTAAAGGCATCATTAATGGCCAGATTAAATGGCACTAAAAATTGGACGCACGAACTTCCTAGTGCAATGTTAGGACTTCGTGCAGCCATCAAAAATGATGAGGTGTAAGCGCCGCACAAATGGTTTACGGTCGAGCCTTACGACTGCTAGGAGAATTTTTCGTAGCATTAAGTAATCAGGATTACGAACCGCATACTATTGTACAGAATATTAGTGACACTATAAAGCTATATAAGCCGAATGATATGAAATCTAATGAATCTAAAGTATTTTTTGTACATCCTGATCTTAAAGATTGTTCACACGTATTTCTAAGAACTGTCAAGATAAAGAAATCATAAACATGTCCTTATGAAGGCCCATACAAAGTGTTGGAAAGGACAGAAAAGGTTTATAAAATTCAATTATCAGATAGAGTAACATCAGTTTCAATAGACAGGTTATAACCAGCCTATTTATTAAAAGAAAGTGTAATAAGACAAAGTAACGAAGAAAGTGTTAAAAAAACTAAAAGTGGAAGAATAGTAAAAACTCCTGTCAGATTCTTATAAAAACGTAATTAGTTAAGCGAAATCAGTAAGTAGTATTAGAAAATAAAATATAAGCAAACATGGGTAATGTAACTAGTATGTAAGAAGTGTTGACTAGACTTAGCAGCGTATCAAATAATATGCGTCGTGCATATCATCATAAAAACCTAATAAAAACAATACATAGTGTAATCTGATTTTTCTTTAAGAAATAAGGACATCCTGTTTTTAAAATGTAACACAATACAGTGACTATAAGTGTATGTACCAACTATAGATAATTACCATGTACCTTAGAAACAATATTGTAATGTAAATGTAAGCTAAACATAAAAAGTAAAAATTATATTGTAATTTTTTTAAAAAAAGGGGAGGATTACTGTGGGGACACACACACACCCACACTTAACAATGTATAATAATAAGGTTGTCATGAAATACAATTCAGTTGGCATTTGGTTCTCGAGCTTTTCATTACTATCCCAATAGGCTGACCCTACACCAACAAAAGCATCGAGTACAGATATGTGGTGTGTTGCGCAGGAACCTGTCGATGAACCGGCTGGAGTCGGTGTCGAGCGGCGCGCTCGGCGGGGCGGCCCTGGAGCGCCTGTGGCTGGACCACTGCGCGCTGAGCCAACTGCCCACGGACGCGCTGTTCGGCCTGCACCACCTGCACTTCCTGTGAGTACCGCTTGATACACACACACACGTCGCGTGGCATCATAATGAGATTCAATTCAAATCGATCTTGGACTTTATAAAGCTGATTTTATTACGATTACATATTTTAAAATTAGGAATACATTTATCTATACATATTATAAAACAAAGTCCCCCGCCGCGTCTGTCCGTCTGTCTGTTCGCGATAAACTCAAATACTACTGCAACGATTTTCAAGCCATTTTCTCCACTCTATATCGTGATTCTTGAGGAAGGTTTTAGTAATATTTGTTGAAGATGGCGGCAAAAAATATGCTGTCTGGGAGCTTTCAACGAAAACGCGGCCTAAATAAACTCATTTAGATATTATAACAAAGTAATGTATGGTGGACTTATGTATCTTATATAGGTCTACAGAAAAATCCGCGGTGACATATGTCTATCTCTTCAGGATAACATACTATATCGGAGGGTACGGCCAGTGCCCTCGCCAAGTCGAGTGCGAAGCAAACACTGCCGTACTATCCTTTACTGGAACCATTTCGCCGCATTTTCAGGACCCTATTTGAGAACCTCTGGATAAGACCAGAACGCTGAAATTTCGTCATTCAGTAAGCTATAACCACATACTTAAAATCAAAATTTCAAGTCTGTAGGTTATTTAGTTCCGAAGTTAAGCGAAAGCAAAGATCATGAGTGAGTGAGTGAGTGTCAGAAATGCGATTCAGACACTCACTCACTCACTCACTCATTATCATCAAAATAGAACTAGTACTTCCCATAAACTCAGAGAGATGAAATTTGGTACAGAGTTAGGGTTTAATGAGCAGATAAATCGAAGATCTGGAGTACCTGAAAAAACACAAGAGCCCAACCAAACTATTAGAGATCGACATATATCGCCTTTGCAAATACATAATATGTTCAAAATGGTGGGCCGCTTCAATTGGTGTCAAAAATCGAAGGTCTGAAGTATCTGTTGAAGAACCCGCAGCTAGACCAGCTCAGGGTTATGCCCTCTTCTACTATTGGTACATAAATATCGACTGTCATTGCAAAAATCCAGCGTAGTGGGAATATCTTCTATTTGAATCTCGCCTATAGCGTTCCACTGCTGGGCGAATGCCTCCCCTTTTGCTTTTAATACGAATATAAATAAAATTAAGGTTAATAAGTTATAAATGAGTAAGGTTTCGTTCTGTATTTCTGCCTACTCACATTGGAATAAAGCGTGAGTTTATATTTGTACGTAAGATTGGACCTTTAAATTGAAGACACAGCGCAGTCCAGGTGTAAACTTACTAACATGTCGGACAAAATTTGAGTTGTAAAGAATTTATAAATTACAATGAACTCACCAGTCTGTTTCCCAAAAGTGGTGATCAAAGGTAAACCAGATCAGCCGTACTTATACCAAAATTTTGTAGCATCCGCTGAATGCGGGTAGCGCTGGATTGATTATTGTAGCGATGATTGAGGAGCGTCTATGTCCAGCTGGGCGTTTCTCGGTTGATATTTCGTGATGATGACCATGATGAGAATTAGACAATTTGGACATCACGATAGTTTCGGTCGTTGATAACCTTTCTACAATTCTGCCGTGCAGGCCCTAAAGTGCAGTATGAGGAAAAAAGCGGTTTCGAGAAAACCGCGAAAAACTTTTTAACACTGTTTTTTTTTGGATTATTTATGAGTATGGTGCATATTTTTGTTGTTACGAGGACTAAGTGACAACAAAGATGGTATTTACAAAAACAAATATTAGTTTTGTTAATTAGATTTTAATTAAAATCGGTTTTTCTAAAATCTTAGCTTTTACTGCACGCAAAAAGTTACACATATGCAGATTAATATGCGGTAAAAATACTTGATACTACAAAATATTTGAGTTTTTTGCTACTTTGCAGACTAACTTGCAGCATAAGACTTTCTTTACTGCATTTTAATTTGTATCTTGAACTAATTGCACATGTAGTATATAACAATTGCTTCCAATTTACGGGTATGTTTAGGTAGGAATTTACAGAAAAAAGTACCTACATTATGTATAGAATTTGCCGTTTATTTTATAATATTATAAGGTAATTGTAAATTAAATTAAAGGTGCTTTGAACACAGGCGGTTATAAAGACATTTCGATAAAAATAAATGGTATAAACCTTTTCGGTTTCGCAAGACACATGAGATCTTTCCTTTAAAATATTTGTCTAGGTTATTTTTTTAATTTTTAACTATATTTTGTATGTTTCTGGTTTTTCTTTTTTCAATTTTTCGTTTATTAGTATTCGTTTTCCGACTGCTTGCGTATGATCAGATAAACTACTTTCTAATGAAGGCACAGGAGTATATTTTTTATCTGCCACAGAGTCGTCAGAATCTCGAAAAACTGGTGTTTTAGCTAATAGTGTCACGTTCTGAAAAATATCTGTTGATTTTGGCAAAACCTCAGAACATAATAAATCTTTTGATATCACAAGATCATTGAATGAATGTTCAGAAGCTATTGCAGTCGTAGCTAAATCCGTTAGACCAGACTGAGGGAGAGCCTCAACAAGCCTTCGCTGCCTACACTGACGCGGCGCAGACGTCTTCCTCCCTCGGCAGTAATTGACACACAAACACGACATATTGAGCGAGAGAGATAGCGACAAATTCTGACTAGAACGCAGTAAAATATGACCTTTACTGCAGCGAAATTAGTAAAATCGTTCAAGTTACCAAGTAAAATGCAGTAACAGAGTGTCATACTGCGTTTAATTAGCATATAACTTATTTTCATCTTTTGAAAAATACCGACTACACTGCAGTAAATAATGAACATACTGCAATTTAAATAGTTAGTCCATATGAAATAAACTATTGATCAAGCATGCAGTATTATACGTTACATTACGTGTTGTCATGTCTGTCACCTGTCAGACTTACCTGAAAATAATCTAAATAATTTTATTTGGATATTGTACGTGAGGAGGGAATCGGGGATTTAAAAATGTCCTCCGTGGTTAAGTGTGCTAATTGCAATGTAGTGATTAACGAAGTTTTGGCTTTCGTCCATAATAAAATTTCTGTGATGGACGATGAAAGTCTAAGGAGAATCTGTGCGACCGCTTTCTGTGAAAGTGATATTATAACGGCGAAGAAGCTGTTGTTTGAATCCTTGCCGACAACGAAACGTAAGATAACGCGGAGGAAGGCGGGAAAATCTGTGCGAGACATAGACGACATCATTTGTCTGATCCGTGTTACCGACTCCGAGGATATTCCAGTTTTCGTGGCCCGCGATCTTGAGAAGTTACCGCCGGTTCTGTTCGACCATGTTGACGTGACTAGACTATTGAAAGACATTGTTAAGTTACGGCAAGATCTCGACATGATGAAGGATGACTATGCTACAGTTGAACAGTTGGACCAGTTGAGAAATGAGGTGAAGCATATTTCATCAGGATGGAACAATGTAAACTCTAGAAGAGTTGCATATGTCCCAAGACGACTCGATAGCTCTGAGTGCGATAGTGGTTCCTCGAGGTTGCCGCTAGAATGCAATGAAGCCGTAAGTGATTGCTTTCAACAGCATAATACACTGAAATCTACACCAAAATCCAGTATTCACAATACTTTTGAGCATCAGATATTGGAGGGTAGAAGTAAAGTAACGCCGCAATACGGCCCGACCGTTGATCTACGAAATACAGCAATGATGATGCATGTCGCGAGTCAGCTGATAGAGTCGCCTGCGTCCCCTCCTGCGCAGCCCGCACTTGGTCTCCCGCCGGTGTGTGGAGCGGCAAACGCGGCGACGGTCGACGATCCCGTACTCCCCACCTTGCCGCCGCTCCTATCTGTCCCAACCGCCTGTGCTGAGCTGCTATCTCCACCGCTCGACTCGGCCGTGGGACAAACGGACCTTATTGCGCCTAATAAGAAATCGTTGGTGGAGGTTGTTCGTGAAGGAGAATGGAAGACTCAGGCTCCTAGTGACCAGTGGGTTCGTGTTCAAAGTAAAAGATTACGAAACCGATTTGTTGGGAAGCGAGGAATAGCGAGTCCAGAGCCCGGAAGTAGTTTTAGGGCAGCGGAAACTAAGGTTCCCATGTACATTTATAATGTGGCGAAAGGAGTGTCTGTGTGTGACATCAGTACCTACATTATGAAGAAAACGAACATTGATGTTAAAATTGAAAAAATGAACATGAAGTTAGAAAAGGATTACGAATCATACAAAATACACGTACCCTCACACTCGTTAAGAATTTTTATGAGTGATGATTTTTGGCCAAAAGGGGTAGCCTACCGTCGATTTATAAACATTATCAGACGTGACAACGTAAATGCATAACATAAAATAAATATGGATGTAAGTCTGAAATAAATGATTATTATTATTATTATTCACTTTATTTTCCTTTTTATCTTATTTTTACATTTTTAAATACATATTTCTTAAAAAAAAAATAACATAAACAATATTTAAAAATATAAAAATAGTGGTCCACCAGTATCGGGAGCAGGGTCCAAGCTACCGGTGGTTAGGGCTCCAGAGACAGGAACCTCCTCACAATGCTGGCCGTATCGAGGAGTACTGCCTTCTGAATCAGGCCCTTGATCCAACCACCTAAGGAGAGCTTCGACAGATGTTCGTCGAAGCTCTTGGCAATTAAGCCATTGGCCGTTACGACAATCGGCACAATGATAGCCGAGTTTACATTCCACATGTCAACAACCTCGTGTGCCAAGTCAAGATATTTTAGTTGTTTTTCTTTCTCAGCTTTCACGAGGTTTTCGTCATGTGGGATGGTAACATCGATTATCATTACGCGGCGCGCTGATCGGTCTATCACCACTATGTCAGGCTTATTGGCGACAATAGTCCTGTCAGTAATGATAGACCGATCCCAGTACAGCGTGACATGGTCTTTCTCGAGAACTGGGTCGGGCACATACTTGTAGTACGGTACCTCAGATTCCACAAGATTATATTTCAAGGCAAGTTGCTGATGAATAATCCTGGCTACTTGGTTGTGTCTATGCAAATACTCGCTGTTAGCTAGACGAGAACAACCAGAAATAATATGTCTGATGGACTCACCAGGACGGTGGCATGCCCGACACACGTCAACCGTCCCATCCTTCATAATATATTTCCGGTAGTTGTTCGTCAACATAACTTCATCCATAATCGCACAGACAAAACCTTCAGTTTCCCCAAATAGGTCACCGAATCGTAGCCAGGACACGGACGCTAGAAAATCTACATCGGGCCCATGAAGAGCCTTGTAGAAGCGCCCGTGAAGCTCCTTACCTTGCCATACTTCCTTGCGGTCATCGGTAGTAAGTACTACAGGTTTGCGCCAATTCTCTTTAGCCATGGACAACGGGGTGAGTCCCTTGTCCACTGCGACTACATCTCGGTGCATACCCACGTCGGCTTTTAAGAAATATTCCCTGAGACTGCACACCTCTCGGTTGTGGAGGGTCTTTGCGTTTAAAAAGCCTCGACCCCCACACTTCCGTGGGATGTACAGTCTCATCACCGATGATCGTGGGTGATGCATCCGATTTGCAGTTAGCAATGTACGGACTCTCCTATCCAGGGCATCGAGTTCAGTCTGCGTCCATTTGAGTATGCCGAAAGAGTACATTAAAACCGGCATGACCCAACTGTTGAAGGCGCGCACCTTGTTCCCGCCGGAAAGAAGGCTTTTTAATACCTTCTTCAGGCGACCAAAGAAACGCTCCCTCAACAGTTGCTTCATGTCAGCCAAGTTAATGCCTAACGCTTCCGACATACCCAAATACTTATAGCTTTCGGATGAGGAAAGGGATCTGAGGTGTATGGAATCCGAGAGTTGAATTCCCTCGGATTCCATAATCTCCCCTCGCTTCACATACATGACTGCACATTTGTCCACACCAAATTCCATCCTGATGGCGTTACTAAAAGTTTCAGTTACTTTCAGTAGCTCCATCAGTCGCAATTTGTTGGGGGCAAAGAGTTTCAGATCATCCATGTAAAGGAGGTGAGATATGACCTGACCACCTCTTCTCAACCGATAGCCTAGACCTGAATCCTCCAGCAATGTGCTTAGAGGATTCAGGGCTAGACAGAACCAAAGTGGACTCAAACTGTCGCCCTGAAATATTCCCCGTTTAATCCATACAGGCTCATCGTTCCCCTGGGTTTGTCGACATCCTGGATATCGAAGTACCGTCCTCCATTGTCCCATACACGACTCAAGAAAGGCGCGTAGGGTTGCATCTATCTTGTACAACTCCAGCACCCTCTTGAGCCATGTATGTGGCACTGAGTCGTAGGCCTTCTTATAATCAATCCAACATGTCGACAAATCCTTGCGGGATCGACGAACCTGTTGGCTAATGGCCATGTCGATGAGGAGTAGCTCCTTAGTGCCGCGGGACCCGTTCTTACATCCATTTTGAGAGACAGACATAATAGAGTTACTGTCAATGTGTTTGTTAATTTTCATTCTCAAAATGGACGTAAGAAGTTTATAGACCGTCGATAAACACGTGATCGGTCTATAATTCTTGGGTTCCGCGGGACTACCTGACTTATAGAGCAGGTGGGTAACGCCTGTTGTTAAGAACTGTGGCAGAGATCCGGACTCTAGGCATGACTGAAATTGCGATGCCAGGCGAGTGTGTGAACTACTGAGCCATTTTAACCAAAAGTTATGCAGTCCATCCGGTCCCGGAGATTTCCAGATCGGGAACGGACGGACAGCTCTGGCTATGTCTGATGGTGTAATTAAAATTGGCTCCATCTCTGGTATAGTTTCACACACTCGCTCGATATCGCGCATCCAGTCAGCCTCAGTATGACAGACGGGCACCGACCAGATGCTGCGCCAGAAAGAACTTGTGGCTACATCATCCGGGCGGCACACGTCAGTCACACTTTGTTCGGGTCGCTCCCAAGCTCTGTATACCCACCTCTCATCGCTCCGGAACATGCGATTCTGCGAATACCGATCAACCCGCCGCTTATACCGCCGAATACGGTTTGCCCATGCATAAACTTTTTGCTTCAGGAAGTCGATGCGCTCTGTGGCATGAGACATACATTCTTGAGGACTGATTCCAGTCCCCGAGAATGCCCGTCTCACAAAGCGCATCACACGTGGTCTTGTATTACCCTCCCTGAAGCAGTTTAGTTTACCAATGAGTACCCTGGCCTCGTCGATACGGCGCTCGATCCTGCACTGCCAGGCTGGTACGGATAGTTTTGGTCGAGTAGCTACGTCACTGTTTTGGAATTTGACGTTAGCTACACGACATACCGCAACAGCCCCACAATACAGGATCGAGTGTGTATCAACGAGATTCTCGCTACTCTCAAATAAATTCTTGAGCTGCGAGTCCAGGGCACACACCAGCGCCCTATTTTTTTTATGCATGGGTAACCGTGGTAATCGGGGCCTAAGTTCGGCTGGAGTGGATCGATAGTCGCGAAGCGCATCCTCCAGTGCGCTCCTCAATCGGTCGTTGCACTGGCTACTTACCGTAGCAACCCTATCATCTTCCTCTACAACAGCGAGGTTGGACCGCGGCTGCGTCACACTAATTGCTGTCGCTTGCAACGCGGTTTGTGGCGTAGTCAAGATGACACGGTTGTTAAGTACTTCTGAGCGCAGCCTATCAAGCGCAGCATCGTCCAACAAGTGATTGCGTTGGATGACCCGCACCTGATCCGACAGTCGTTGGGCCGAAACGTTAATGGTTGGTTCTAGGTCCTGGAACAGAGACAGCATCCTAACACTGTTGGTACAAAAACTACTTACTGCGTTTTAATTTATACCCCTCAATATATTTTTGGGTGTAGAATACAGTTTTTTTGTGGTAATTTAGATATTTACTGCGTTTAACTTAGTAAAGTGACGGATCGTGGTAGACGTAACAGCTATTACTGTATTTTAGTTGCTATTGTAATATATTTAGACATGCAAAATTAAGTTACTGCTATCACAAATTTGATTTTTAAACCGTTTAAAGCATTCTAACAAAAATCTGATTAGATCTTCATGTTCCTTATAACGTGTTCATTAAGGTTCAATATTCAACAAAAAAATGACAAAAAACCTGTTACTGCGTTTTAGGGTCTGCACGGCAGAATTATCATATTGGAGTGAAAGTGAGATATTTTTATTGCGAGCTTGACTTAGGTACCTTATCGGTATTGGATTATTCTTTTACTTTTTTATTGGAGTCGGTTTCAACTGGATGCATTAGCATCATCTATCTATAACATCTTCTCTACAATAAGTCTTACTATTGCAGAGAAGGAGGATTTATTTATGTTTGGGTATATTTTTTATTTGTATATACATAATTGGTATTTGCTAACTGACGTGTGCCAATAACTACATTATTGCGAGTTTACTCCTTAAGAATCGATTTTCATATATATAAGGCGCCCGGTATGATTAAAATCCGAGGGTTAAAACCTACTAATGTAACGAAAATATGTCACGTTTTTGGTGCGCAACTTTCTAATTTGGCTGTGAGTGTATTAAGACGTACATATGGTATGCTGTATAGGCGACTATACCTATATACTATATTATGTTATTGGGCTTGTTTGTTTCTATCAGTGTCGATGTATTTATATTGCTATATATTTTCATTAATTTGTGAATTTACCCTTTCATATGATATTAATCTTTTTTCGGTTGAATAAACTCTTGTTGAGTATGGTTAGATACTCGTACTTAAGGAGTAAACTCCAGTCGTGCGTCGGAGCTGACACACACACTTTTTTTTTAGTGTAGCATTAATTCGTCCTACAGTGGGCAGGATCGGGTGTTCTATTTGCACAATATGGTGCATATCCACTCATACACACATTTCCACCTATACACACTCAACACTTACTAACCACAACTCACACTTCACCTCCTCACTCACTCCCATAGAAGTAGACCCCTCAGTATTGAGGCATTCTTTGCCGCTAGACACACATCATCATTCACAGTACCCTCATACAATCTCTCTATTTTAATCTTTTTGTTATTTTTTTTTTATATTTTTTCTTAAGTTAATAAATCTCAAGCTTTGTTTGGGAAATAACGATAGTATATTGTTCCACTTTAGACGAAAGAGACTGAACCCCACGACACAGGGTATCCTAGTGTGGGGTTCAGTGTCATTTAAATTATGTATGTACTTTTATGTAGAACAATAAATAACATAAAAAAAAAATATCTTTTGACCACCGTTTTGAAAGAAAGAAAAAAATAGTTTTAATGGACTCGCATAGAACTATACAAAATTTACTTTAAAGTTCAATAGAAATTAAAACTTATTCCTTACTATATTTTCTTAAAAAAAAACCGGCCAAGAGCGTGTCGGGCCACGCTCAGTGTAGGGTTCCGTAGTTTCCCGTCCGTCACAATAAGTGTTCCCACTTATGAGTTTAAAGGTGGAGGAGCGTGCAACATTGCACGCTGCGCGGCATGCGCTCCGACTTGTGACGGTTTTTAGCGCGGTTTTTAACACAAAGGTGAGCGCTCAAACCTCGACGACTAATTAGATTATGCACTCATAAATAAAATTACGAATATATTTAAGTGCAACTTACTTTACCACGGTAGGTCATGAAAGCACGGAAAATCTTAACATTGACTATTAAAAAAATTACGTCATTACAAAACGCCATCTATCGAACCATTTATGAACTGGTTTTTACCTTAACATTTTGATGGTGTTAAAAAAATGAATTTTAGTTTTGTTCTAAATTGCCTTAGCATGTTCTTAATAGAAGTTTTATGTAGTTATAAGATACCGCCAATGCCAAGGAGAGACCAACCGAACAATTCGGTAATACCCGATCCAATGTAATAAGTACCTACAGCGCCATCTCTCGGGGAATTGGGTTACTAATTAAAACAAAGACGTGCAAGAAGTTTTCGGTGGTAATTTTGGATTGCGAGAACCGATTTCAATAATTCTTTTTTTGTTAAAAAAAAGATAGTAAAGTAAAGTCCTTATAAAGTTCTACTTTTCAGATTTTTTTCATAATTATTTTCTAAACTTATGGTTCAAAAGTTAGAGGTGGGGGGACACATTATTTTTTACTTTTGGAGCGATTATTTCCGAAATTATTGACATTATCAAAAAATGATTTTAGTAAACCCTTATTCATTTTTAAATACCTTTCCAACAATATATCAAACGTTCGGATTAAAATTAAAAAAAAAACACTTCCCACTTTACATATAGGGTGGCTACCCTAATAAAACATTTTTTCCAATTTTTATGTTACCACACTGTTGGCGTGATTGATATACATATTGGTACCAAATTTCAGTTTTCTATTGCTAACGGTCACAGAGATTAAGCGAGGACGGACGGACGGACGGACAGACAGACATGGCGAAACTATAAGGGTTCCTAGTTGACTACGGAACCCTAAAAAATACGCAATAGTTTTATTCATTTATTGCAATAAAAATTGAATTAGCCTTAAAACTTCACTCATGGACCCGTATTCAGTCTTTTGGTATTTTCATAATAACAAAAAAAAAATAAGTAAGAAGGAAACTGTTACTGGAGATCTTAGTTAGATTAACAAAATAATGTATTTCACATTATTATTTTCTTATTAAAATTACAAAAAAATAACAAAATTATACCAATATTATACCCTATGTAAACAAAATAAAAAAAATCTCCGTAGTATAATCAAGTAATAAAATTACTAAAATCAACATTACTAGAAATTCTTAATTTGTCTTCATTATCGCTTTCATATAATAATGTACTCAACATTATTATTTTCTTAATAAAATTACAAAATTAAAAACCTATCTGGTATAAACAAAATAAAAAAAAATCTCTATAAAGCAATAAAATTACCAAAATCAACATTAATATAAATTGTTAATAAGTTTTCATTATCGCTTTCATTAATTGACACAATGCCATTCGATGCTACTAAATTTTCATAATAACTGTGGTATGCAGGTGGGATAATATGTTTTCGACACAAATTAAGCAAGTCTTTCTCCTTGGAAGGTTGTATTGGTAACAGCTGATTGTAACATAGTTGCAGCGGAATATCTGTAGGTCTATCGGCAATTTGCCTTCTTGTTCGTACTGCCTGATCTAAGATTTTAATATTATTTTCAACTAGCTTTTGCCCGCGGCTTCGCTCGCGTTAAATTCGGGGTAACACAGTTCCCCTTGCGCCTTATTGATTTGTAATAGCAACGCTAAGTTTTTCCTTTCCTTCCCTCTTTCTCCCTCACATACCACTTTTTTTTAAAAAGAATTAGCCTATGTCCGTCTCCTGGTTCCCAACTATCTCTGAACCAAAATTCATCAAAATCCTAATTATATCATAAATACAGCTCGCTATTTCGTTCGAACCCTTCATTGCAATTTGTTCATTCCATAAGTAACAGGTACCAATTAACTTTCCAATATCGAAAACTGATAAGTTTTGTACTTTCAACCTTTTACTGTAATAAAATAGACTAATGTCACCACTTGGGGACAACAACACTTTTTGCAAATCAAAATTAGCGCAGAATATTTTCGTGTCATTTTGTGAATCACGTTTATCCTTTTCTTTTAAGGTTCTAGCCAGATTTTTACTGATTATTTATGATTATCAAAAAATATTTTATTTTCATGAGTCACAGAACCGTTTTTAAAAGTATGACATACTTGGTATTGGTCTTTTTTTGCCTGGTGAAATGATCAATTAATATGTTTGTTTACTATATCCCTGTATTGCCTTAATGACTCACATTTATTACCATATTTAGATGGATTCCATTCTTTGTATAACTTGAACATTCGGATGAAACTTAAATAGCCATCTAAATAAAGTTTATTACTGTCTTTGCGACAAAAATGTGAATCAACCGGTACAAAAGACTTAACGTGGTCCAGCACACCTTTGGTCATTTCTGCATCAATAGAAGTTTTATGGTGATCATGTCGACCCCTATTATCAACTAAAGTGAGCCTACTTGTATCAGAAAATTTACCCATTGCAGTTCTTATCATTTTAGGCCCACAACGAGTTTCGTCTTTTGTTTATCTTGAGTAATAGGCAAATGGTACACATATGTGTATGACCTTCGTGAGTCACCCTGTGTAACCGTTCTTTTTTATTTATTCTTACTACATAGTTAACAATAAAGTCATATTGCATAGAATGATCTCAAATCATCAAAAATTGATGAAATATAGCACTCCTTGCGTCTCCATCAAGTTTTTCGAAACACTTCAGTTTACATGTGCTCTGACATGGTTCACTTATTTGTTTCTCATAGATTAAAATTAAAAATTAAATACGACCATGTCACTCAATTCCGCAAGGAACTAAAGTGGCTCCCTATTCGCCTTCGCAGGAACACTCGAATATTATGCCTTCTTTTCAATATCCTCTATAACCCTGCATATCCCATTTACCTACGAGACCGTTTTTCTTTTACCCGTCCTCCTGACGCTTTATGTAGATCGCACTTACGTCACCATCTCAATTTCCCTTCCCATAAAACCGACTTTTATTCTTACTCCTTCTCTGTCCATGCAGTACGTTTGTGGAACTCACTTCCGGCTAACATCTGTGGCGCTAAAACTATCTCTGTATTTAAAAAACTGGTCAAAGAACACTACCTCTCCTCTATACTTTGATATTTGTATATATTTTAGATATGTATTAATTATTTTGGATTGTATATATAATATGTAAACATATATTTATTATTTTTATTAGTAGGTATGTAAGTTTTCTTTAGGTATTGATAACGTGTATTTATTATTTTTATTAGTATGTCTATATTGACATCGTTTTGTTTATTTAAGTTAGTGCTTAGTTGTTATTTTTACACACTGTGTCTACGTGTTTGTTTTTTCCATCTGTCCTATCGCAGGTCTGCTGGAAGAGATTTCTTTATGAAATAAGCAGTACCTTTGTGCTCTTTTTTCCTTATATACTTTTTTATATAATGTTTTGTGTGTACATAAATAAATAAATAAATAAATAAATTAATTAATTAATTTATTATTATTAATTCTTAATTTACCATTTCTACTGTTATACGCTTTTCCAGTATTTTTAAGTCTTTTTCTCTTCAAATCTATCCATTCATTATGAAAATTTTCTCGTAATCTTTCATTATCTCTTCTTTTAGTAAATTTTCTTTTTCTGGGCCGCTTAGGAGTTGAAACATCACTTGATGAGTCAAAAAAAATCAAATTCAAAATATTTTTATTTCTCATAGACCTACATGGGCACTTATAAAACGTCGAGAAAAGATGCACGGTTCGGGTTGGTCGTTTTCTATGGAGAAGAACCGGCAAGAAACTCCATAGTTACTCTTTTAAAATCATTTGGTTTTACAATGTTGTTGTTACAGCGTTAGCACTTAAGTATGAGAGGACAGCGTAGGCCCGACAATAAGTCATTGCTTACTTTACAAAAAGTAAAATAAAATAATACGTTAACATAAGTTAACAAGCAACGAAGAATCTACAAGGTCAACCATGTCCACTCATTCACAACGAATTGGTAGAAAAGAATCTATACAAACGTAAGAGAGAAAAAAAAATGCAAAAACAAAATAATAACTAAGAGACGAGTCGCACAGATGTTGATGTGAGTAATACTGTGAAACAGGGGACGATGCAGTTGCATCTGATAACAATGATAGGACTGAAGGAAAAGGTTCTTCCTCCTTCCTTGACGATGGCATTGGGGTAGCATTATCGACATCGCGCATATCGTAAATAGCCAACAGATCTGGCCCTTTAGCCAAACAGCAGACGACAGCAGACGACAATTGTTATCGCTCAGCAGTCACTAATACATTTTCGACTTTATACCCTAGCGCATATAGTTGAAAATGTATTGACGTTTACATATCGTTTTTGTTTGTTTCGTTCGTTATCGCTCAGCAGTCTTTAATAGATTTTCAACTATATGCGCTAGGGTATAAAGTTGAAAATGTATTAGTGACTGCTGAGCGATAACGATTGTCGTCTGCTGCCGACTGCTGTTTGGCTAAAGGGCCTGTATTTTTACCGAATTCTTCACTATGATGTTCGATTGAAGATTCAAAAACTCTTTCGCTGGACAGATTATTATGTGTTATTATGATTGATGAACTGCTAGCTATGGGCTCATAATTGTGATCATTTGTTTCTTGTACTAAAAGACAGTTTGAATGTAAATCAGAATTGTTTTCTTTTTCATAAGTGTCACTGTGGGTAGGTACACTTTTCATGGGGTTGAGGTAATTGACTATTAGAAATTAACATGTTATCAGAGTCGAGCAAAGTAGAATTTTCTAATGTATCATTTTGTTTTTCTTGTTGAGGTGAAGCATTTTCAAATATATCATTGGGCAGACTTAAACTGCAATTTGTGAATATCTCACTGGCTCCAAATGGCAAAGGAGCTGCAGACAAAATAAATAAATGTAAGATAAGACCGTAATATTGTAAACAAAGTAAGTTAAATAAAGTTATTAATAACGTAACTAATAATAATAGTAGTTCCAATAATATTTCAACCCTTGCTATCCACATTAACAGGCCAAAAATAAAAAAATACCGTAGGGCGTAAGTGTAATTTTTTAGAATAAAACACGTATAACGGCCAGTTGGCCGTTCATCCTAAAACACTCGTGATATTTCAGATACATAAAAAAGTCAAAATGGCTAAATTGCTACTTTGGCCCATATACATAGGACCTATCGAATGCTGTAAATTGATGAAAATTCTTGAATTTCATGACAATTCGCGTCACCCCACCGATGCAGCTGATGTGTCATGTGTCAAAATCCTGTCGTGCAGAGTGGTTAAAAATGGCTATCATTTTGTAAACAATTAAATTCTTCCCTGGCTATTGACACTGAATGTGCTGAACATTCAACACTCACGGGAAGCTACATTGCTACATGTGTACCTATTTGTTTATTCCTGTTTACTTACCGAGTCCAGTATGAATATAATTTGTTAAATATATATCGATGCCTTAGTTCACAATTGCACTAACTACAAAATTTTCAATTTTTACTTTTTTAATGCCAAATACACTAAATTTCATGCTCTTTCGTTTCCGCGCATCGAAATACCGTTATTCCGTCTCTTTCTACCAAAAACGTGGGCCACAGTTGTATTAAATGAGTTCGTTAATGTTCCATGAATGTGGTATTATACTAATGATCTTTATTTTTGTAAAACCAATCAAGATATACTTTAACTGATTTTAAGTTTCTCAACTGCAGGAAATTTCAAAACACAAACGTATTATATACATTTACAATATCTGCTCATACTTTTTAGCAGTGCTACAAGAGTGTATCATGTGTTGGTAGTACAAAAGGATCAAGAAAGTTTGATGCACAAGTGTGCTAAGTACTTTTACTGGAAGGGGTTTGACAATTTTTTAAGTGCACAAATGCATTTAAATCCTTTTGAGACATATTCCCAGTGTACATGTGAAATAAATGGAAAAGCGGAAATAGACTAAGCCGCTTCCCCGGTTGACCGCGTGGTCCAGCGTATGCCGCAAACGTCACAAACGTAAACAAGTTTATACGTGCAGAATGTATTCGTTTGCTCTGCGGAAAGTGAGATAATTTAGACGTTTGAAGGTTTAAGAAGTTAAGATTTACTGTGTTTAAGTTAAATGCCATAATGTTTAGTAAAGGACGTAAACTAGTCGATTTAGTGAATCAAACTGATAGAAACAAGACGGAATCGCAAGACGTACCACCATCAGTGTCCGGCCAAAAAGCAGAAGTGAAGAGTTCATCACATAAAATAGCCAAAAGTAAGTAAAATAAGTGTTAGGTACATTAATTAAATAACTTGTCATTCATTTTTAAATAACTTCAAACGGCTACCTACCGCTACCGTTGAAAATCGTACCTAAACACCATAATGATTAACATGAGTGACAGTTTAATCTTTTGAGGGATGGTATAAATATAAGACAGAACATCAAGTGTAAGTATAATAGTCGTCACGAGTCGTGAGCACAAATGCCAAGTTTATTTTTTGATTTTTGGGTTCCTTTCTGGGTTTTTTGATTAGTCCGTCTGTAGGATCAGTCGCGTGGAGCGTTTGATCGCGATGTTTGTGCTCACGACTTGTGACGACGTTGGTAATTCACGTACTTTTGCGGTACGTTGTAGTTAAAATTATTTATTACTTATGTCTTATTCTGAAATAATTATTTAATTACCTTATTTTTATATAATTATTTATATGCGTAGTAAATAATTATACAAAAATAAGGTACAAAAGATCTTAATAACTACAATTGTATTATTAGCAACTACCAATTAGTAAAAATGGATAATTATTACCTGAAACTGAAGACTGACTTTATTTATTTTCTTATAAAAAATCTTATTTTAATGATTCAGAAACTAATTGTTTTGTGAAATAGCTAAAGATTGGGCTTCAGTCCTTTTAATTTTTTTGTTGTGATTTTGAAATTTATTTTATTTGTTTGTGGATAAAAACTGTTTGTGTTTTATAATAAAAATAAACATTATGAATATGGATCACTGGTTTATTATTTTGTCTATTTAATGCAATATCCATAACTATTATTATCCTTTTTCTTGGACCTTAAACCAGCCTGGTAAAGCTGTTAAATATTTTTGAGTTTTTTACTTAATGCCGGTCAGCATAATCAATCTTAGTGCACAAATGTATTAAATGGGGGGTTTTATGTTTATTTGGCTATTTTGAAAAGGTTACATTTAAACTAATATTACAATATTGAGATAATGATGGAGTAAAAGGACTAGTCTTATGAATAGATGCATTTTTTTTGTTATTTTACTTGGATTTTCTACTTGTTCTCGTCTAAACTTTAAAAAACTTTAAAGCTCTCTCCTCAAAAATGTAAATTTCGTAGTTAGTGCAATTGTGAACTAAGGCATCGATATACAGGGTGCGGGGCACGGGGCGATAGGCTAGGTTATACTACTTCTGGTAAAAATAAAAAAAACCATGTTACTTGGTTAAGTGGTAAAAGGAATACTTTGATAATGTTTGAAAATCTACACTACAAATAAGTAATCAAAATATTTAGGTACTGTGATCACAAATATCTCAATTTTCAGTGCCTTTTTTAACGTTATCTCTAATAACTATGTCATTGATTGCAGCCACAAATGCAATAGTAATTATTGTAAGTTAAGTTTAATAATAAAAACAAAGTTTTATTGAGTCATGCTTCAAAAACGTTTTATCAGATAACTTTGACAAAATAATCATCATTAAGAAAAATGTACTGTACTAAGTACCATAGGCAAGTTATTTAAGAAACTCGCTTAATAATTAAAGAACTTCTAACGACATTTACATATGAGATTTTTATTCTACTATCTTAATTATTGCACACCCATATTATTTTTTAACCAGTAAATAAAATATTTACAAAAGTAATGGGGAGGTCGTATGACTTAAATGTTCGACCCCTTTCGGGGCCAGTACCGAGCCAGCGGAGGTTTGAATGTCGAGCCCCCGAAGGGGTCCGTACCGAACTATACAGTTAAAAAAATGGCCCATTTAATCAAGATTTTGAAATGATACAACACATACTACTTATCTTTACATGAAAAATATTATTGCTTACTTACTTGCAAAGGACCTTCTTTTCGAAAAAGTGTCCCTGAATTGTACTTTCGTACAAAAAGGTGTACTTCACTATAGTGGAAGCAAGAAAGACAAAATGTGTTAGAGTGAGATAGACAATGACACTATTCCTAATTCATTATGAGTGAGCCGACAGAAATTTTATTTAAAAAAAAATAAGTACGATATGACACCCTGTTATTGTATTATTGCAAAAGTTAATCTTAATGAAACAATAGCAAGAATTGTAATACATTTTTTTTTCTTTAAACTAAATTAAATGTTCAAATTGTTTGCCTTTGGCACGAATACAGGCTCTGCATCGTCTTATAAAAGATCTTTTCACTAGACGTGCGTATCTTCTTGTGTTTATTTCTTCTGCTGTTTCAGCAATTCTTTGGCGTAGTTCCGTCAGATTTTGTATAGGTTTAAAATGATCTAATGAACTTTTACTTTTATGCAGCCCCAGTAAAAAAAACAAGGGGGTTTAGGGCCGGAGACTGAGTGGGCCACAAAATTGAACCAAGGCGTCCGATCCGTCCGATCCACCTGTCGGGATATTTATTAAGGTAATCTCGTACCGGACGAGCGTAGTGCGCCGGGAACCACATAATTATCTCTGTAAATGTTGAGTGGTACGTCTTCTAACAGAGTCGGCAAATCGTTTTGGAGAAACTCTAGGTAATTGCTAACGGCGCGAAATCTTCTGGACTACCTGTTCTGCTAGGTGTATCTCAAGGCTCGATACTAGGTCCATTTTTATTCTTGGTTTATATTAACGACCTACCATATAATTTAAAGGGTATTTGTGACGTTGTTCTGTTTGCTGATGATACTTCTCTTATTTTTAAAGTAGATAGAAATAGACAAGATATTAACGATGTAAATAGCGCGCTATCAATGGTCACGGATTGGTTCACGTCAAATAACCTTGTTCTTAATGCCAATAAAACTAAATGTATTAAATTCGCTCTACCCAATGTTAGAAATCTTGGTCCCAACATTGTCCTTGGCAATGAGAAGCTTAAAACTGTAGACTCGGCAGTGTTTCTGGGTATAACAGTAGATTCAAAATTACAATGGGGTCCACACATATCAAGCCTAGCGGGAAGGCTTAGTTCGGCCGCATACGCCGTCAGAAAAGTTAGACAATACACTGACGTTGACACGGCACGATTGGTCTATTTTAGTTATTTCCATAGCGTCATGTCCTATGGTATTCTGCTGTAGGGCAAAACCGCTGATATCCAGAATGTATTTGTTCTGCAGAAGCGAGCGGTTCGTGCAATTTATCAGCTAGGTGCCCGGGTTTCTCTGAGAGATTTTTTTAAAGAGATTGGTATTTTCACTGTGGCTTCTCAATTCATGTTGGCCAACATTTTATATATTAGGCAAAATATCCATCTTTATAGTAAAAACAGTGATATTCACAACATTAACACTAGAAATAAGCATAAACTACGTGCTCCCTTCCACCGGCTTCATAAGGTTCATAATTCATTTGTAGGGCTTGGTATAACTTTTTATAACAAGCTACCTTCTTCTTTGCTAGATTTGCCATTTAATGCATTTAAAGCTAAAGTATAATCTAACCTTTGTTTAAAAGCATACTATTCTATTAACGACTATTTAGACGATAAGCATAGTTGGTCACTGTGTTGAACTCAAGACGATTATTATTTTTTTCTCTTCATGTTCTTTCACTAAATTAGCTTATTGATACGTTACATGTCTTCGTCATGTAATTTTATATTTTTTCTTTATATACTTGTTTCATTTTGTGTGTTTTTATTTATTGACATGTGGTTAACTAGTGACCTCGAGCATTGACTGAATATATATATATATATATACTTATATATTTTTGTTACTGTTATTGGTAAATCTTTTTTATGCTTAGCTTATTTCTTTTGCACTATGGTCCTAGTTTATCACCTGACACTTCTTCACTGCACATGTAAGCGGGCACACCCATTAGACTGGTAAATTTATTATTTAGACTTGGGTAATTTTTTAAATTTTTATATATAATGGGTGTTTGCTAGCTGACAAGTGACAATGAATGAATAATTTCTTATTTTTTTTTTTTTATAATTTCTTGTGATAAACGGAATTGTATAAAATCTGGTTCTTCTAACCTGACAGACAGATGTGTTACTGGGGAGTTTGTTCCGCCACTTCTTCTTCCCAGCTAAAACACTAGGAAGTGGCGAAGGGCAGGGCGTTTTTGTGGGACTGTCTCTTGTAATCTGACGTTCAAAAAGTGCTGATTATCAGCCTAATTTGAATAAATGACTTTTGATTTTGAACAATCAGAATAATAATCACCAAAATAAAATAAAAACGAGCAAATGCTAACATGTCGGAGAAAGAAAAAACGTCGTGATGCGCCGACCCCAAGCAACATGGTGCAGTTGCATCCTGCATGCAATAAATTATCTTTCATGACATGATAAACACGAAAGCCTATGTATGTGCTCCAAGTCTTCCGGCCGACAGCTCTCGTTCGCGGGGCGGCCGGTTGGTGGCGACGTGCGTTGTGGTGCCGCCTTGCGGAACCTGGAGCACGCCATTAATGAGTTACATGTTTGTGCAGGTCAGCGGAAGACAACTTCATCTCCGAGTTGGTGCGCGGAACGCTGCAGGGCTGCCGCGCAATACGCACGCTGCGCCTGGCGCGCAACCTGCTGCGCGACGTGCCCACGTACGCGATCGCTTCGCTGTACCACCTGCACACTCTGTACGTTCGCTACACACTTTAATCCACGTGTCCCTTACTCTAGCCTAGCTCTTACCACACGGAGCTGACCCACTTGCACTTGCAGTCACCGCTAACTTTTCAAATAAGTGCTTCAGCTCAGTTAGCTCGGAGCTTTGCAATCATCCGAGATTCTCCTCACCAATATTTATGTAAATGAAATCTATATTTATAAACATAGGTTATACAGGGGTGTTACAGATATGACAAATACCGAGACCATCTATGTCTATGACCATCTAAAATGAGGGATACTATTAAAATAGCTTATAATAATATACTTTTTTTTTTGTTTTTGATCGGTTTGTGCTCATTGCATACAGACGTTGACCGATGCATTATTAAAAAAAAAAAATTAACGCTTGCAATAAATTCTGACCCAGTCTAAGTGCATTAACAGATTCAGATTCGATACATACTACATTCACGCCTCACTCTCACAACTCAGCAGAAAAAACTCATTCTATATTATATTACTCCTTACGATAATTGGTCGATTCGGTATAAATTTATCAATGTTACAACCCAACCTTATATATAATAATTCATAATGGGCTCCATAAATATCATTAACAATGAGCTTGATAATATTCAAATAGGTAATTCATATAGCTGTGAACCTGAAGATTGCCTCAAGTACATCAACAAATCCGATTGCAGTACGAACGTATTACATATTAATATACGAAGTATTAATAAAAATTTTAATCAACTGCAAGTACTGTTAAATATGACCAAAATCAATTTCGACATTGTTGTACTGACAGAATGCTGGCTAAGTAAAGTCAGTAATCTACCTGTTTTGGACGAATTCGAGTCACATTCGAGCTCTAGAAATAATAACCAAAATGATGGTGTAATAATTTACACGAAACGAGGTTTGCAGGGTTCTGTATGGGAGCCGACTTTCGAGGGTGGGAATTGTCTTGTTTATCAGATTGATAAAAGGTTGGCTATTCTAGCCGTCTATCGCTCTCCATCACTAAATTCAAAAGAATGTTTTGATAAATTCACGCAAAGCCTAGTTAAGACATATGATAAAATATCCTCTTGTACTAGTGTTGTCCTCGTAGGCGATCTCAACATCGATATAAGCCCAAGTAATAGAAATGAACGGAGCTTAGAATATCTGATGACAAATGCTTCTTATGGACTTATGCCAACACATCTATTTCATACCCGTCAGGAACACTGTATTGATCATTTTTTTCTCAAGTCAAACTTACGTGCAACCACACTAGTTTTGGAATCGCATATTACAGACCACAAACCTATTGTCTTGTCTATAGCTAACACTGTTCCCCCCACGAAAGTCTGCCAATCTACCACCCGTCTTGATTATGAATCCTATTAAATGAAACAACGTGTTGCTTGTTAGGCGGTAAAACAGTAATGTCACTTTTATTCTTCAGTATTGCCAGCATTAGAGCGGAGTACGTTTTGATACACAATTTCAACACCCAGGCCTATCAAAACAAAGTTACAAACTAACCATCATTATGTTATGAAATTATACAAAGTTATTATTCCTGCATAATTAAAAAAATCTAAATATGCATGTACAATTTTAAGTTACAATTTGTACACCTAACATTTCCATAAACATATAATGTTTGACACACCCCAAACTTTTTGTTAATAAATCAGCTGGCATTCTGGCTGTCTCCAAATATTGTAGGTTTACAATCTTATTGTTCACACAGTCACGACAAAAATGATAGCGCACATCAATGTGTTTAGTACGGTTGTGAAAAACATCATTCGAAGACAGTTTCAGTGCTCCCTGGTTATCATTAAAAATCTTAATACTACATACATTATCAGATATTTCTAATAATATATTACGCAAGTAAATTGCTTCGGTACATGCCTCTGTGATAGCCATGTATTCCGCTTCTGTGCTTGATAAAGCAACAGATTTTTGCTTTCTAGAAGACCATGAAATAGCACCACCACAGAGTACAAAGCATACACCTGAGTATGACCTTCTGTCAACAATATTGTTTCCCCAGTCAGCATCAACATATCCAACAAGTTCACAATTACCTTCCCTAGTGTATGTTAAACCAAAGTTTCTTGTCTTATTTAAATATTTTAAAATTCTTTTGGCATACATCCAATGTTTGTTATTAAAACTATTGTTAAACTGACTAAGGAAACTTACAGAATACATAATATCAGGTCTTGTTAACACGGCTAGATACATTAGACTGCCAATCAACTGTTGATAAGGAACTTTCAAGTTACAATTTTCTTCTTTAGTAATATGAAGCTTATCCTCCATTGGAGTATCAAATGTTTTACTCTCAGTCATATTAAACTTTATTAACAATTGGTTTATATAATTTTCTTGACTTAGTGTGATAACACCTTTATTTTTATCTACATTAACACTCATACCTAGACATTGCTTTATAACTCCCATGTCTTTGAGTTTAAATTTAGAAGATAAAACCTGTTTTAAACTTACTGTTTCTGAGACCTCATTTGAAAAAACAAAGAAATCATCGACATACAGGGTAACAATTGTTATACATCCATTATTAATTTTAGTATATAAACAAGACTCAACTTTAGAACGTTTATAACCTATACCTAATAAACATTCATCTACCTTCCTGTACCAGGCCCTTGAGGATTGTTTAAGACCATAGATAGCTTTTTTAAGTTTTAATACTTTACCATTTGCTTGAGAATCAGGAAAACCTTCTGGTTTTTGCATAAATATGGTTTCCTCAAGGTCCCCATTCAAAAAAGCAGTTGTGACATCAAGATGTGTTATTTCTAAGTTTAATTTTACAGCCAATGCAAACAAAAGTCTAAGTGTAGCATGACGCACCACTGGTGAAAATGTTTCATCGTAATCTACACCCTTTTTTTGCATAAAACCTTTGGCCACAAGCCTTGCACGGTAACGCACATTATTTTCACTGTCAAATTTCTTTTTTAATACCCATTTACACTTCACTACTGTACCACTCACTGGAATGTCAACTAATTCCCACGCATTATTATCTTTGAAACACTGAATTTCTTCATTCACAGCCTTCAACCACTGCTCCTTTTCAGGTCCATTCAAAGCTTCATCTAAACTCAGTCCACTGGCGTCATCTAGGATTTCCTCAGTAATACACATGTTTGTGTACCCATACCTATCTGTCTTCTTTCTCTCTCTAACAGGTCTGGGAGATCTGTTTTTCAAATCCGTCTCATCTTCACATTCCTCGTACTCACTTGGGACAAATGTTGTATCAGCATCACTTAGTTGTGAAGAAGTGTCTGTAACACTGCTTTCCTCAATATCCTCTTCAGTACCTGACTGTCTTTGAAATGATTCTTGAACTGGAATGGTAACATCAGTGTTTTGTTTATGTTCCATAATTATAACATCCCTGCTGGTTGTTACAGTTTTATTCCTTGGATTAAAGATCCTATAGCCTTTAACGTTATCTGGATATCCCACCAAAACATGTATCTCAGACTTCTTATCCCATTTTTTTCTTTTTTCTTTTGGGATGTGTACCATAACTTTACTGCCAAAAACTCTCAAATGACTTAAGTCTGGTTTTATTCCCGTCCACATTTCAAATGGTGTTTTTCCTGACAGCCCCGAAGCCATTGTGCGGTTCTGAAGATATACAGCTGTATTTGTTGCTTCGCCCCAGAACTCCTTTCCAAGACCTGAATCAAACAATAAGCATCTTGCCTTTTCTACGACAGTTCGGTTTGTCCTTTCACACAAACCATTTTGCTCCGGGGTGTACGGATTAGTTTTCTGATGATTTATACCCTCATTCTGTAAATATATATCAAATTCTCTGTTACAAAATTCAAGCCCATTATCACTTCTTAAGGTTTTTATTTTTTTATTTGACTGGTTCTCAACTAAAGCTTTGAAGTTCTTAAAACATTTTAATGCTTGATTTTTATTTTGTAGAAAATAGACAAATATGTATCTTGTATAATCATCAACGAAAAGCAGGAAATATTTTGATCCACCCATTGACATAACCTCCATTGGTCCACAAATGTCTGTGTGAACCAGTGCTAATTTTTCTGTACTTCTAGTACCAACATGAGTAAATGGTAATCTGCTCTGCTTACCTTGGCAACATACTGAACAGGAAGACTTTGATGTGTCAGCTTTTTCTGATAACTTGATACCTTCCACAGCAGATGTCATTTGGTTCAAATATTGGCTATTAACATGACCCAATCTGCGGTGCCATAACTCACTTGACACTGCACTTGCTGCTAAAGTAATGTCAGGCATCATCAGCTTGTAGACTCCATTGGTTAAAGCAGCTTGAGCTACCAACTGTCCATCCTTGTTGTAAACACTGCAACCATTTTCACTGAATGAAACTCGATTATTGTTTTTAATCAACTGGCTGACAGACAACAAGTTTGTTGTCAATTCTGGAACACAGAGCACGTCCTTGACAGATACATCATATTCACAGTCATCAGTCTTTGTAACAATATTAACATCTCCTATGCAAGAAACATTCAACTTATTGCTATTTGCAACGATAATTTCCTTTTCATTTTTTCTTTTGTTCATGACCCAACTTTCTATTGCTGTTAAATGAGAACTGGCTCCTGAGTCAATATACCACTCAGATTTATTAAAATCACCACTAAGGAAAACTGCACTAAATGCATTTGTTTGTTTTCTTGCATTTTTGTTATAATTTGACTGATTGTTATCATTATTTGTGCATTGATTCTTATAATGTCCCGGTTGTTTGCACTTATAACATCTGACATTTGTTTTTCTTGATGCGCCATCTTGGTTTGTTGCCATAGACTGCATAGGCTTTTTGTTTTTATTATGTTGCCCCTTCTGCGAGTATGAACTTGCAAAAGCGCCGTTGACTTCTTGATAATTTCCGGTGTCGGTTTCCATGTCTAATAATTTTACCTTAATGGCGTCTGATGTGATGGGAATGCCAGAATGCTCTATTGCCATAATCATAGGCGAATATTTTTCACTCAATCCAGCTAGTAATAAACATCCAATCCAACAGTCATCAATATTGAAACCGGTGCCACTTAGTTTCTGTCCAGTTTCAATTATTTCTGTTACGTACGACGTCATGGAGCTGCAACTCTCTAAACGAATTGATATCAAATGGCGCAATAAACTGATCCTTCTAGAGAATCCGGAATCATCGAATAATTCTTTCAGCTTCTGCCACAATTGTTTAGTCGTAGTCACATTTTTGATATGCACATACAACGATGAGTCAATTGTCATAATCAGTTTAGCTTTCGTTTTCGCATCATCTGCGGCTGTTACTGCAATTCCTTCTACTGGCTTGATACAATGCTTCATGTCCTCGAGCACAAGGAAATTTTCCGCTGCGAACGTCCATTCTGTATAATTTTCTCGTCCTTTCAACTTAGGCACGTTGAGAAGATAGTTCGTACTACTCATTTTCATAAATGTTTTTTTACTGTAGTGCGACACACTGACGCTAAATACACAGTTTTTGACCGAATAACTGATTACTTTCACAATCTAACGCGATTAACTGGGCCCATAACCTATTAAATGAAACAACGTGTTGCTTGTTAGGCGGTAAAACAGTAATGTCACTTTTATTCTTCAGTATTGCCAGCATTAGAGCGGAGTACGTTTTGATACACAATTTCAACAAATCCACTATACTTGAGCTTGAAAATACGGACTTTACAGCTATATACCAAACTGAAGATGCAAACGAATGTATGACCCAATTTATTAATATTATTAAATCAGTTATTTCAAAACACACAAAATTAGTAAATATTCCTAGACGAAAAAGAAAAATAAAACCATGGATGACTCCTGGGCTTTTAAAATGTATTAGAAATAGGGACAAAATGCACATGAAATTAAAGAAGGATCCAAATAATTTAATTCTAGATACCACATATAAACGCTATAGGAATTTTTGCAATGGCTTGCTCAAAAAATTAAAAGTTGCCTATGAAAAAAGTGAGTTAGATAAAGCCAAAAATAATCCCAAAAAAATGTGGAAAACAATAAAAAACATCACAAACACACATAAAACAAAAGTCAGTGCCTCAGAGCTGATTAAAGACCGAGACAACCCCAAATCATCGATAAATGACGTGAATATGTTTTTCAGTAATGTAGGCAAAAATTTGGCTGCAAAAATTAAGTTACAGGCACGCACAACCACCACAACCAACATCAATCCTTGTCCTCCTACTTTAGTACATGAGAGCTCTAACATCTCCCCAGTGGACTCTCTGGTTATATTGGAGGTTGATGAAGTAGAAGTTGAGTCTATCATACTTCAGTTGCGTGATAATTGTGCTGCGGGATGCGACGGAATATCATCTATTCTGCTTAAGAAGAGCCGTCATGTGCTGGTCCCACTAATAACGTACCTCTGTAACCGTTGCCTTCAAACAGGTGTATTTCCGGATGCTCTCAAAAAGGCAATAATACACCGTATTCATAAGGGGGGGAACAGAGATACTGTCAATAATTACAGGCCAATATCAGTTTTGCCAGCCCTATCCAAAATTCTGGAAAAGATCTTAAACAAATCTCTAAAGGCCTTCCTGGACAAACATAAAATAATTGCAGAGAACCAATACGGGTTTCGGCAAGGAGTGTCGACAGAAGATGCCGTATTGGACCTCACGCAACAGGTTGCTAGAAAGTTGGATAGTAAATCAAAATGTCTGTTCATTTTGCTTGATCTTGCCAAAGCATTTGACACCGTTTCTGTTCCCAAACTTATAGACAAATTGGAACTTGTCGGTGTGCGTGGAATCTCACTTGAGATGTTCAAAAGTTACCTCAAAAATCGCACTCAAGTGGTAAAAATTGACGAACACTTCAGTGACGAGGAACCGGTATCCTATGGCGTCCCCCAGGGAAGCATACTCGTACCTACACTTTTCCTAATTTACGTCAACGACCTGTGCATGATGAGCCTTACCAACGGTAATATTTACGCGTATGCGGACGATACTGCGATACTTGTCTACGGACCTACATGGGACATAGTCAAGGCTACTACAGAAGATGCTTTGCGCAAAATAATGGAATGGCTTAGTTATAACCTCCTGACACTCAACGTTAGCAAAACAACTTTCATTCCCTTCGCAATCCGACGTCACACTGCACCTTCTCATGCTTTCTCTGTAATTGCTCACTCATGCCTCAATTTAAACGACCGCTGTGCATGTCCAGCACTCACTAGAGCTGACAGTGCAAGGTATCTTGGAGTGCAGATTGATAGCGGCCTAAGATGGGACAAACAAATCGAAGCCATTACCACAAGAACATTGCGCATTATCCACATTTTTAAGTCCCTTAGAGATTCGGCTAATCTTGACACGCTGAGGATGGTTTATTATGCTCTGTGTCAGTCAGTTCTCGGATACTGCATAACTGCGTGGGGCGGTGCAGCCAAAACGAGTATTTTGAGAGTGGAAAGAGCACAGAGAGCTATTCTTAAAGTCATGACCAAAAAACCTTACAGATATCCGACTACAGAATTGTATTCTGACTGTAGTGTTCTGACGGTACGGAAACTCTTTGTGCTCAGATCACTTCTTAGAATACACGGCGGTTTGCCTCCGCCAAATCCAAATAAGCGAGTAAATCTTCTTCCAAGAACCCAGCACAAAACCACCTTCGCAACACATCAATTCTACACACTAAGTACACACATATACCAAAAAATAAATACGCTAAATATTATAAACTTAAACATACACAAACTTAAAAACACGGTGACAGAGTGGCTATTACGTAAGGACTATGCCTACACTGAGTCTTTACTCACATATGTCGTCTAATAATATAAGTACCTATTGCCTATAAACATAAACTCACAACGAAAGGACAAACACACCAATTTTCCCTACTATAGACACATACTCACATAAGACTTACACCATACAAAAACACACACACACTCACTCTCATACACACACCCACACATACCCACACACACTCACACATACACGACTTACTCACTTCATATCCCTTGCACACCTGTACTTTTTCTCACCCACACTCGCAAATCTATGTAATCTCCCACCAATTATTGTGTCAAACTATGTTTAAGGAACTGCTCGGTGGAGCACTGTCTCTTAAAATACAGGTGTTTATCCTAGTTTAAGAGGCAGGGTTATATCAATTATTGTATAGTTTTTGCAACATTTGTATTTATAAGTTTATTTGTAACCTTTGTTGGTAAATAAACGAAATTATTATTATTTCCTTTATTCACATAGCTTCTTAAAATTACATTTTTAAATATTTCTTAGAAAATAAATTTAACAAAAAAACATTTAAAAATATAAAAATAGGTTTCCGCCGGTAGCGGGAGCAGGGTCCAAGCTACCGGTGGTTAGGGCTCCAGAGACAGGAACCTCCTCACAAGGTGTATATTGGCTCCTCCTCCATCAAGATTTAAAAAAAGTGGGCAATCGCTTGTAATGTTCCTCATGAAACAAAAAAAGAAAAGTTAGTGAAATAATTAATAGAAGATTACCTCATATTCTCCCCAAAGATCCAAGAACGCTTTTTCAAACTAAAACAGTATCATTCATTCCAATGAATAAGGGCTACTATTGGCACAATGGTATAACTGAGCCACTTAAAAAATATTTAGAACATCTTACCCTAATACCAGCAAGTATATCTATGTACTTATAATACATTGTAGAGAGGTCAATTCTGTACATGAAATATATTTCCAAAATTAATATCAAGGGGTGATTAGTAAAAATTTTGTCTGTCTGTGTCTGTATGTCTGTATGTTCGTTATAGAAACAAAAACTACTCGACGGATTTTAACGAAACTTGGTACAATTATGCTTCATACTCCTGGGCAGGTTATAGTATACTATCCATCACGCTACGATCAATAGGAGCAGAGCAGTGAAGGGAAATGTTGGGAAATCGGGAGAAGTAACTCCTCCTTTTTTTAAGCTTCCGTCGCGTGTGTAGCCTTAATGGTTAAAGCTACAAAGAAATCATGTATGACGGAAATGTTCTCCTTTAAATTATATAAAAACTAGCTTTCGTCCGCGGCTTCTCCCGCGTTAAATTTGGGGTAACACAGTTCCTCTTGCGCCTTATTGATTTGTAATGGCAACGATAAGTTTTCTCTTTTCTTCTCTCTTTCTCACTCACATTCCACTTTTTTTAAAATAAAAATTAGCCTATGTCCGTCTCCTGGTTCCCAACTATCTCTGTACCAAAATTCATCAAAATCGGTTATGCCGTTAAAGCATGACGAGGTAACAAACAAACAAACTGACTTTCGCTTTTATAATATTAGTAAGGATTATGTAGGTAAAAGCTTAGGTACTTTTATGAATTATAGTTGTAGGTATTATTAATTATACCGGTTTTTTTTTAAACATACTAATTTAAATTGTTGTCTTCTTTGTGTTGGCCCGGCCACCTCCTTCGCTAGCATGACTGCTTCGCAGAGGGAAGTGACCGCTTCCCATTCCCTCCCACTCCCGACCATGGACTGATCCTGGGCGGGACGCTAGAGATCGCCGCCATCGCCTCTAGCTCGGGCACGGCGGTGCTCCGCCCGCGCTGGACAGACCGCCACTGTGTGCTCCACCACCGGGCGCTCGTCACAATGGTGACATCAGGCGTTTCCTACCGCCCGATTATCGCGACTATTTTTTATTTCTTGTTCTGTTTTAACTCACGTATCGTACATTGTAAACGGTCAGTAGATAATGAAGTTAGTTGTGCATTACGTGCTTTTTGATCTTAAGTTTATATTATTGTATTATCTTCTAATGAACAAATGATCGCAATGGGGCGCAGCGCACTGCTCGCTTGCTCTCCCCCAGTACTGGATCGAGATGGCCAACCTGTAGGGTTAGCTTTGTCTCTTTCCCTCACTGGAATAAGTTCTGCTTTAAGACGTCATGGTAGGGTAGCAGGCAGGCATACATGATCGTCTGTGATGTGCTCTGACGTCTCTAACGTTGGTGGGCTGGTTGCAGGAACCTGGAGGGCAACCTGATCAGCGAGCTGAGCAACACGGCGCTGCCGCCGTTGAAGACGCTGCATACACTGTAAGTACATTATGTTATACATCACACGCTACCACACACTTCACTACTACTATAGGTCATCACTACAGGTCTTTCGATACGTCCTCCTGTTTCCACTTGAATTAGCTTACTGTCTCCACTGCTCGCGCGCTCCACTAAAGGACTTGCGTTGGTTGGCTGACTGAGTCCTTGTTTCAACTTGAGCAGCGTCAAACAAATCATTAATTGTCGGAGATGTGTACAATGTATATTGACATATTTGTTTGTGGTGACAGGTGAACTTATGAGGTTGTTAGCTGCTCAACTGGATTATCCTGGTTTGTAGCTAAATTACTATCTCTACGGTGATTCGTAGTGCAAGTTTCGAGTTCCGTAGAGAGTATTTTTTTCTAAAGCCTATTTAAATAGCGTATTATGAAAACGAAGAAATATTTCGTATGATATTGGTGTCAACTTACAGAGTACCAATTAAACAAGCTTTTGATCCATTAGTCTTATATTAAACAAGGTTTTGATCCATTAGTCTAATATTAAACAAGCTTTTGATCCATTAGTCTTATATTAAACAAGGTTTTGATCCATTAGTCTAATATTAAACAAGCTTTTGATCCATTAGTCTTATATTAAACAAGCTTTTGATCCATTAGTCTAATATTAAACAAGCTTTTGATCCATTAGTCTTATATTAAACAAGCTTTTGATCCATTAGTCTAATATTAAACAAGCTTTTGATCCATTAGTCTAATATTAAACAAGGTTTTGATCCATTAGTCTTATATTAAACAAGCTTTTGATCCATTAGTCTAATATTAAACAAGCTTTTGATCCATTAGTCTTATATTAAACAAGCTTTTGATCCATTAGTCTTATATTAAACAAGCTTTTGATCCATTAGTCTAATATTAAACAAGCTTTTGATCCATTAGTCTAATATTAAACAAGGTTTTGATCCAATAGTTTGACAAAGACCTTCGTTTTGAAAAACACGTTGCAGAATCTGTCAGAAACTGTTTTTATCGATTAAAAATTTTGTACAAAATGAGGTCTTACTTGTCAGTATTACTGCGGGAACAACTTGTAGAAACTCTGGTACTTTCTAAACTCAACTACGCCGACACAGTGTATGGCCCGCGCCTATTAGCTCGTACAGATCGGCTCATTCAAAGAGTGCAGAACGCTTGTGCGCGATTCTGCTACAATATTCCTCGGCGAAGCCATGTCACACCTTTTTTAAATAAGCATTTTTCACTAAAAATGAATTCCAGACGGAAACTACACTTAGCGTGCCTCTTGTTTGGTGTGGTTAAATATAAAAAACCGGATTACTTGTATAGTAAACTAAGTTGGTTGAGTAGTAGACGTGAATGTGGGAGAAGACAATGCTCACAACAACGACCATACAGCCCGTAGACACCTAATAACAGGCGACCGATGTCTGTCAACACATCTGACTGATAAATCATATACAAGTCGCCGCTCAACAATTTCGAATCAGTTTCGACCACTTCTGTGATCCGTAAACACTTCCGTGTTACCGTATAAAAAAATCGGAAACAAAATATTACAATGGCCCCTTGTACAATACGTTGGTGTGTTAAAAACGGTCAAAACTCGAAGTTCCGAAAAAACGGTATAACATTTCATCGGTTAGTTAATAATTCTATAATCATAATGAAACAAAATTTTTGATATTATTTATCGGAGTTCATCATAAACTGGCTAGCTACAGGTGAAATTGTATGTACCACCGACCCGCGTTGATGTCTTTTGAGACAGGTCTCTTTCTTATGATGGTACTTAGAAAGTGACAGCAATAGTGGGCGTGTACTATAGGCAAAAAGTTAAAGATGTACCAAATCTACTATCGAAATTCGTTATCGATAAAGTATAAAACCTACATTATGTTAATTTAAAAAATCGTTACTTGGTAAACATTAAACAAAATAAGGAATGTTTAGTAGTAATGTGATAGATGAAGTAAGCTGCCTATGTAAGACTATTAAAATACTACGTATGTATATTTTTTTTTACATTTAATTGGATGTGAAATGATGATGTTCTAGATTCCCACAAACGAGAGAACTGGTTTCCTTTAACATATAGTACTAAACTAGCTTTTTCCCGCGGCTTCGCTCGCGTTAAATTCGGGGTAACACAGTTCTCCTTGCGCCTTATTGATTTGTAATAGCAACGCTAAGTTTTCCCTTTTCTCCCTCACATCCCACTTTTTCCTAAATAAAAAACAGCCTATGTCTGTCTCCTGGTTCCCAACTATCTCTGTACCAAAATTCATCAAAATCGATGTAGCCATTAAAGCGTGAAGAGGTAACAAACAAACAAACTCACTTTCGTTTTATAATATTAGTAAGGATGTTCATAGCATTTTACAGAAGTTGTTTTATCCCTTTGGAAAAACAGTCACCGGTTCAAAAACGATTTGGTAGGTGTTTGTACGTTGTACATTTTCTTTTACAATGGTCAAATTAGTAGTGGTTACATACATAGTGTACCTTTTATAATAGGTTACTAGAACAACTTTATGGTAGGTACTTGGAATGATTTCTCAAAGTACCTTCGAATGGTCTCACCGAGGTTCTCTAAACGTGAAGATTAAATTGGATTAAAAAAAAAATTTTTTTTTTCAAAAATATAAAATCTGTCAAAATATTGTTCATAATATGTTTTTTTTTTTCGATTTGGTTCGGTTTGAAATCGGAATGTGAAATAAAATTATTATAAACATTTTGATTATAGGTATGGAAAGGTATCGATATCTTCGTATTTTTGTAACCTGTCCCATCCCTAATTCTACCCTATGACCTTGGTAGGGCCAATCAGAATGCAGTACCCCGCTTCCTCATACCTCGGCTAGTTGACAGAATTGGTTTGGAACAATTTATCAAACATTAGGCGTCTACGGGCTGTATGGTCGTTGGCTCACAACAACTGTCGACTCAGTCGCACAACACAGCAGCTTTCAGAGGCAGCTTTCGCTATGCGGCCTCGAAAATATGGAATAACCTGCCACCTCCAATAAGAACGATTAGCTCAATAGACGCATTTAGAAGACGCTGACGGCAGTTTCTGATTGAATCGCAACGTGGGTTAGATGTGGTCGCACTCAACGTCTCAATTATTTAATTTTTGCCTACTCATCTAACTAGTTTTATCAACCGATATAAGTACTATAAGCTGACGCTAATGACGCACAAAAGATTAAATCCTGATGTCATGCTGACGCTTGGCTCGCTGGGGTCTATGTCACCTCTGTCGACAGCCGGAGGGTGCTGTCGCCTTGTCCGCGGGGCTCCGCCGCTACGACCCATCGCAGTTTGTGAGACCTATGATAGAGTTATCGCCATTTTTTAACCAACACACCTACATAAGAATACATTGTAACAAATCAAGTGCAGTTTCTTACCCAATGTGTCTGGCCCACTTGCATGCGACTGGAACATAGGTACGGTGAAACATCGGGATGGTTTCATTCGTACACCCTTTCAATCATTTCCGGCAGCTGTGGTCAATTTCTAGTGTCGTCTGTGTCCTATGGAAGACAAATGAAATGTATACTTTTTTGTAATATTCTTTTTAGACTTTTTTATTCAAACATACCAAATCGTGATCAACTTACCTTCTTCGTTTATATACGCTTGGATTTTAGCGCCACCTCAGTCAATAATATTTTTTCTTCCTTTTTAAGCATCTATGATGTTCCCACACAATTAACATTGCACCTACCAAAACTTTCCGTTTTAATATAATTATAATGGTAGTCCGTCGCGCTCGGCTGATTGCAGAGCACTGAGCCACTGAGCGACTGAGCGACGAAGTGAATAATATTTGCCTAACACTTTTTTAAGTAAGTAGGAATGCATCAAAAGTTATTTTGCTGTCCTTGTCAGTACGACCTTTAAACTCCTCCTGTAGCTGCAATGCATAAACACATCATCCGTCCGCTGCTCGACCGATATCTACAATGCGAACGACGCGCCACCACACATACTATTTAGGAACTACATTTGTTTATTAATGTCAGCTCGTTCCTATTGGCCGTGAATATGTAATGGGAGACCTGTTACTCCCACCATTATATTTTAGTATTAAGCCTTGTACATATTCCTGTAACCCTCAGTCTATTCGCTACCTCAATACAACTTGTTTCACCTAAGTACATCTGGAGTATTATTTACTACACACCACCTAAGCGCTACAGTGGTGACCCCGACGTGATCAAAAAATATACCGACGTGATTAAGAAAATATTACCGACGTGATTAAGAAAATATTACCGACGTGATATAGTGATATACGACGTTCGTGATCAAGTGAATATACCGACGTGATCAAGTGAAAACCTCCAGATCCTATATTCAGATAGCACCATGGCCAATCAAGAAGACCCAGAACTCTCAGCCGTGTCGACGTCGCTGCGCATTCCACCTCTCTGGCGCGACATAATACGTTTGTGGTTCGCGCAATTTGAGGCCATTATGTCTCCACAGAAGAAGGGTGATCAAGCCATGTTTGACCTCGTCATCGGACACCTTGAGCGACAAGACCTCGATGAAATATCCGACATAATTCTCCATCCACCGGAAAATCGTCGGTATGAGACATTGAAGAGTCGGCTATTCCAAGTTTACGAGGAATCCGAGCAGCGGCAAGTACAGAGATTGCTGTCCGAGATGGAACTCGGCGACATGAAGCCTTCACAGCTGCTACGCCGCATGAAAAACCTCGCCGCTGACAACATCTCCGATTCAGCGCTGCGAATAATGTGGACCAACCACCTGCCACAATCAATTCGCGCAGTCCTCGCTGTCAGCGATAATATCGCCAAGAAAGCCGACATCCACGAACTAGCAATGATGGCTGACAAGATACTCGAGCAGACGCAACCGTACGGCATCGTCGCGGCAGTTTCATCCACTCCTACCACCCCGCATGCATCTAAGTCAATTGAGGAAAAGATCGACGCGCTTACAAGAGAAATAGCAGAATTAAAGACGCAACAATCGCATCATAATAGCTATCGACGCAGACCGTTCAACAGGCGACACTCACGATCGCGATCGTCAAGCCGGACCAAGTACGATCGCGCGCCTAACGACCAATCAGCGATCTGTTTTTATCACCGTAAGTTCGGCAAAGAAGCGCGAAGATGCACGCGTCCGTGTAGTTTTGAAGATAGCAGTGCCCACTCGGGAAACTAACACCTGCGTTGGCCGAGGCGGGAACCGGTGCAAGCAACTCTTCCTACCGCCTATTTATAAACGACAAAAACTCAGGTCTGTCATTCCTAATTGATACTGGTGCCAACGTGTCTGTGATACCTAAGAGAACAGGTGGGAAAACAACACCAACCGATTTCTGTTTGTATGCGGCAAACAACACGGTCATTCCAACGTACGGAGAGAAGACATTACAACTGGATCTCAACCTACGCAGACCGTATACCTGGAAATTCATTATCGCCGCAGTCAGCAAGCCCATCATCGGTGCTGATTTCCTAAAACATCATCAACTTCTTGTCGACGTAGCCGGCCGATGTCTCGTCGACAAAATAACTAACCTCACCACCAGAGTACCAGTCACCTACTCCGCCGAACCAACAGTGAGAAGCATTGATGTTGATCAGCCGTTCCACCAGCTACTCAGCAAATATCCCGACATTGTTCGACCATCATGCATGAAAGATAGTCCAAAACACCGCGTCGAACACTACATTGAAACTACCGGTCCACCAGTATACAGCAAGACAAGACCTTTACCACCGCATCGATACCTATCCGTGAAAAAGGAATTCGAGACAATGATGCAGCAAGGGTTATGTCGTCCCAGCAAAAGTCCATGGTCCAGCCCGCTACACGTCGTACCAAAGAAAAACGGCGAAATACGCGTATGCGGCGATTACCGCAGACTCAATGACGTCACCAAACCCGACCGCTATCCAGTGCCACGTCTCAAAGATTTCACCTACCTACTGCACGGAAAGAAGATATTTACTACTCTTGATCTGAATCGTGCGTACCAACAACTTTGCGTACATGAACCAGACATCGAGAAGACCGCCATCACTACTCCATTCGGCCTATTCGAATTTCCTCGAATGTGTCCAGGACTCAGAAATGCCGGACAAACATTCCAACGTTTTATCAACGAAGTGCTCAGTGGTATAGATTACGCATTTTCATTCATTGATGACGTAATTGTCGCATCTGACAATGAAGCAAGCCACATCGAAGACCTACAACAAGTTTTACGCAGATTAGACAACTACGGCATCACCATAAACCCTTCAAAATGTGTCTTCAGCAGAGAAACTGTCAACTTCCTCGGTTATGAAGTGTCAAGTAACGGAATCAAGCCACTACAAGATAAGGTCACTGCAATCACTGCTTACCCCAAACCCGAAACGATTCACGACCTACGACGATTTATCGGAATGATCAACTTCTACCGCGACAATATTCCGAACGCAGCACACTTACAAGCACCACTTAACGCGTACCTTCATAATTCTAAGAAGCGTGACAAAACTCAAATCGAATGGAACAAAGAAGCCTCACAAGCATTCGAGTTGTGCAAAGTAGGCATTCAAAACGCCGCCTTGCTCGCTCACCCATCTCCATTACCAAACGACGCCGTATCGTTAATGTGTGACGCATCGAACACTTGCGCCGGCGCCGTATTACAACAATTTATAAACAAAAAATGGATACCACTTGGATATTTTTCTAAGAAGTTCTCCGACACACAACAGCGATACAGTACATTTGACAGTGAGTTATTATCAATATTTATGGCAATAAAACACTTTAGAAAAATGTTCGAAGGCAGAGAACTCATTGTTTACACCAACCACAAGCCGCTGACTTACGCTATTCGCAAGCCACCGTCAGATAACGACACGGAAAGACGAACTCGTCACCTGTTATTTATCAGCGAGTTCACTACGGACATTCGTCATGTGAGCGGAGTAAACAATGTTGTTGCTGACGCACTCTCACGCATCGAAACCGTCGAATTACCGTCGCCAATCAACTACGATGAAGTAATACAAGCGCAAGAAAAGGACAGCAACATACCCAAATTATTACAACAAACGAATATCCAACTGAAAAAAATCGTCATGCCTGGTACAAACAAGCCCATAATCTGCGAAACGTCTACGTCACACGTTCGACCGTACCTACCAACTGACTTTCGTCGCACCGCTTTCAACGCTGTGCACAATACAAGTCACCCTGGTTTACGAGCTACACGCAAGCTTATGCAAGAACGCTACTTCTGGCCAGCAATGAATACCGACATTGGCGATTGGGCGAAATCATGCACACCTTGTCAACGTTCGAAAATACAATGTCACAACCACAGTGAAGTCGCAGCATTCCCGCCAAGTGAACGATTTCAACATGTACACATCGATATCGTTGGACCGCTACCTACATCTTCGTGCGGACATCGATATCTGCTGACAATGATCGACCGCTGTACACGATGGCCCGAAGCTGTACCGTTGAAAGAAATAACTGCCGATACCGTCGCAAGTAAACTGTACGAAACGTGGATATCTCGTTACGGGTGCCCTACAAGAATAACGACTGACCAAGGACGACAGTTCGAAAGTCAACTATTCCGAGACCTCGCACAACTGCTGGGGGTAGACCGAACCCGTACTACTGCCTACCACCCGCAAAGCAACGGCATCGTCGAACGCTGGCACCGAACACTGAAGACTGCACTCATGACTCGACTAGAAAACAGTAACAAATGGATTTCCGAACTACCTACAGTGCTACTGGGATTACGAGCCGCCGTGCGCACAGATACCAACACCAGCGCCGCGCAGCTCACCTACGGTCAAGCACTGCGCCTACCTGGCGATTTCATAGCACCATCACCAGCAGCAACGAAATTGGATCACAACTACGTCGATCACCTACACGACGTAATCATGAAGCTGACGCCTACATTCAAACCGCATGCCAACAAGCGATGTATGTTCGTCCACAACGACCTCCAAACATGCAGCCACGTGTTAATACGCGATGACACCGTCCGCAAACCGCTGCAACATCCATACAAAGGTCCGTATAAAGTCATCGAGCGCAACGAGAAGTATTTCACCATACAACTACCAGGAAGATCCAGCACCATATCGATCGATCGACTCAAACCGGCATACACTGTCAACACCGAAGATCACGAAAACCAAGCTAGTGAGACAACTCAGTCAGCTGCAGCTACCACCGAAGATCACTCCAGCATACTCCCGGCGAACACCAACGAAAACCGCACAAGATCAGGCAGAATAGTGAAGATGCCTGTACGCTTTTGCTAGGGGGGGAGTACTGTAGCTGCAATGCATAAACACATCATCCGTCCGCTGCTCGACCGATATCTACAATGCGAACGACGCGCCACCACACATACTATTTAGGAACTACATTTGTTTATTAATGTCAGCTCGTTCCTATTGGCCGTGAATATGTAATGGGAGACCTGTTACTCCCACCATTATATTTTAGTATTAAGCCTTGTACATATTCCTGTAACCCTCAGTCTATTCGCTACCTCAATACAACTTGTTTCACCTAAGTACATCTGGAGTATTATTTACTACACACCACCTAAGCGCTACACTCCCACTCGCGATAGGACTTCTGATCCAACTTACGTGTAACCAAATATCGACGTCTCCCGCGAATAATCCGGTAATGACCTATTACGGGGTATTTCATGTTATGTGTTTTTCGGCATCTAGAAGTTAAAATACACCATGTAATTTTTTTTCAGAATTTTTCTATCTTTATTTACGAAGATATGAAAAACTACGCGTATATTCCATAAAAATTCTTAAAATGTATTTTAAACGAATAATATGGTTATAGATCTTTACGAATAAAAATATCAATATGATTTGACAGTAAACATTGTTACGATGTTATTCGGGTAAATAGTTTTCTACCTTATTTAAGTAAGTGCTAGTACAGGCTTATTCGGGGTTTTATTAAGAAAACGATTTCCAGCTACATTCATTATTGATCCTTTTTTTGAAGTCGGTTAAAAAATGCAGCTTATTTTATCAGGTAACTTACCTTTTTATAAGAATTGTTGTGGGTTGTAGTGGCGCATAAAAGGAACAAAGTAAAAACGTATTTTATTATGATAAATTGTATGCATAAATTATTTTTCTCTAGTCTGTTGTCCACTGTGGGCTTGGAATGGGCATTCTCCTTTCTTTTCCTTATGAAGGGATGCAATAATATCCATTTTTATCTGGTTTTCATTGTTCTGACACTACTTCAGTTTAGTTTTAAACTTAGGGCTCGACATTTTCATTTCCTGCAACACATCTCCCGAAGCGGGTTTTCCATATAAGATCCACTTTTGAAACCCAAGCCGCGCCCGCGCATGAAGCCCCTTCACATTAAACAAGCTTTTGATTCATTAGTCTAATTTACTAATATTAAACAAGCTTTTGGTCCGTTTTACTAATATTAAACAAGCTTTTGGTCTGTTTTACTAATATTAAACAAGCTTTTGGTCCGTTTTACTAATATTAAACAAGCTTTTGGTCCGTTTTACTAATATTAAACAAGCTTTTGGTCCGTTTTACTAATATTAAACAAACTTTTGGTCCGTTTTACTAATATTAAACAAGCTTTTGGTCCGTTTTACTAATAATAAACAAGCTTTTGGTCCGTTTTACTAATAATAAACAAGCTTTTGGTCCGTTTTACTAATAATAAACAAGCTTTTGGTCCGTTTTACTAATAATAAACAAGCTTTTGGTCCGTTTTACTAATAATAAACAAGCTTTTGGTCCGTTTTACTAATATTAAACAAGCTTTTGGTCCGTTTTACTAATATTAAACAAGCTTTTGGTCCGTTTTACTAATATTAAACAAGCTTTTGGTCCGTTTTACTAATATTAAACAAGCTTTTGGTCCGTTTTACTAATATTAAACAAGCTTTTGGTCCGTTTTACTAATATTAAACAAGCTTTTGGTCCGTTTTACTAATAATAAACAAGCTTTTGGTCCGTTTTACTAATATTAAACAAGCTTTTGGTCCGTTTTACTAATATTAAACAAGCTTTTGGTCCGTTTTACTAATATTAAACAAGCTTTTGGTCCGTTTTACTAATATTAAACAAGCTTTTGGTCCGTTTTACTAATATTAAACAAGCTTTTGGTCCGTTTTACTAATATTAAACAAGCTTTTGGTCCGTTTTACTAATATTAAACAAGCTTTTGGTCCGTTTTACTAATATTAAACAAGCTTTTGGTCCGTTTTACTAATATTAAACAAGCTTTTGGTCCGTTTTACTAATATTAAACAAGCTTTTGGTCCGTTTTACTAATATTTAACAAGTTTTTGGTCCGTTTTACTAATATTTAACAAGTTTTTGTTCCGTTAGACTATTATTTAACAAAACATAACATAACATGCACGTTCCTTCTTTTGCCTTTGATATTCAGGGGTCGCGGCAAGCGAGTAATCACTATCTATGGTAGCGCTCAATGCGCACTTTAAACATTGTGCTGGCTGAGTGGTATGATGGTATGGTGATGGATGCATTGAATAGTATTTACTATGTTACAACTGGAGGTTTCTAGTAAATATATTATAACATTACAATATAATTACAATGTTTAGGTAAGTGTAGTGTATGTAGATATACGTATGGTTTGTCTCGAGCGCATACGTCACAAGGCGCGGGCCGAGTGGGGGGCAGTCGTTGTCCGATCGTCAACCCGTGAGCACGTGGTGGTGCGTTGCCGAGCCAAACACCAGGTTATAGAGTAGCTACTACATTTGGCGACGAGGATAAATCACAAAAAAATAAAGACAGTGTTGCCTGGAGTGAAATAAAACTTAGTATGGTGTAATGGAGAAATATTAGAAAGTGTGCTTACAGAACACTTTCAGTTTAGTCTCTTATACATTTGCCAAAATAACTAAATAACTTATTTACCTTAAATTATCTTATTTTAGACTATTAAGTTATTTGAATTACAAACAGCCGTTATGATTCGAATATTCGAAATAGTTTCATAAGTAACGGAGGCGACAACATAGTCTTATAAAATAACTCACTTGTTTACGCTAAGATGTGCTATGACTCATTACATTGGAACGATTAACTTAGTTATTGTATTAGTAATTAGTAACTATTGCTAAAGTCACCATTATTGAGGTTTATTGTTTTCTTAAAAAAAAAAACATAAAAAGTGATCAGTGGATTTTACAACAATATGGATTTTATAACGTCCCGCCCAAAGACTACAATATATATATATATGAGAGTCACGCCTCGTGATCCTCGAAGGGTTAGGCAGAGGTGTAGCTAACAAGTAAGTGTGATTCTGTTATTTTGACAAAACATCTATCTTATATTTCCCGAAGAGAAAGGCAGTTGTGTTTGATTGGTGGTTATTTTGAATAAATTTCAAACACAATCAAGCAAGTAAGCTGGCTTAGTGCCTGGTCATTTAATTGACACAAAAAATTAACAAAGTTATTTTACATTTTCGTAAAGCAGTATACTTATACATGAATACTGATCATTTAATTGATATCTACATGGTAATGAGAAGGAAGCAGCATAGCTGGTCATTTAATTGACACAAAAAATGAACAAAGTTATTTTACATTTTCGTAAAGCAGTATACCTACTTATACATGAATACTGATCATTTAATTGATATCTACATGGTAATGAGAAGGAAGCAGCATAGCTGGTCATTTAATTGACACAAAAAATGAACAAAGTTATTTTACATTTTCGTAAAGCAGTATACCTACTTATACATGAATACTGATCATTTAATTGATATCTACATGGTAATGAGAAGGAAGCAGCATAGCTGGTCATTTAATTGACACAAAAAATGAACAAAGTTATTTTACATTTTCGTAAAGCAGTATACCTACTTATACATGAATACTGATCATTTAATTGATATCTACATGGTAATGAGAAGGAAGCAGCATAGCTGGTCATTTAATTGACACAAAAAATGAACAAAGTTATTTTACATTTTCGTAAAGCAGTATACCTACTTATACATGAATACTGATCATTTAATTGATATCTACATGGTAATGAGAAGGAAGCAGCATAGCTGGTCATTTAATTGACACAAAAAATGAACAAAGTTATTTTACATTTTCGTAAAGCAGTATACCTACTTATACATGAATACTGATCATTTAATTGATATCTACATGGTAATGAGAAGGAAGCAGCATAGCTGGTTATTTAATTGACGTTTGACATTATTCAGAGGAATAATATCCTCAACAGCATTATTGGTCATTAATTTGACGTGATAAAAGAGCAGATGTTTCTGATCATTAAATTGATATTGAACTCTTTGGTTTGGTTCCACATATAATGTTAACAAGTCCCAACTGACGCTTGAGAAGTTCGACTGCGAAGGAGAACCTTCTTCGGATGGAGCCAGGTGGGAACGTTGGAAACTAGCACTCGGTATTTATCTTGATGCTTCTGGTATTGATAAGTGCGACAAGAAAAGGGCAAGCTTACTGCTGTTTGTTTTCCATCTATTTGTTGCTCGTATTTACTCAATGACTGTGTGCCAGTATTATTCCATAATTATGGCTGGTTTAGCTTATACAAAAGGTCTGTGGGATGCGTTCACTTCAGCTGCGCTGTGAAAGGTACTCATCATGTTTGTGTTATCAATAAGAGTTAAACTAGAGTGTCCTTGGAGTTTTTGTCCATTCCTCTTTATAGAGAACTATGCCTTGAAACGTTTTTAAAATTCAGTGTTTGTGGCTTGATCAAGTGGTGGTTTTAAAATTAAATAATACCAACAAATTACCATTCTAATGATATAAAGAGTCTCTCATACATGAAAGGAGGAGGGAAATAAGCAGTTAAATAAGAAAGATAATAACTAAATACTGTGTGACAATATTGCAATTTTCAAATTGGAATAAGTTGGATTTAGTGAAGAGGCCTGTTAATTAATAAATAAATAATTCATTCACATGGTACTGATTTGCAAGAAGGTACTAACTTTAATGTGAAACTAATGTATACACATATCTAATACGTATACTATATTAATATTATGGCTTTTATAAAAGGTCAATTATTAGCTAAACTTTACAAATACATGTATACATGTAAGTTTTATGTAACAACAACACACCTTAATGTATGTTGTTTATATTAAATTTATCGAGAGTGGCGATGGCCTAGTCCGACCTAGGTCGTGGGTTCGAAACCAGGCTGGCTTTATGTGTTGTCACTCATCACCAATGCTCTTTAAATGGTGAAGGAAAATATCTCGAGGAAACCGGCATGTCCTAGAACAAATACTACAAAGGCATGCGACATTTGCCATACACTGTTTTAGTATGGTAGATTACGAGCATCATAAATTTGACGCATTGGCTATCCGTTAAATTGGACGCATTGGCTATCCGTTAAATTGGACGCATTGGCTATCCGTTAAATTGGACGCATTGGCTATCCGTTAAATTGGACGCATTGGCTATCCGTTAAATTGGACGCATTGGCTATCCATTAATATTGACGCATTGGCTATCCATTAAATTAAACGTATTAGCTATCCATTAAATTGGACGCATTGGCTATCCATTAAATTGGACCCATTGGCTATCCATTAAATTGGACCCATTGGCTATCCATTAATATTGACGCATTGGCTATCCATTAAATTAAACGTATTAGCTATCCATTAAATTGGACGCATTGGCTATCCATTAAATTGGACCCATTGGCTATCCATTAAATTGGACCCATTGGCTATCCATTAATATTGACGCATTGGCTATCCATTAAATTAAACGTATTAGCTATCCATTAAATTGGACGCATTGGCTATCCATTAAATTGAACTCGTTGACTATCCATTAAATTGGACGCATGGCTATCCATTGGTGCATTCTTGTGGCTCCTAAGTGCGAACTTTACAAATTTAAAATAGTAATACCAACAAGTACAACAAACAGGTAACATACAAATATATCAATGAACAGGGTTTGACGTAACCATACGAGAGCTCCTGGCTACATGAAAAGTGTATAAAGTATTGAATAAAAAATTACTCGACATCAAATTGTCTCATCATATCAGGGTTAAACTACCACCGCAGACATTTGATTTCAAACAATAAAAAAGTAATAGAGATAACTTCCAAATTAGTTAGATGCCACTGAAAAATATTATCGGAAAAAAAAAGGAAGAAAAAGCAAAAGGAGATTGTCTATAACTCCCAGAAGTAAGAGTTAAGATGTTTTAGGAAGTCGACGGATTCGAAGTTACTAATTTGCGACTGGCTTAACATTCTAACCAATAAAAATAAAACACATGGAATACGTAATTCTTGACTCAGCGAGCAAATGAACGACATACTTTTTAGTTAAAATTTGTGATCATAAATCCAAAGAAAGATTTGAACAACCAGATGATTAGATATGTAAATCAGATTATTTGAATAAGGGAAATATATTAGTTAATTTGGACAGGGTTTTGATTGAAGCCAATACATTTGAAGCAATATGTAGTATTAAGTACCCGTAAAAATAAGGTGCTTTTGTGCACAAGGAAATAACGAAAACAGATAAAGTTATTGTTGCATATAAAAATACAAGTAACATACGGGGAAGACTGGAAAAAAATCCAGATAGCTAGAAATAATTAGAGAAGTGGACTGGATGTGGGAGTCGTGCACACAAACCTCAGGCTTTGTGCCTCTAAAAGATATTTATAATGAGACCGGGCATTACTAGGGTTGTTATTGGAGGTTTACTGTCCAAAGAAATAATGGCAGCCAAATGATGGAAGCCGCTTGGATCGATCTCTGGGTTGGGCCGCGCTTGCCTGGGCTGGTCTGTGGATGGGTGACCGCTCGATATATGTACCGCGAGTTTGCTTCGGAAGGTACGTATAGTTGTGGTCCCGACAGGGGTGTCGTATTGCCCAGTACTTGCTGAGTTGTGAAGGCGCTCCGTGTGAGATGCTGGTGTTCGGTTGCAATCCGGGGATTTTAAGCCGGCAGATAATGAAATCATTTACTACCGAGGATTTTGTTAATTAAAATAAATTCATAAATACGAAATCTACTAGATAGGGATTGAAGTACACGAAGTAATAATTATAATAAAAAAGTAGTACAAAGTATTGATAGAAGATAACATGTGATGTTATAGGAGTAAATGGTCATGGATATTGATTTAGGTTGTAATTTAAATTAGTTATTTATTCTTATTCTTATTTGACAAAGTTCGGAACTATCTGAAAACTAATAAAGCAAGATGTTGCAAAACAAAAGAACAAAATAAAACTTTCTTGGATTTTAGTTTTTGATACTTCTGCCACAAAATTGTAAAACGTAACCTACCTAACGTACTCAGTGACATTATCTGTCAACTGGAAGACGAATAATTTCCTTTGGCGGCCGCACACAAACCACGTATGTAGTAAACTTAGATCTATTTTATCAAAGTTATCGATACTTAAGTATAAACTACCATATAGAACACTAAGAACATCGTACTTGGCACTTGCTGATACTTTAATTGATTCTGGCCTAAGTAGCTGCGAGCTCATATACAAGACGTACGTCGAGGATAACAGTTACGCATTCTAAAAACTATTGTACCCAGGAAAATAAAATAAGAATTCCAAGATAATTACGCGGGTTTATTCAAGCACTGTCAAATTGTAAATGTCTTTGATAAGGTACGGATACGTGTTTTAAATAAAAATTATTATCTGCTTAGAAAAAAAAAACAAAAAAGAAGTAAGAGACAAAGAAAAGAAACATTTAGGTAAAAAATATTCAGATAGGAAATGGAATGTAAAAGAAAGTGACTTGATACCAGGAGATAAAGACAAGTATTAAGAAGAAACGCAATAGAAAAAAAAGGTGTGTGTGCACTTATGTACACGCGTTAGAAGTTATACTTCTTTGGTGTAAAGAAAAAAAACTTTGGTAACCCATGCATTTCCAAACCTTGGTGAGAGTTGCTTAACCAGGCTCCGTGTGCTACCCCATCCATTTCCAAACCTCGACAAGGGTTGCTTAACCTGGCCCCCTGTGGTAACCCATCCATTTCCAAACCTTGGCAAGGGTTGCTTAACCTGGCCTCCTGTGGTAGCCCATCCATTTCCAAACCTTGGGAAGGGTTGCTTAGCCTAGCCCCCTGTGGTAACCCATCCATTTCCAAACCTTGGCAACGGTTGCTTAACCTGGCCCCCGTGCTAACCCATCCATATCCAAACCTCGGCAAGGGTTGCTTAACCTGGCCCCCTGTGGTTACCCATCCATTTCTAAACCTCGGCAAGGGTTGCTTAACCTGTCCCCGTGTGGTAACCCATCCATTTCCAAACCTTGGTGACGGTTGCTTAATCTGCCCCACTGTGGTAACCCATCCATTTAAAAACCTCGGCAAGGGTTGCTTAACCTGGCCCCGTGTGTTAACCCATCCATTTCCAAACCTTGGTAAAGGTTGCTTAACCAGTCCCCGTGTGGTTAGGGACACGGTATCGAATAGAAAGTATCGATACTGTACTCATGAGTAGTATCGATAAAAAAGTATATTAAAAAGTATCGATACCTCAAAGTATCGAGTTCTTTTCTCAGGCAGGGCCTACGCCATACGTTAGTTTGTCAATGTTAGTCAGTAAGTATCGTCTGTACCTTTATACAGTAAGAGAAAATGAAAAAGTAACAAATGGTACATATAATTATACTAGCGACCCGTCCCAGCTTCGCACGGGTGTTACAAATCTTTGAAAATCCCCACTTTTCTCTACTATAATATGTATGTATTATACATAAAAACCTTCCTCTTGAATCACTCTATCTATTAAAAAAACCGCATCAAAATCCGTGGCGCAGTTTCGAAGATTTAAGCATACAAAGGGACATAGGGACAGAGAAAGCGACTTTGTTTTATACTATGTAGTGAAGATAAATAAAAACAACCTGTAAGTAAAGCCACAATTTTTTAATCTAAAATATTATAAATCCCATTCCTCCTCGGTACAATCGCTCAAGAAAAGAAGTTTGTCGAGCCTTTTTGGCGATAGGCGGTTACGGGTTTTAGTAATTGTACTTCCAGCTTTCGAATTTCTCTATGAATGAAAGCTTCAGCAAGATTGAACAAGATGGCGTTGCTAATGTTGCCATAAATTATAAAATGAATAAATAAAAAAAAGTAATTTATTCGATACGATATCTGTCAAAAGTACTTGTTAAGTAAAAGTATCGAATACAAAGTATCGAGTACAAAAGTATCGGTATCGAAAAGAAACCTACTCGATACCATAAAGTATCGATACTTTTTTCGTGTCCCTACGTGTGGTAACCCATCCATTTCCAAACCTTGGCAAAGGTTGCTTAACCTGGCCCCCTGTGGTTACCCATCCATTTCTAAACAAAAATAATAAAAATACTAGAATATACAACATGAATATAGTTACTAGAACACCTATAACTAACTTCACGATGTCGCTGTGCGCGCGCAAATCACTCTCATCATTTTTCTCCATCGCGCCAAAAGAAGTATAACTTCAAAAAATTGAAGGTCAATGGAAAGTGTTAAAGAAAGAAATTGAGAAATTGAATCCATAAGTTACACCTCCGCCAAATGATAAAGACTGATTAAATAAATATTTTAATGAGGATGGAAGGTGGTAAATTAATGATTGAAACATTTATACTTATCAAAATAATTAGTTATGATTTGCAAATTATATAGTCATTGATTAAGTTGATCAAAAATAGTACAATCTATACTAAACCGACTGTTAGTAACTTTAAAAACAATTTATCATACAAAAAATAAGTATATTATTCATACGTCAAGATCTATAATTCATTACAGGTAGTATTCTTATTTAAATTAAATAAAGGAAAATGAGGAAGGGATGTAGTGTATGTAGATATACGTATGGTTTGTCTCGAGCGCATACGTCACAAGGCGCGGGCCGAGTGGGGGGCAGTCGTTGTCCGATCGTCAACCCGTAAGCACGTGGTGGTGCGTTGCCGAGCCGAACACCAGTAGCCACTACAGTAAGCTATCTGAATAATATAAATTTTTATATTAATATTAGGAATGAAAAACAAATTCTAGAAAATCAAAAAGGTCCCATCATCTCAAAATTAAATATCAAAACTTTTAGAACCAATTTTCGTTAATATTATATTTTGTTATGATTTACAAACAAAATATTAACGGTTTTCGAAGAATACTTATATCTCATCAAAAAACTACAATTGGCCCACATTGTGTTAGTATTATCATTAAAACCTATGTTAATACTAATTAAAAAAAAATAGTGTGTGTGTATGTGTGGTACGCCCATCCAGCCTTTCGGCGAACACTCTCAAGCTGATGTTGGCGCTTCATCCCAGTCTGCACATCACTGACGCCACCTTTTTACGCATAATTGCAAAATAGTCGTCAGTGTGCGCATCGGTAAACATACCGTTTTGTTTAGTTTTTGAAGTACTACGCTTAGCGCTCAAAGATCAGGGCTATCAATTTTGTTTTTCATTATTTTGTAAAAGAGTGGGCCTTTTGGCTTTGGTTGGCTTAGTTGGCCTTTTGGCTTTGGTTGGCTTAGTTGGCCTTTTGGCCTTGTATGGCTTAGTTGGCCTTTTTACGCAACTAAAAATATTTGTATTCAACAGGAAAAATATTTACTACGAAGGCTTCGGTCGTCGAAAATGTTAGGTACCTACTCAATTTTCGAGCAACTATTACAAATATTTAGCCAAGTCGTAGACATTCTTAGCAGGCATGAATCACTGGACGACCACTTTTGTTTTGACATCTGACCACCATGAACGTTTCCCCTCTTTAAACATTTTTGTCTTATTTCACCCTGAAAAGGAGGCATAATAATATTTTATATATATGTATGGATGTATATAAGTATTCATCATTATACTTTATTTGTAAATATTAATATTTTTCGAATATTTTCTGTTATGCACCCTGCACCTACTATGTTTTCTCTCTGCATCACTATAAGGTAGACTGGTAGAAAATGCCCAAGGCATTAAGTCCGCCTTTGTACAGTGTTTTTTATACATGTGCATAAAGTTTAATAAACAAATATAATAAATATTTTGCAGATACTCATCACGAAATATTTAACTACTGTTGAAATACGTCACCCCTGTAATGACCGTATGTGTGTGTGTGCAGGGTGCTGAAGAAGAACCACATCGCATTCATCGAGGAGAGCGCCTTCGGGAAAACGCCGGCGCTGCGCGTGCTGTGAGTACCCCGATACAGGCCGTGCACCGAGCCGGCCCTCGCCCCCCGGCCGGGCGGCCGCGCGCTGGCCTAAAAGCGCTAGCTTTAAATATCACCCTAATTAATCAAAACCAGATCCAGACGCATCCGGCTTAGCTCCACCCAGCGCCCTCTACTGACCTCCGACAACATATTATTATATTTAGAGGTATTTTCAGGCACTGACAGTCCTTCATAAAACTTAATTATAAAATATATGTTTTTGTTCCCATATCAACAAGTTCGACTCTACGCTATTAATACATTTTTGTCAGTTGTAGCTCGAGATTCCTTTGAGTGTTTTCGCTATAGTGTCGGATTAAGCGATTCACAAAATTCGCTTAGTAACTAAGCACAGTAAGAAAAAGGTACTTCAAGCTTGTTAGATTCGCATTTTTTTTTCTTAGATATCGACTTCATGTTACAAAATTAAATGATCTGTTTGTGTTTCTACTAAATAAATGTAAATTTATTTACATTAAAACATTAAGATCGCAGTGATAAACATTGGGACGAAAACATATTTTAACATAGATATTCTTTGTATCACAGAGCACTGGCTCAAAAGTCATCAAATAATTTTTATTTTTAGTAATCACCAGGTTGGTAGTTCATTCAGTAGAGTAAATGCTATACATGGCGGCGCATTAATCTTAGTAAACAATCAGCTCAAATTTAAAGAACGCAAAGATATTGTAAGCATGTCTGTTGAGACAACAATCGAAATAGTCTGTATAGAATTGGAGCAGTTTATCATATTAAGTCTGTATACAAGCCCGGATACAGGGGGAGGGTCATGGGGGTCATGACCCCCCCCCCCCTGGGCGACAGGCTGGGTTATAGGTGGCCACTGCAATTTTATCAAATTATACGCGAAAGACGCACATAATCATAATAATATAATTCTATGGTGTTATTAGGTTATATTATTTATTTATTTTTATTTATTAAACTTTATGCACATGTATAAAAAACACTGTACAAAGGCGGACTTAATGCCTTGGGCATTCTCTACCAGTCTACCATAGAGTGGTGCAGAGAGAAAACATAGTAGGTGCAGGCTGCATAGCAGAAAGTGTTTCGAGAAAACATTAACAAATATAATAATATAACGTATAATAAATACTTAAATACATACATACAAACAAAATAAAGTCAAGAGAGTTATAAAGATACATAAATACATTGGGGAAAACTAACTACCATTTAATTTGGAGACGAATCTGCCAACTTCTTAAGTAAATGTTATTATAGCTGTTTATAGTGCAAAACATCGAATATTTTTTTATTATTTAATCGGTTGTAAGGTTAAATTTGTCGCGCAGCGCGGCCGCTGTAATACAAATATTGTGTTTTATTTGCTAAGTTACTGCACCTGGTGGTGGCACACAATCAAAAACGCTTCTAAAACGACTAGTTAAAGAACCTTTGGAAGCATTTGATGATTTTCTAAGTAACAATGGTGTTGTCTTAACAGTCCAGCGATACCAATATCACGAAAGGGCCGTCAAACCAGGCAAAATCTTTTTATTGACATTCCTTAACCAGAGAATGAGGTAATGAATCAAATTAATAGTCAAAGAATAGTGGCGCAAGCTCATGAGAACAGGGGACGCTTGCAACCAATAGTTATTTTTCTTTTCCTTATCTTGCAATCAGTCGTGTTGACTATAAGCAGATGAACTGTAGTCAGTATGGCTTGTCAGGTGCTAGACAGCTCCCAGTGGAGCCCACCCTACATTCAATGGAGTCGCCTTCAGAATGACTTTTGTAATAAAAAAAATCACGTCGTTTCTTAAGGCGGCGCAGTGTTTCGGGGATGGTCAGCTGTCCTGCAAGCTGATTTGGGTGTTTTATGAGTTTTGATTTATAGCTGGACCCATATGAGTTGATTACTTCTTGAACCATTGGTAGGTTAAGAAATTCGTGGATCTCTTTTGTTTTGATAAACCATGGCGCATTTGATATTTGTCTTAGGATATAGTTTTGCACCCTTTACATTATCATTATGTTGAGCCCCACAGTACAATACCATAAGTCCAAATAGGTTTCAGCATGACATAGCATATAAGGATCTTTTTGTCCATTGACAGTTTTGAGTTTCTTCCCAGTAAACAGTATTATAGGCCCCAGTATTTGAGGAGGAGCTCGTGGCTAAATAATAGCAGCCGCTCGGGTCGATCTTTAGGTAAAGCCGCGCTTGCCTAGGTTGGTCTGTGGATGGGTGACCACCCGTTACATACCGAGTTTCCTCCGTGCCTCGGAAAGCACGTTAAGCCGTTGGTCCCGGCTGTCATTTGTAGATCTTTGACAGTCGTTACAGGTAGTCAGTGTCCCGAAAGTCTGACAACCAGTCTTACCAAGGGGTATCGTATTACTCAGTACTAACTGGGTTGTGGAGGTCAGATAGGCAGTCGCTCCATGTAAAATACTGATATTCAGCTGCATCCGGTTAGACTGGAAGCCGACCCCAACATAGTTGGGAAAAGGCTAGGCAGATGATGATTTGAGGTTGACCTCTTTTTGCTTGCACATGCTTCTTCCAAGTGAGTCTGCGGTCCGAATGCATTCCAAGGTATTTGACAGAGTTCTTATGAGGCATTTGAGTACCATTTGCGAAGATTCACACTGTGTGAACCGACATGGGCTCACTAGCTGCTATTCTCCATTTGACAAGCGACTATGTATTCTTGGCTGTTTGGTAGGTCAGATGTATACAGAGAGTATAACACCGGTCCAAGAACCGACCCTTGAGGCACTCCTGCGTCGATTTGGTGGAAATCTGATGTGCAATAATTTTCTTTGAATGACTTGGAATATTCTGTTAACTAAGTAGGACTTGAGTGTTCCGAAGTACGTGTGTGGTAATAGGGATTTCATTTTGCATAACAACCCCTTGTGCTAAATTCTGTCAATGGCCTGCTGTATATCCATGAAGGCTGTGGAACGTATTCCTTGCTTTCAAACTCAAACTCAAACTCAAATCATTTATTTCAATTAGACCATTACAGGCACTTTTGAATGTCATAAAAACAAGAACAAAAAAAATGATGCTGCTACAGTCCCAGTCACAAGACATAATAACTTGTGAAAGTACTGTAGTTGCCCATTCCAAAGCGTAGATCTCTATGGAGAAGAATGGGCAAGAAACTCCATGGACACTCTTTTAAATCATAATGTTTTATAAAATCATGGTTACATCATTCATGTTGAGATTATTCATAATGTGAGAACGATGTAGAAAAACGAGCACATTTAGAGCGTCCAGAGTAAAAGCAATAATTATCACGAGTTTAAAAGAAGAATTAAAACAAACCGTGGTAGCTAAGAGATGACCAGTCCCAACCGACAGCGCCCGTTCACGAACATGACGTATGGATCAGCCCCATTCAGCTCGACCATTTTGAAGGGAGCTAAATGACCCGACACACCCGCCACCATCAGCGAGACATTTAAGTGAGCATGACAATCTCTCAACCACCAGGGCAACCGTCGAGTCAATAAAATTACATAGAACTCACACATGGGCATTACAATTATACAATATTAGGAAATTGAGTCTATACAATGCAATGATAGTATTACAATCTTCTTCAGCTGCCACAATAACTTCAGATGCTGATTAATGATAGTTAGTTTGCCCCTATGGTTGTGGAGCAGGACCGGCATTGAGCCAAGCATTTATATCATTAATGTAATCCCCCAACTTATAGTATGCTTGCCTACATAGTGTGCGTTTAATACAAGATTTAAACTTCGATTCATTCAGTTGTAGAATGTGTGGAGGTATTTTATTGTAACATTTTAAACAGTACCCCATAAAAGTGGAGTCTACCTTAGCTAGCCTGAAACCTGGCTGAACCAGTTGGTCCCTATTTCTAGTATTATAGTGATGTCTGTCACCTCTTTTACTAAATAGATGCAGATTTTTCCTAACGTACATGATGTTTTCATAGATGTATTGACAAGGTACTGTCATGATGTTAATTTTTTTAAACAGTTCTCTTAGAGAATCGCGCCTACGCAGATTGTACATGGCTCTGATGGCTCTTTTCTGCAGAATAAATATAGACTCAATGTCTGCAGCCCGCCCCCAAAGTAAAATACCGTATGACATAATACTATGAAAATAACTAAAATAGACTAGTCGCGCGGTATCTACATCAGTAAATTGACGGATTTTTCTTACGGCATATGCAGCTGAACTCAACTTTCAAATTCCTTCCTTATTACTCTTGTCATCCTGTGGACTTGTTCTGTAGTCGCATGTTCTTTACGGCAGCCCAACTGGTGGTCAGGAATTATTGATTTTCTTTCAGGACTGTGTTAAGTCTGAAGAAATGTTTTTTTCAAATAGTTTGGCTATAAGCTAATTGGTCTATTGGATGTAACTTTGTGAACCAGTTTGCCGGGTTTGTGAATCATTATGATTTGGGAGATTTTCCACAAATCCGGAAAGTTTCCTACCCACAGAATGGCGTGCTGCATTACGCGGTAGCTCTTGCAGTATTTTTTTTAATGAGATCAAACCTCGGTGCCTTATTTAAATGTTGTCCACGGATTCGAAGTATTTGACGATTTCTCTTGGTGTAATAGTTTTGAGTGGTAGATCGAGTTGTAAGTCTTGGTCGAGAATAAGGTCTACGTCTAATTGGTCTTGGTTCGGACTAGCATCGATTGGTTTAAAAACTTGACTGAGGTGGTGTGCAAATACATAAGCCTTTTCTTGTGCGGTTTTTGACCAGTTTCCATAATGTGTCGAAGAAGAGATGGTTTGTGGACTTCTGGGGGATCATATTGTTTGCATGCTCTCCATAGTAAATGGTTTGTGGCTTTTGTAGGTGTTAGACCTTTCCAAGCATGTTCCCAGGGCGACTTTATTGGCATCATCGTTATAAGGATTTTCTGTTCTTTGGCTGCTTTGTTGAGCGCTCTTTTATCGCTTGGATATCTACTAGTGTGCCATACCCGACGGAGTCTACGAAACTCAACCAATAGTAAAAACGATAATTTTTTGTGGTCGTTAAAATATTCCACTCCGAGTCCATCGTGATAATAGTAAATTTATGGATGAATAATCCTCGGTTGACAGGTGTAGCATTGGCCAAGATTGTTGAAAACCTCTGCCTCAAATTCAATGTAGATTTATGTGGGAAAAAATTTTGTGTTCACCAAAAATACTGATCTTGCACCAAATATTCTTTCCTGAATGCTAAAAAAATGCGTAGGTTAGGTTAGGTTAAAACTGCGACCCCCTACCAGTAACGACTTGCATTAATAGAAAATGGATAAAGATATAACACTTTTTTATTGTAGTGCTGTCTTTTTCCTGATGCTCGTTATGACATATTTTAATTAACATATTTTGGTGCACATTCAGTATATTTGGTGCAACACAGGCAAAATTAGGTAAACGAAATGGGAATAAATTGAAGTACTTTTAAATACCATCCAATTATAATTAGGTAGTACAATTTATTTTTTAAAGTGTGTAATGATTATTACGTGGCTTAAATATTTGTCTAATACTTGTTATGCCATTTAAATATTATGGCACACAAAAGTAAGGCAAACAATACTTATGGCATTCGTATCTTATGGTATCTAACATTCGGGCAAATAAAAGTATGTCATATGTCTTTTAGGGCAAATTTATAAAACATTCGGGCAAATGAAATTCGGGAAAATGATGATTATGGCATATAATCTTCGGGCAAACAATAGACAACCCACGGGTCCACCCTTTATAGCAGAACTTTTTATGTCATAATTTTATTTTGCATAACAACGGATGGCATAAACTTCACTTCGCAGAAAATAGTTTAGCAGACACTCATTTATCATACATTCTAAACTCATAATTTTGTAAGTCAGAATCATCTCTAGGCATAAACTTCATATCCATAATATTGAAAAAGTAGAAACATCATATCGCAGAAAGTTCACAGTCAGAATCGTCTTTTGGCATAATATATTTTGTATCGATGATCATTAAACGGCAGAATTGTCATATCGTAGAAAGTTTATAGTTAGGGTCATCTTTGTCATTATAAGTTGTCATTTATTTTGATAAATTATTTCTTTAAAATAATGTCATTTATCTTAGTTATTGTCTAATTGAATTTGAGATAGTGTCATTGAATTCAATAAGTAATTAGGTATGCTAATCTAAATAGATCAGTTCCGGGTAACCTACTTAAAACAATCTCGTTTTTCTATTAACGCAAGTCGTTTCTGGCACTTGCCGGCCGCTGCCGCGGCAACGCTCGCTTCGCTCGCTCGGCTCGTGCGTAGGAGGTCACAGTTTTAACCTAACCTAACCTAGCCATTACTGCCGTCTGCATAGTATGCCAAGTGAAATTATACCAAATAATATATTATGCGAAATTTGAACTCTGCGAATCGTAATTATAGTAAATGTAATTCTGCCATTTTAAAAGTATGCCATTGTTAATTCGAAGTTTTAAACATTATGCCAAACGATAATTATACCAAATAAATTTTATGCCTTTAAAACGAGGTATTCCTCTTAGCGCTCCCGTTTTGAAGCGCTCCCATCTGAGCGCTCCCGTTTTGTTCCTCTAAGCGCTCCCAAAAGGAGCGCTTCGAGGAACGATTAAAAATATTAAAATTTATTTCCTCAAAGCGCTCCCATGATTAACTTTCGGATAGAGATGGGACTATACTAACTGAAATTATCGATAATAACTAGGTAATAAGTAGAACACATTGTTATACTATAATATACAACTAGCGGCCCGTCCCGGCTTCGCACGGGTTTGGTATTTTTCTTTTTGTTTTATTGTAAATCCTTTAGTCCACCAAATCGATGAATATAATCTGCCGACATATTTACCTATTCATATTTTTTTATTGTTTAGCTTATGATTTCTCTCCATTATGTTTACCATTACTACCCCCCTCCCCGCACACCTGGCAATGAGGTGTCTATCGTTTACGCTCATCTTACGGGACTTCCTCAATCTCTTCCCCTCATCCTATTAGGGCCGGTGTCCCTCAGGGTTCCGTCTTATCCCCCCTCGTCTTCACGCTGTTCACTAGCGACATTCCCAAGAGCAAAAAAGCTCAGTTAGCTCTGTTCGCGGATGACTCAGCCATTTACTATACTGGCCGCTGTACAAACGCTATCGCTCGTACCCTTCAGACCCCAGCCGACATCCTAGGCGCTTGGTTCAGGCAATGGAGAATCGAGATGAATCCCGGTAAAAGTCAGGCGGTTATCTACTCCAAACCGCGCTTTAATCCCCTGATCCCCAGTTTGATCACTATGTACGGCAAGCCTATCCCCTGAGAGAAGCAAGCCAAATACTTAGGTGTCATTCTCGACAGCCACTTGTCCTTCGCGGCACATATTGCTATGGGTTTAGGTTTCACTTTTTATTTCAGGCAGAAAGCAATTTGTCACTTAAGTGCAAATTGCGTTCATACACCGCGGTCATCCGTCCCATCGTGACATACGCATGTGTCGTGTTCGCCCACGCCAACCCACGTTTCCTTCATAAGATGTAGACCTTGCAAAACCGATTCCTTCGTAAAATCACGGGAGCCCGTAACGATAGTCTTCACTTCGACTTAAGAATCCCCACCGTCGTTCAATTCATGAAGCGTCTTTCCATGCGCTTCTTTGACTCCGCGTTAAAACATCGCAACCCCCTTATCGCATCGGCCGCTCAATACGATCCCTCGCGAATAAGTAAAATTCATCGTCTTAGACATTTTCTCGTCACACCTGACGATGCTAGAACCCTGCTCCAGGAGAGCAGCAGGGAGACTAGCACTCTGCGCAAATTCAGACGCAAAGAGCTGTCATTCCATCCTCGCCGACGAGGCCCGTCGCGACGTCCCGGTAACTGCCCCACCCGTCCTTTGCAAGAGCCAGCCCGCGCTGCTGAGCCAGTAAGTTTAAACCAGTCCATGAATAATATCACTCAGATCCAGCCTGTCCCTTACTTTCCCTCAGCGTCGCCCTAAGCCGAGGCTCGTACCCCACAGGGGGTGCCCTTAGCGTGTAGTCGCTTAGTTTGTAAGTTTTCACCCTGGCTGGAGGTCTTAATTTTTAAGGCACCCACAGGATTCGCCCGGTTAAGCAGACGATAACCTCCTTGGTTGAACTGCGAGATGCCATTCCTAAAAAAATCTATCGTTTACGTCAATGGTAGAAATGACAATAACATTGGCCCTTGTATACACATAAGAGTGCCGAAAACAAAAAGATATTATTCTCTCAATTTCGTAATTTGGTAAAGCAACTTCACACATGAGTTTTTAAAAATTATCGATATAATTCATGACGTTTACTTCATGCTTTTCCCTATTTTTAAACGTGGGAGCGCTTCGAGGAAATAAATTTTATTATTTTTAATCGTTCCTCGAAGCGCTCCTTTTGGGAGCGCTTAGAGGAAAAAAACGGGAGCGCTTAGATGGGAGCGCTTCAAAACGGGAGCGCTACGAGGAATACCTCTTTAAAACGTTCGTTTAAAGAAAATTAAGCTAAGTGTGTTATGCCAAATAAATTTCGGAGCATCAAGTTTCTGCCAGATAGAGGGAACCCCAACCCACTGGTACATTGTTAAAATATGTTTTATAAATATCCATAGAAATTGCTGTTACGGCTGAACCGCTATCTATCTCAAACTTGAATTCGATTCCCGAGACCAATACCGTTTCTATCATGGGTTCTTGTTTCAATAAAACACTCACCGTCATCGTCACTTTCTGCGTTCGTCCCGCCCGTGCCGCACGTGCACTCAGCGCGTTTTCTGCCAACTCTGTCGCCTTCGTTAATATCAGGCCCATAAGATCTTTCGAGAACAAGTTCTCTCTGTCAGAACCGGGCAACATTCCCATGATAAATGACACGGCCGGAATTGGTATAGAGCTGTGCCCTAACAAAAAAATATTCATGTACATTTATGTACAGTACGTCATTTTAAAGCTTACATGCAGGGCTTTACAATAGTTTATGATTCATGATCAGAGAATAGGCGAGAGACACTATGAATAGAAAACGAAAATAGCGCCTTGACAAATTGAATAGCAATGAATGTTTCACATTCAGAGTTTTATAGGCGTAACAAAAGAGGTAGACTATTCAGACGCCTTTTAGTAAATAGACTAGGCTATTCATAAATGAACTAATTCCACGAGGAAGGCCGAAGGTCTTGTTTCAATAGTAACAAAGTACGAATATACGTGATAAAATCAACGCAAGACGACAATGTAAATGTCAATCAATGCAATGTCAGAATATAAAACCACACAAAACACAATCAATGAACAAACTATATTTTTTTGCATTTTCTCTCGCCTGTTTTAGGGAAATGTAATTAATGGGACTATTTTTTATTTATTTCAAAAGGAATTTTCATATACTAATCATTACTGTGCATTATCAGGGCAGGATCCGGCCATGTCCTTAGTCCCGAAGAGCTTCTTCCACATTCGAGAACGCACAGTGCGCCGTTAAACTTCGTAATCTCGCATCATAATCGCCCATAGTCTCATAATTACCCATTGTGCATACGTCTCCCCTTCTTGTGGCGTAGCCGCTTAAAACTTATAACGTTCGCCGAAACCACACCGTTTAGGAGTGAAATGCTCATCCAAAAGCTTTAGTATGTCATCATACGGAACGTCATGCAGCTGCTCTGGTAAGGCGAGATCTGCCGCCAACTTTTGCGTGACATCCGCGAGTGCGCTCAGCAAGATAGCTCGTCTTTTTGTTACCGATGATGTCGTTGGCCACATACCACTGTTTAATGCGGCACTTGTATGTTTCCCAGGACTGTACATTGTGATCAAATACTGATAATGGCTCTGGCTTTTACTTTGGCCAGAGGCTTAGCGTTGCCATACAACGTGGCAACGCGGCCAGTCTCTTGGGGACATTGCCAACTGACAGCGTTGAGGACGAATTTTTTGACGCTATTTTTTAATTTCTTTATAAGTTTAGTTTAGTTTAATAATTTTAGTTTAATTTATAATTAGTTTAAACAAATATATGTTAATAAATACTGATAATAATCCAAAAACTGTAAAAATAACATTTTTTTACGTAGATAGATTAGTAGGTAGATTGATCCTCGTCGCCAATGTTATGAGGATAGACAAGTGAAACCAGTGCTTGCTAGTAACGCACTGACGTTTACTCCGACTTACTTATCGGTGCGTGGGCACACGCACACATACCTAACGGATATGATGCGTAATTTAATAATTTTGTGTTGGTCAAAACGAAAATGATGTATTTTTTCTCTAGAATAAAAAACTGCATAAAAATACAAAATTGAAATAAGTACACCTTTTATGTTTTTCATGCGGGGATTTAAGGTGCCTCATTACTTGATAAAACTATTATAATTAAGAAGAGGAATAATCAGCATACATATACATACATATAAGTCACAACGACTTAAGTCAACAAAAATAGAGATACTAAACGTGGTCAATGACCTTTACGGTTTGTTTTAATTTATTTATTTATCTATATATATACATATAGATTACCCTTTTTTTTGCTTTTACTCTGGACGCTCTTAATGTGCTCGTTTTTCTACATCGTTCTCACTCTCTGTATTTTTGATCTCAACATGAATGATGTAGCCATGGTTTTGTAAAATATTATGATTTAAAAGAGTATCCATGGAGTTTCTTGCCCATTCTTCTCCATCCATTCATCTCTATGCTTTGGAATGGGCAACTACATTACTTTCACAAGTTATTATGTCTTGTGACGGATTGTAGCAGCATCCTTTTTTTTGTTGTTCTCATGACATTCAAAAGTGCCTGTAATGGTCTAATTGAAATAAATGATTTGATTTACATTTAATTTGAATGAGCGTTAAACATATTGTTATCATATTGTCTGTGAACCCGACTCGCACTTAACCTTTTGTCTAAAACACGACGGACCCACATTCATATGTGAGAACCTCAGTAACCAAAAAGTTTTGATTTGTCGGGTCCGGTGCCGGGTTGCGCTGGCAGCGAGTGCACGTAAGAGCCGTATCGCGAAGAGCGGGTGAGTGCGTCCGATGTGCGGCGGAGGGGATGCCGATGGCGCTCACTTCGTCTGCGGTTCATTAAGACCGCACCGCGAATATTTTGATTTTAGATAGCTCCGCCCACCACGCTCCGCGCGTCTACCGCGTCGCGCAAGCTGTACTCTTCACTCAATGTGTAAAATTTGAATTTCGCGCCAATCGCACACGCCGAGGTCAGCGCGGGGTCAGGAGAACCGAACAGGGAAGATAAGGAGCCGCAACTTACATTTTATTTTTTTATCGGTTTTTTTTTGTTGTACTTACAAAAAATATTTGTAATGAAAACTTTTTATGAAGAGTAATATAATAATTTGGACGTGTATGGTTGTGTGTATGTATGTGTGTGTGTGTTTGTATATCCAGAACGGATGAATCGATATGTATTTAGGTTTTTTTGTTTGAAATGAAAATTAATCGGGAGTGTTCCTAGCTTTATTTGGTGAATATCGGCCCAAGATGGCCGCCGCCACAAAATGGCGAATAACATATTTTTTTTACAATTCCTTCAATATGGGTATCAAATCAAACGGTAAATCCAAGATAGCCACCGCCAGAAAATGCTGAATTGCATTGTTTTTTTTTTATAGCTCTCTCAATATGGGTATCAAATGAAAGGGTTTCACCAGTGTTAAATAATTTATACTAATATTATAAAGAGGGAAGATTTGATTGTTTGTTTGTGTGGATTGTATAGGCTCTGGAACTGCTTAACTGGTTTGAAGGATGCTTTCACAATTAGAGATTTACACTATCCCCAGTGAATGTAGGCCATATTTTATCCGGGTACAGGAAGAAGTTCCTCGGGAATGCGGCTAAAATCGCGTGAAACAGTTAGTAAAAATTAAGTGGATAAGGAATAAAAGCTTCGCAGATCTTGTGTGTTAACCATTTAAAAAATGTATGTAGTGAGGTGTAAGGTATCAAAGAAGTAATGAAGCTAAGTAATTAATTTTCAAACATATTTACTATAACTGAATTGTAAATAATAATACATTCAGTCAAAAAAGTATCGGGAATGGATGATTTGTTTATGGTTCCAAATTAAATTTTTGTTTTTTTTGTAGTTGTTAGATTGGCACAACTGTTTTCCATTTTGGCGCGGAGTTTGAGTTGCATCTGTTATTTATAATAAATACAGTGCTGGTTTTAGTAATATCATATATAGTGTGTATTGCGAATTTCATTATGGACAAAAATATCGAACTAATAGTCCGAGAGCCAGTAACAGATTTATATGACCAAGTTCCTCTCAAGTGATAATTAGTAAAACGCATCAGATAATCGAACTATGAAGCCTCGTGAATGTCAGCTGAGGCTCGGTGGGGGGATGAGCAGTTGTAACCTCCCACGCTTGAAGAAAAAAAAAATTAATTCACTCATTTCCTCTCGGCTAAAACTTTATCAAGTTATAGCTAACCCAATACCTCAACAAAAAAAATAAGTCAGCTGGCTATAACATAGTGGATTGTACGTCAGCTGATGGCTAGATCTTGGGAAAAAAATCTTCACTTTCAGTGATATCCTCTCGGCTAAAAATTTACCAGATGATAGCTTATATGTAACTATTGATAAATATATACGCCAGCTGGCTGTATCTCGGTGGAAAAATCGTCAGCTGATACTTTGAAGGTCGTTACGTAGAAGTTAGCCAGAAGCATTTTCTGACTATTTAAAGGAATCAGCTGACCAGGTTTCCCTCGACTTATTGCTAGCTGTTTTTTTTATTTATCACAGTATTATATTTAAAATCAGTTCACAAATTTTCGTGTGGGAGGAAATGACGCCTCTTTCATTATTCTTGTTATTTTTAAAGATTTAAACAACACACGCTAGCATAGCATAAACAGTATTAAGGTATGCTTGGAGGGGGTTAGTTGTGCGCATGCTCGGGGTATGAAGACCCTGTTGTTGAGGGCATCGACCATGTTTTTAGAAGTAGAAAAGAAGGGGACTATTATACGTTTAGAATAGACGAGCAAACGTTGTCTGACGAAAAGAATATTCTGGAAACATTGTTGCATCTGTGAAAAATCGATCAAAATGTCGAATGTAACGCCTTTTTGCGTTTTTTGCAAAAAAACAAAATCTGCTTCTAATTTAAAATCGAACAGTGAAGAAAATCTTGTTAAGTGTAGTGCTATATATTGAGTGTTCGAAAAACTAATAAACTCAGTGGACACGCGGCTGTACTTCCTACGGAAGAAAACAATTTTCAGCTGTATCACAGTGAGTGTTATAGACGATTTACGGCTTTGCCCCCAAAGTATCGCAAAATAATACCAGAAGACGCACCTACTGCAAGATTACAGTATGTATCAATTTTTTTTTTCCTTTTATTTGTTAGGTTACGATTTTTATAAGCATCGTGAGTTTACCTGGTTCTTTGGAAGTCAGTTACCAACATCGATAAATATGAGTTTACCTGGTTCTTTGGAAGTCAGTTACCAACATCGATTGATGAAATAACTATCCAGCCCGAAACACGTAACATTTTATTATCATATTAATGATATTATGCTAAAATACGCATTCTATTTTTTTTTACAGATGGTGACGATGAAAATATAACAGCAGACAGCTCTGACAGTGACTCGGACAATGAATCAGAGAGAGACGTTTGTGACTCAAGCCAAAGCGGAGCCGAAAATGATTAAATAACATTGTCATTTGAATTGTAATTTGTCATAATTTTTTTATAATAAATATTTTTTATCAAGTAACTAGTTAATTTATACTAAGCAAATTGATTATTGAAATATTGGAATATATCTAAGATAATATGATTATATACTTATAAGTCTAAAAAATATTGATATGGAATATTTTTATCACCTCAACACTCATATTGGAGTGCTATGCCGAATAATTAAAAAGACGTCATTTCCTCCCACACCAAAATTTGTGAGCTGATTTTAAATATAATCCTTATTATCCTTACTACTATTATAAAAGCGAAAGTGAGTTTGTTTGTTTGTTACCTCTTCACGCTTTAATGGCTAAACCGATTGTGATGAATTTTGATACATAGATAGTTGGGAACCAGGAGACGGACATAGGCTAATTTTTATTTAAAAAAAGTAGGATGTGAGGGAGAAAGAGGGAAAAAAGGGAAAACTTAGCGTTGCTATTAAAAATCAATAAGGAGAACTGTGTTACCCCAAATTTAACGCGGGCGAAGCCGAGGGCGAAAGCTAGTACTGTGATAAATAAAAAAAATCAGCTAGCAATAAGTCGAGGGAAACCTGGTCAGCTGATGCCTTTAAATAGTCAGTAAATGTTTCTGGCTAACTTCTACGTAACGACCTTCAAAGTATCAGCTGACGATTTTTCCACCGATATACAGCCAGCTGACGTATATATTTATCAATAGTTACATATAAGCTATCATCTGGTAAATTTTTAGCCGAGAGGATATCACTGAAAGTGAAGATTTTTTTCCCAAGATCTAGCCATCAGCTGACGTACAATCCACTATGTTATAGCCAGCTGACTTATTTTTTTTGTTGAGGTATTGGGTTAGCTATAACTTGATAAAGTTTTAGCCGAGAGGAAATGAGTGAATTAATTTTTTTTTCTTCAAGCGTGGGAGGTTACAACTACTCATCCCCCCAACTGCGCCGCAGCTGACGGTCATAGGGCTTTATGATACTGTTGTCTGATGCGTATCGCCAATTATCTAGCGAGAAGAAATAATTAACCAAATTTGCACCTGGCTCTCGTACTATAAGAGTTTGTCTTAAATTTTGCATCGCCAATGGAATTTTGTGTTCGGAGTCAATGAAAATGTTACAGAAGGCTTACGGTGAATCGACTTTATCAAAAACTCGTGCTTATGAGTGGTTCAAAGCGTTCAAAAGCGGTCGAGATGTGGTGGAAGATTTGCCTCAATCTGGTAGGCCGTCAACGTCTGCAACTGAAGTTAACATCGCAAAAGTGAAGAAAATAGTGACTGAAAATCCCCATTCAACTCTGAGAGAGAAAGCCGCCGAACTTTCTGTATCTCACGAGTCGATCCGTACCACTGTAACTAATCATTCGGGTATGAAACATGTTGCTGCTCGGCTAGTCCCAAAAGATCTGAATTTTCTCCAAAAACTCAATCGCATGAAAGTCGCTGAGGACATGCTAGAACGAGTCAGTTCGGACCCAACATTCATGAAACGCATTGTTACTGGTGACGAGACGTGGGTTTACGAGTTTGACATGCAAACTAGTCAACAAGCTTCGGAGTAGCGCCTTCCAACTGAACCGAAACCGAAAAAACCACGCCAAAGTCGATCAAAAGTCAAAGTCATGTAGACTGTTTTCTTTGACTATCGCGGTATTGTGCACTCTGAATTCTTACCGGAAGGTCTAACGGTAAATAAAGAATATTATTTGAGCGTTATGCGGCGTTTAAGAGAGCAAATTCTACGAAAAAGGCCAGATTTGTGGAAAGAAAATTCTTGGATTTTGCACCACGACAATGCGCCTTCGCACAAGGCTATCATTGTGAACGAATTTTTGACCAAACACTCAACAAAAACCATCCAGCAACCACCATATTCACCAGATATGGCTCCTGCTGACTTTTTTCTTTTTCCTAAACTCAAATTACCACTTCGTGGCACCCGTTTTCAATCGATAGAAGACATAAAGGAGAATTCGCGGCGAGAAATGAACTCAATTCCAGAAGCAGCGTTTAAAAAATGTTTTGATGAATGGATTATTCGTTGGCGCAAGTGTATCGTTTCTAAAGGAGCATACTTTGAAGGTGATAAAATAAATTTGGATGAATAACAGACATTTTGTGTATTATTGTTTTTTTCCCGGTACTTTCTTGACAGAGTAGTATAATGTAAAAAATATTAAAATTGACTTAATTGTATTTCAGAAATTACGTTGATGGGCTCCTCGGTTATTGATCCTCGATCAATTAAATTTTCTTTATTTTTACTGACATTTACTAGTTCTCGAATATTATCATATTCGTTGCTGGAACGGCATCTAAGTCACGTATTGTTTTTTCTTGAAGAATCTGTTAATTTTGTAAACTTCTCCTAAAAGGTAATACAAGAAAAATAACACGTAACTGAGAATTTTATAGTATAACACGGTCTCCATAGATTTTTTGTTCTCGGAGTGCTTATGTTTACGTACCTAGTAATTACTTATTTAGTGATCTGTGCTAATATTTACAATATCTAAGGACAGTCATATATAGGGCGACGACTGGTAATTAGTGAACGATACTTAAACACGCGATTGTGTTCATGGTATCAAACAATTTTTATTTTGGGAGCAAAGTCGAAATCATGAAAAAATATTAGCTGTGCAGTACATTTGGTAAACGTAAAATGTACTAAACAGCTGATATTTTTTTCGCGATTTCTACTTTGCTTCCATAGTAAAATTTGTTGGTTATCATGAGTACAATCTTTTTGTACCTATATGGCCCTCCCTCCATCACCCGCTGTTACCTATACCTAAAAATGGTTTTTATGCAGCGACTCGGGCAATATTCAAAGCCATAAAGTTTGAGGAGATCTACCTATAGTTATATCTCTCCTACGAATGGTTATTGTTCACAACCAGAAAAATACGTTACAAAACAATAATTTTACTAAAACTAACAAATTACATAACTAAACCAATTGCTACATATAGGTAGGCCTACTGATGATTTTATTTTATTTACCTTGCCTTTTTCACCTCTTGCATTTTTTTGGCACATTCTTTAAGTTGTTGTTTTCTTTTTCTTTCAGAAACAATTTTTTTGAAGTTCTCGCCATTTTAAGTATTTTAAACTTAAACCTAATTTAATAATATTAGTATTAAAAAAATTATTTCTTAGCCGACTAATATTTACACGTACAAAATATTTATACAAACAAAAATTATCGTCACAAATTATTATACCTACGGCCGGAGCGACAACATGCACAGATCCGATCTCGAAGAGAGCTATCGCCGGACTGGCTCGTCTCCGTACACATTGTGTATCAATCGCTAGAGCACGGACATAAGGTTCAGAATTGCGTAGCGTCTACCATGATCGCGGCCGGTCAAAAAATCCAATATCTTAAAACTTTATTTAAAAATGTTTGGTAATAGTTATGGAAAAATGACTTTGACAAAACATTAATATTGATGTTACGAATATATTAGAGTAATTTTGAAACATAAAGATAGTGTAACTTTCTTGTAATTTCAAAAATAGTACTTTTTTAGACGTGTTTTCGGAATTAATTATGATCGAGTAAAATTATCAGTATCGTGTTTTCGTTCAGGCAGAATCTAATAAAGATATAAATTTACCTATATCAAAATTTCAGATCCATTGGTAAGCTAGTAATCCTATAATTTGACATGGCAAACGGCAAATAAAATCAAGGTGGCGTCTTAACAGTACGCCATGATCATCAACAGATGTGTGGCTCCAAATATCCTGCCGGCACACAAGCACAGCTGTAATGTCTGTCTGTCGGGGCAACCGACTACACAATGTTTATCGTATGGCGCCCTATTCCCAGGTGTAGCCAATACATGTAGCTAGCACTAGTGGCTGTGTGACCTTGAGCTCTGTTGCAGGCGGCTGGAGGAGAACCTGCTGTCCACCGTGCCGGCCGCCGTGCGCCTGCTGCCGCTGCTAGAGGACCTGTGAGTACCACTAGCATCGTTTGATTACTCTAGCGTTAACTATTATTTACGTAAGCAAGCGTAACTCAGCAGACATATTGCGTTTCGTGACAATATTTTGTTAGCGCCAGTATTACCGGAACTCGCTCATCATGCAAGTGTCTGATGGCGACGCATTCATATTTGTACTTACACAGTAGTGGTTCATGGGCAGGGATCACATACGTAATGGATAGTTTGGTCTTGTCGCGCGCAGGTCGCTGGCGAGCAACCGCGTGGAGGTGGTGGAGGCGGGCATACTGCAGGCGTGCCATCGGCTGGCGCGCCTCGAGTTGCGCGGTAACCCGCTTGCGCACGTGCACGCGCACGCGCTCACGCATCTGCCGAACCTCACCACCCTGTAAGTACACACTTAACGAGGCTTCACCCAGAGCCCAGCGTCTTTCTCGATTCTTCGACGGGCGTAATCGTAATCTTTAATCTACTTTAAAAATCTATACTAATATTATAAAGCTGAAGAGTTTGTTTGTTTGAACGCGCTAATCTCAGGGACTACTGGTTGGAATTGGAAAATTCTTTTAGTGTTGGATAGTCCATTTCTTGAGGAAGGAAACAGGAGGAGGTTCTATATGTTGGACCGTATTATCTATGTTCACCGATTACTTTGCCAACTGTGGACCGACTTTTTTATTCAAAAGCCTATCGTCCTCAGGTGGTCCTATTGTCACTGTAGGGGTATGATATCAGAGAAATGAGGCAGACTCCAGATCAGAAGGTTAAATGTATTTATTTACAAAAGCCTAACTATATAACTTGGACAAAACAGAATTTTATTGGTTACAACTAACTAACAAATCAAAAACCTTAACCAATGAGAACACAGATATAAAAATCCAAAACTAAAACTAACGGTTCCTATTGGCTATAATTATTTTAACGTGTTATCTGCGCTGTAACTTAGTTTGGTCGAGACGATATCGGCGTTGCGTACATTTGACATTCTTGAGATTAGCTGAGATTTGTACTTGAAAATCTCTCATATCACTAACTTGACATTCTTGAGATTAGCTGAGATTAGTACTTGAAAATCTCTCATATCACTAACTTGACATTCTTGAGATTAGCTGAGATTAGTACTTGAAAATCTCTCATATCACTAACTTGACATTCTTGAGATTAGCTGAGATTAGTACTTGAAAATCTCTCATATCACTAACTTGACATTCTTGAGATTAGCTGAGATTTGTACTTGAAAATCTCTCATATCACTAACTTGATATTCGTGAGATTAGCTGAGATTTGTACTTGAAAATCTCTCATATCACTAACTTGATATTCTTGAGAATAGCTGAGATTTGTACTTGAAAATCTCTCATATCACTAACTTGATATTCTTGAGATTAGCTGAGATTTGTACTTGAAAATCTCTCATATCACTAACTTGACATTCTTGAGATTAGCTGAGATTTGTACTTGAAAATCTCTCATATCACTAACTTGACATTCTTGAGATTAGCTGAGATTTGTACTTGAAAATCTCTCATATCACTAACTTGACATTCTTGAGATTAGCTGAGATTTGTACTTGAAAATCTCTCATATCACTAACTTGACATTCTTGAGATTAGCTGAGATTTGTACTTGAAAATCTCTCATATCACTAACTTGATATTCGTGAGATTAGCTGAGATTAGTACTTGAAAATCTCTCATATCACTAACTTGACATTCTTGAGATTAGCTGAGATTAGTACTTGAAAATCTCTCATATCACTAACTTGACATTCTTGAGATTAGCTGAGATTAGTACTTGAAAATCTCTCATATCACTAACTTGACATTCTTGAGATTAGCTGAGATTTGTACTTGAAAATCTCTCATATCACTAACTTGATATTCGTGAGATTAGCTGAGATTTGTACTTGAAAATCTCTCATATCACTAACTTGATATTCTTGAGAATAGCTGAGATTTGTACTTGAAAATCTCTCATATCACTAACTTGACATTCTTGAGATTAGCTGAGATTTGTACTTGAAAATCTCTCATATCACTAACTTGACATTCTTGAGATTAGCTGAGATTAGTACTTGAAAATCTCTCATATCACTAACTTGACATTCTTGAGATTAGCTGAGATTTGTACTTGAAAATCTCTCATATCACTAACTTGATATTCGTGAGATTAGCTGAGATTTGTACTTGAAAATCTCTCATATCACTAACTTGATATTCTTGAGAATAGCTGAGATTTGTACTTGAAAATCTCTCATATCACTAACTTGATATTCTTGAGATTAGCTGAGATTTGTACTTGAAAATCTCTCATATCACTAACTTGACATTCTTGAGATTAGCTGAGATTTGTACTTGAAAATCTCTCATATCACTAACTTGATATTCTTGAGATTAGCTGAGATTTGTACTTGAAAATCTCTCATATCACTAACTTGATATTCTTGAGATTAGCTGAGATTTGTACTTGAAAATCTCTCATATCACTAACTTGATATTCTTGAGATTAGCTGAGATTTGTACTTGAAAATCTCTCATATCACTAACTTGATATTCTTGAGATTAGCTGAGATTTGTACTTGAAAATCTCTCATATCACTAACTTGATATTCTTGAGATTAGTTAAGATTTGTATTTGGAAATCTCCCATACCACTCCCCCTCAAGCGAAGCGTACATTCTTCTTAACTATCCGATTGGTACGTGTGACGTATGGGTGACTGGCTTCCAACTTTGCAGAGGTTGGACTAATCGCACTATTATCAAGTTCCTGCGGCACTTGAGTTTCGGTATCCGTGATGCTCTTTGCCCTGACATTAGTGGTATGCGTTATGGCCGTTATGGGTGTGTGCAACACTGTATCGTCCGCCTGTTCGTTAAAAACGTAAGCAAGCTTCAAATGGGCCGTCGTAAGGTGGAGTGAGCGGGGATCGTACGGAATCGTTGCGTACGGAAACGAGTTTGCATGTTGCGAGGTCCTTGTACACAAACGTTCGTAGCTGTGCTTGTGTACGCTCGGTCGGTGCCAATGACGTCACTATTTGGATTAGTTGTCGTACGTAGTCCGCATCTTCAATCTTCGACTGTGTAGGTATGAAGAAATTAGATGGTATCCGCAGTGTGGCTCCATAGGTCATAAGCGCGGGACTAAGGTTGTTGTCGTCCCGTATTGCGCTACGTAGGCCAAGTAATACAGTGGGCAACTCGTCTGCATGTAGTTGTGGCGCCGCGTGCCATGAGCGCTGCCTTCATCGTGCTGTGCCACCTTTCAATTTTTCCATTTGCTTATGGATGGTAAGCTGCAGTGCGTATTTTTGTTATCCCGAGCTTTTACATTAAAGCGTTGAAGCGGTGGGTAGTGTTATGGCGCTAAACTTCAAATTCGGTTGTAATCTGAGCTTTTCTAGTTCTTTATTATTATTTTGATCGATGGCCAGCTGAGTGTAGTCGATCAAAGTGGGGCATTGTATCTCTTCTATGCGTGATAAGGCGTTGGCGACTGAGTTTTACTCTCCTCCTAAGTATTTGATACTTGTACAGAATTGACTAATAAAGTGTAGTTGTCTTTCTCGCCGCGGTGTATCACTGCTACTTGCTGGTTTCATTAGAGCGTGAGAGAGAGGTTTGTGGTCGGTGTAAATAGTGACGTCACAGCCTTCTATCAGTCGGCGGAAGTGTTTTATAGCCGCGTAGATTGCTAGTAGTTCGCGGTTGTACACGCTATAACGGCATTGCGCCGCGCTCATTGTTTTGGAGAAAAATGCCAGCGGTTTTCAAACTGTGTTGACTTTCTGTTGTAGTACTGCGCTAAGGCCGTTATCTGAGTCAGTCATGATAACAAGTTTGCTGTTGCTTGACGGGTACGCTAATTTAGTTGTGTCTGAAATGCTTTGGCGGCATTATTTTAAATGCAATCTCTGCATCAGGTGTCCATACAATTGGTGTCTTACAATTTTTGTTCTTGTAGGTATTTGTTGAGCTCGGTTTGTAGATCGGCTTGATGGGGTAAGCAGTCCCGGTAGAAATTTAGCATGCCTAGAAAATGTCGTAATTCGGTGATGGTTTCCGGCTTGGGGTATGTAGATATGGCTTGAATGCGTTCTTCAGTAGGTTTAATTCCGTCGGCCGATACTTCGTAGCCCAAGAAGTTAATTTATTTGTTTACCAAACTCGCACTAGTCGACATTGAGTGCCACACCGTACTTTTCTAGGCGTTGAAGAACTTGATGGAGAATATTCTTCATTGCTTCTTCATAACTAGCGTGCAGAAGAATATCGTCGATAGAACAGAAAACTCCTTCTAGGCCATGGAATACTTGGTTCATGAATCGTTGGAAAGTTTGACTAGCGTTACGTAAGCCAAACGTCATACAATTGAATTCGAAAAGGCCAAACGGTATTATTATCACGGTTTTCTTGGCATCTTCACTATTTAAAGGTATCCAGAAGTAGGCCATTTTGAGATCTAATTTGGAGAATATTTTCTTGCCTTGCAGCTGGTAAGTAAAATCTTGTATGCGTGGTATCGGGTAACGGTCTGGCTGTGTCACTGCGTTAAGGCGTCTGTAATCGCCGCAAGCACGCGTAGCCCTCCATCTTTTTCCATACCACGTGAAATGGACTAGCCCAGGGACTCATTGATGGCTTACATATTTCTACCATGCGGTCAAATTCTTGTTTAGCGGCTTTGTACTTGTCGGGCGGTAGAGGGCGCGCGCGTGCGTAGAGTGGTGGGCCAGTTGTTACAATGTGATGAACGACCTCGTGTTTAGCTTCAGCTTCTGCTTCAGTGAAATGGGTCGCAACACGTCTGGATATTGTTTCAGGATGCCATGATAGTCCTGATTGGATCTGATAATGTAGACGGTTTTGGCAGGTGTGGTAACTTCAATGGTGCTGACGGATAACTCGGTGACTTTATCTATTAACTTCTTACTGGGTAGGTCGCCGAGTATCTTGTAGTGCCGAAGGAAATCTGCTCCCAGTATGGATGTCTTTACGTCGGCGACTATGAATGTCCATTGAAAATTGCGTCGTAGCCCAAGGTTCAAGTTGATTGTTTTTTCTCCGTATGTTGCGATCGGAGAGTTATTGGCTGCGAAGAGTTGTAAGGCGTCGTCTCTCTTGCTTTGTAATCTTCTCGTTTTAGGTGTTGCTGCTAACACGGAGATATCAGCGCCTGTGTCCACGAGGAAACGTTCGTGAGTGTTGCGATCGTGGATGCATAGGCGATTACTTGTAGTGGAGACACCGACGCTCGCCACAGTCGATGTCGATTCTAGTTTAACGGGGTGACGGGCGTCTTGTGTGTTTCTTGGGTGCCTTTTCTTCGGCTGCACGGTGACTCACATCTTATTGCTCGATCACCAAATCTAAAATGGTATTTACATTCCCATGTTGAATCTCCTGGCTTAAGTGGGCGCGCATGTGGCTGGAGAGGCATCATGGCGTGGTCACCTACCGCTTGACGTAGGTCCTCACCGGACACGGAAGTTTCGGGAGGTTCCTGCACATAATCGGGGGTGAGGAAGCGCCCGGGTGTCACCATTGTGACGATCGCCCGGAGGACACGGTGGAGCACACAGTGGCGGTCGGCCCGGCTTGGGCGGACCACCTCCGTGCCCTCGCGGAGGTCACCTCCTTCTGCGAAGCAGTAATGCTAGCAAACGAGGTGGCCGGGCGTTTGAGGGAGAGAACATCAAGCCAACCCAGCCGCCGCGGGAGACGCCCCGGGCGCCGGGCGCCGCGAGACGACTCCCGGCCACCGTAGATGCGGGTCTGTGGGCGGTGAGCAATGGGTAGTTCACCGTCCGTCCGTCGATTGACGACAGGCCGTGTCGACACGCGTTCGTGTTTCACGCGCGCCTCAAAGAGATTTCAGCAGAGCAGAGGGTCTTGCCAGAGCCTCCGCCTGCCGGGGTTGCGGGTTGTTCGAATGAGATACCGCAGCCCCGAAACGTAAAGGGCAATAGAAGGAACATGGGTGGGTTTTAGTCAGTACAAGTCTGACATGCCCCCCGCTCCGCCCAGAGCAGGGGAAGTCAATGTTGGGGTAAAAAATATGGTAGGGAATCATTTGGGTCATGTGAGTTATAAACGGGGTCAAAATTAATACCGCGTAAGTCAGTTTCGAGACTCGTCATGTTGAGTTTAGTATAAGTAAGATCTCTTTGAAGCGCTCGTGGAACACTAACGCCCTGTCGACATAGTCTGTCATCACACGACATAGTGAGCCCACACCGTCTCCAGACCCGCTGCTACAGTGGCCGGGAATCGTCTTGCGGCTCCCTACCATGCATTGAACAAGGGGCGAACGCAAGAAATCGAAGCCACTAACCGCCTCTACGTGGACACAGCAGTGCTCTGCACAAGCTGGGCAGACCGCCACAGTGCGCTCCACCATGTCCTCGGGCGATCGTCACAATTGTTGACAACCGGTTGCTTTTTCCCGCAAGAGTGCTACGCACCTGAGCAGGAGTTTGGCTGAGCTAGGCGGGAGGTTCTGCTCTCGGTTTATTAATTAATTCATTTAATGTATGTTTTTGTCCGTTATGGTGTAAAATTAAGTGTAAATCAGTCAATGTGCCTGTGTACTGTCCGTGTGGTATAAGTTAGTGTGCGTGTGCAGGGTGCTGTCAGATGCGCGGTCGCTGCGCATGCTGCCGTCGTTGAACGGAACGCTGCGCCTGCGCACGCTGCGCGTGGACCGCGCGCTCCTCGCCCGCATACCTGCCGACCTGTGCGCGCACGTGCCGCAGCTGCGCTCGCTGTGAGTACCCTCGCTGCCGGCTCCGCACTGCCTCACAGCCTCACATACTCACATACACACTACCATGCCAACAATCACCATACAATGTTACCAATGATTTGAATTTTCATATCCATTTTTTTTCGGTTGGGAATTCATCCAGTGACTTCCCCCGCTCTGGGCGGAATGGGGAGGCATGTCAGACTTGTACTGACTAAAACCCACCCATGTTCCTTCTATTGCCCTTTACGTTCCGGGGCCGCGGTATCTCTTTCGAACAACCCGCAACCCCGGAACTTTCATATCCATTACGTGGTTTTTCGTTGGTAAGTGTGAAATAGTTCAGCCGTTTAAAACAATCCGGAATTTTATTTAAATAAAATTAAATAAAATTAATTGAATAACTCTTCTCGTGACCAAAGGGCTGGTCTGTTTGTTGCACAAAAAAAAGCATTGCCATCTGTAAGGTATTTGTGTCTACTTGTCATTATGTAAACAATGCGGGTAGACGTTATATGAATAAACGAGTCAGCTATCCATCCTGGTGTTTAATTGACGTCCCATTTGGCGACGAGGTAAAAATCGAATCCTAATTGTGCAACGTGCTAAGAACATTCATAAGTATTAACAATGCCGATCGGACGATTAGAACCATTTGACATTAATTCGAAACAGTGGCCGTCATATATTCGTCGTGTCAAACAATACATACTTTTAAATGAAATTAAAGAGGACTTGTGTGTACCGTTGCTAATCACAGTTGTGGGTGAAACTACTTATTCCTTAATGTGCGACTTGTGTGCCCCGGCGGATCCGGAGACAAAGGCATTTGACGAATTAGTATGTTTGGTGACCGATCATCTAGAACCACAGAGATCGGAGATCGCTGAGCGCCACGTGTTTCGCTTACGTAGACAACGTGCAGGAGAAACCATGACAGTTCATCTGCAAGATTTAAAACATCTAGCGACCACGTGTAACTTTGGCACGATGTTGGAAGAAAATCTACGTGACCAATTTGTATCGGGACTATCTAACAGCGCGATGCGATCGCGAATATTTGCCGAGAGAAATATTAAATACAAGGAAGCGGTGGAGCTGGCTCTGGCGTTAGAGGCCGCATAGAGGCACGCGGAGGTGAGTGCGGCGACCGCCGCCGCCACGACCTCAGGTGCAGGTGGCGACGCGGGCGAAGGCCTGCACAGGACCGGCGCAGGACGAACGCATACGAGTACCGGAGGTGCACGCCGGCCGGGGCGGAACCCAGGCCTTTGGGCTGACGCAGCGCCTGGTGGGCGCACCCCCGCTGCGGCGCAAGTGCCCTCTTCCACGTCAAGTCAACAGTGCTGGCGGTGTGGAAAGCCGCATCGGCCAGAAAAGTGTCGTTATATCCATTATAATTGTGATGAGTGTAACCAACGCGGACATTTAAAAGTGATGTGCAAAGGTGTGCGTGGTGGTCGGTCAGGCAGGCAAAACTATGTAAGTGAGGATGACTTGGAGGACTCGGATTTGTTGAGTATCGAACTGGCATCTAAAGGTAACAAACCTTATTATATAAACGTGTACATGGACAATCAGTTAATTAACTGTGAAGTCGACACGGGAAGTCGCATCTCGGCGATTAGTGAAGATTTTTTAGAAAACAATCCGATCGGATAATCTTATGTTACGTTGTTATTCCGGTACGCGGATTGAATCATTAGGTTATATAATGGTTAATGTTCGTCTAGGTGACGTGACAGCTAACAATTTGTGTTGTTATGTAATTAAAAATGGAGGGCGTCCCCTATTGGGCAGGGATTGGTTAAAAGCTCTAAATATTAAACAGATCAATTTAAACGATATTATTGATGACCAATGTATAAGTAGTACATTAGCGGCTGAATTTCCTGAAGTTTTTACCAATAAATTGGGGAAGTGTAAAAAATTGCTCCAATTGCAACTGAGTGATAATGAGCCGGTGTATGTGCGGGCCCGTCCCGTGCCGCTGGGAGGCTTCCGGCGACTGGGACCGCAATTAACTAGGACCACGGTCCCAGTCGCCGGATCCGTAAAAAATAAATATTTTTCTTCCAGCGACTGGGACCACTCATAGATAACTTAAAAAAATCTTTTATTCAAGCCAAAATTAGTACAGTCAAACGAAAAAAAAATTAATTATATGAATATCATTGACTCGTTCTAGACATGATTTTATCTTATGCGCTTAGTAATCTATTACTACAGTTTTGAAAGAACATATAAAGTAAGAGTGGGATTATGTAAGGACAAATTATTCTTAGTGGGTTATAATTAAAGTTGAAAATCCAAGTGTGCTTACTAATTTAGCGACTGTCTCAACACATTTTAATTATGTCAAAACGACATAATTTACACATGCAGGTAAATACACCCAAAGGGAATAGCATTGTATAATACTATCCCTCTCTAACTTTACATTTTAACACAGTTAAGGCTGATTTTGTGATAATTACTTACTTGACTGATTTTGTGTGAAGCCTTATCGGCCATTTTAACTACTAATTGTGATTGACATAGATAGTACCACGTTAATTTTTTTTTATTGTGTTTTTTTATTATATTTACGGTACCAGTTAAAGACTGATTTTGAAATAAACAATTACTTTCTGATTGTTAATTATTTAAAAATTGTTGATTGTTATGCACGATTTATGTGTTTTTTTTTTGTTGATTGTTGTTAACACGATCTAAGTGTATGTTTTAATATCGAAAGTTTTAAATAACAGAACTGTAGTCAGTGGTTGTTTTTCTTATATCAATAAATGATGTTTTTAAATCAAAAAGGATTTTTCTTCAATTGTTACATCTAAAAACTTTTGTTTGACTGTACATTTTTTTTTATTTCAGTTATTATATAAGTGGTCCCAGTCGCCGGAAGAAAATTATTTATTTTATACAGATCCGGCGATTGGGACCGCGGTCCTAGTTAATTGCGGTCCCAGTCGCCGGAAGCCTTCCGCTGGCACTCCGCGCGCGTGTCGAGCGCGAGCTCGAGCGGCTTGAGACCGAGGGTACTATTACCCGAGTCGAGCACTCGGACTACGGTACACCAATTGTACCGGTTATAAAGACGAACGGTGACATACGAATTTGCGGCGATTATAAAGTAACTATTAATCGAAAGCTTAAACGTGAATTTTACCCACTCCCACGCATCGAAGAGTTGTTTGCAAATCTAAGTGGAGGTTCTCAATTTTCTAAAATCGATTTAACGCATGCATATCAACAGACAATGTTGACTGATGACTCGCAACCGTGTACGGCTATTACTACCCATGTCGGTACATTCGTATATCGTCGTACGCCATTTGGTTTATCTTGCATCCCGGAAAAATTCCAAAAATTATTGGAGGAGACACTGCGTGGGGTGCCTGGCACAGTCGTGTTTTTGGACGATATTTGTATTACGGGAGCTTCGATAGTAGAACACTTGAGTAATTTGAGACAAGTTCTCGTCAGATACGATACGGACGAATTTTTTGACGCCCGGTAATTTTCCATATTTTACTTGTATATATTTTTATTATTAGTTTGTGTCTATTTATAGGTTGTATATAGTAATTAATTTAATTACATGTAAATTGTATTACTATTGAATAATTCGTTAAAATTGCATTAATAATAATAAGTTGTATATATCATGGCTCATGAGGGTGCTAGAGTTGTATAAAGTTGATGCAACTCTGCGCACCTTCCTGAGCTCGTGTATGAGGCAATGGAATACGGTCCTTCGCTATCCAGGATGTCGGCAGATTCAGAGGAATAGTGAACCGATGAGGATAGAGCGAGGTATTTTCCAGGGCGATAGTTTGAGTCCACTTTGGTTCTGCTTAGCCTTGAATCCTCTAAGCACGTTGCTGGAGAATTCAGGTCTGGGCTATCGATTGAGGAGAGGTGGTCAGGTTATATCTCACCTCCTTTACATGGATGACCTGAAACTCTTTGCCCCCAACGATTTGCAGCTGATGGAGCTACTGAAGGTAACTGAAACTTTCAGTGGCGCCATCAGGATGGAATTTGGTGTGGACAAATGTGCGGTCATGCACGTAAAGCGAGGGGAAATTGTGGAATCTGTGGGAACCCAGCTCTCAGATTCCATAAACCTTAGATCCCTCTCAGCAACCGAAACCTACAAGTATTTGGGGATGTCGGAAGCGCTGGGCATCAATGTCGCTGACATGAAGCAATCGTTGAAGGAACGCTTCTTCGGCCGCCTGAGAAAAGTATTTAATAGTCTTTTATCAGGCGGAAACAAGGTGCGTGCTTTCAACGGTTGGGTCATGCCGGTTTTGATGTACTCTTTCGGCATACTCAAATGGACTCAAACAGAACTGGACGCTCTGGATAGGAAGGTCCGTACATTGTTAACGGCATTTCGTATGCATCACCCACGCTCCTCGGTTATGAGACTGTATATCCCGCGGAGTTGTGGAGGTCGAGGCTTTTTAAACGCCAAGACTCTCCACAATCGCGAGATATGCAGTTTCAGGGAATATTTCCTAGAATCCGACGTGGGAATGCATCGGGATGTGGTTGCAATGGACAAAGGCCTCACCCCGCTCTCCTTGGCTAAAGAGAACTGGCGCAAACCTGTAGTGCTTGACACTAACGACCGCAAGGAGGTATGGCAGAGTAAGGAGCTTCACGGACGCTTTTTCCGGGCCCTACATGGACCCGATGTAGATCAATCAGCGTCCGTAGCCTGGCTACGTTCCGGGGACCTCTTTGGAGAAACCGAAGGTTTTGTCTGTGCAATTATGGATGAAGTTATGATGACAAATAACTACCGGAGATTTATTGTGAAGGACGGCACGGTTGACATATGTCGGGCATGCCACCGTCCGGGAGAATCAATACGACACATTATCTCCGGTTGTTCGCGTCTAGCTAACGGAGAGTACTTGCATAGACACAACCTTGTAGCCAGGATTATCCATCAGCAACTTGCTCTAAAATACAACCTTGTGGAATCGGAAGTGCCGTACTACAGGTATGAGCCCGACCCAGTTCTTGAACATGGCAATATCACATTGTACTGGGATCGCTCCATCATCACTGACAGGACTATTGTTGCCAACAAGCCTGATATAGTGGTGGTGGATCGATCAGAGCGGCGCGCAATGATTGTTGACATAACAGTCCCGCATGATGAGAACCTCGTGAAAGCCGAGAAAGATAAACAAATCAAGTATATTGACTTGGCTCGCGAGGTTGTCGACATGTGGGATGTGGACTCAGCGATCATTGTGCCGATAGTCGTATCTGCCAATGGCTTAATTGCCAAGAGCCTCGACCAATACCTGAGGAGGCTCTCGTTAGGCAGCTGGATCAAGGGCTTGATACAGAAAGCGGTACTCCTGGACACGGCTCGTATTGTTAGGAGGTTCCTTTCTCTGGAGCCCTGACCGCCGGTAGCTTGGACCCTGTTCCCGATACCGGTGGGCTACTATTTTTATATTTTTAAATGTTTTTTTTTAATTTTTGTATTTAAGAAATATTTAAAAATGTAATTTTATGTATAGAAATCAATAAATGGACGAAAAAAAAGTTGTATATTAGTTCCAACAGTTAATACTAATTAGTGGTATATTGTATAACTTTGACTAGTCATACAATAAACCGGGTTCCCTCTATCTGGCAGAATCTTGATGTTCCGAAATTTATTTGGCATAACACACTTAGCATAATTTTCTTTAAACGAACATTTTAAATGCATAAAAAATATTTGATATAACTATCGTTTCGCATAATGTTTAAAACTTCGAATCTACAATGGCATACCTTTAAGATGGCAGAATTACATTTAGTATAATTTCGATTGGCAGAATTCAAATTTCGCATAATATCGTTTAGCATAATGCTCATTTAGAGCGATGATTATTTGGTATAACTTTACTTGGCATACTTTGCAGATGGTAGAATTAGCTAGGTTAGGTTAGGTTAAAACTGTGACCTCCTACGCACGAGCCGAGCGAGCGTAGCGAGCGGTGCCGCGGCAGCGGCCGGCGAGTGGCAGAAACGACTTGCATTAATAGAAAAATTAGATTGTTTTTAGTAGCTTACCCGGAACTGAACTATTTTGATTAGGATAATTACTTATTGTAATAAATGACATTATTTCAAACTCAATTGAATAATAACTAAAATAAATGACATTATTTCAAACTCAATTAAATAATAACTAAAATCAAATTATTTTAAAGATTAAAACAAAGATGATTCTAACTTTAAACTTTCTGCGATATGACAATTCTGCCGTTTGATGATTATCGTTGTGAAATATATGCCAAAAGACGATTCTGACTGTGAACTTTCTGCGATATGATGTTTCTACTTTTTAAATATTATGGATATGAATTTTATGTCAAGAGATGATTCTGACTTACAAAATTATGAGTTTTGAATGTATGACAAATGAGTATCTGCCAAACAATTTTCTGCGAAATGAAGTTTATGCTATCCGTTGTTATGCAAAATAAAATTATGACATAAAAAGTTCTGCTATAAAGGGTGGACCCCAATAAACCACCTGCCAGCTGTTTCGAAACCACCATTAAAAAAGTTTAAAACACTACACTACACACACACATCATGTCACAATTTGCCGTCAAGTCAAGTCCTAGCTGCACAGAAAACACTGGAGGAAAACTTTTTGAAGAAGATGGGTGAGCTTGAGGCACAAATACAGTGTGCCGGGCCTGCCAAAGATACAGTGGCTAAGATACCTAAGGAGTTTCAAGGTTTTTGTGAGCTTTTCACAAATCGATAGCTGACCGGCGGAAAGCTTTAGTAACAAATTAGTACTTGAATCTTCGGGTTCCGAGTATGCACATCACATCCTCATGGTCGACTTCAACACAAATCTCCTTGCCCACAACGCCCCACGATTCCGTAAACTCCTCCATCTTATCGAGTCGGTTAGTCTGACTGTGTTACCGCTTCAACCTACCCACCATAACACTGTCGGCAAAGATTCCTGGCTCGATCTCATGCTTACTTTGAATCCTTCTCTCGTATGTTGACCGTGGGAGGCCCCGTGATGATAATAATATCACCCGTAGTATGATCACAACTATCTTGGAAGCTCCTATCAGCGATTACCCATATTGTGACTTGGAAACTGGTGTTCCTTAAGGCGGTATTCTTTCTCCTCTTCTGTTTTCTACCTGAACTTCAGTGTGCGTATCATCTGTATGTCGATGACTTGCAGTTGTACTGTCAGAGGAGGGTTGATGTTATTGCAAACCGCCTCGTCGGGCACCTCGTGGGGACGGAGCCGGATCTTGCGGATCACCTGTATGGTTTCCGCAAGGGGCGCTCGACGGTGGACGCCATCATGCGCGTGAGAGCGCTCACGACGGGGGCTGCAGTGTCCAGGGGTGGGGTTGTCGTGGCGGTGTCTCTCGACATCACCAACGCGTTCAACACCATGCCTTGGCGCTGCATCAGGGAGGCACTCGGATACCACCGGATGCCGACCTACCTTCGTCGTGTGGTCGGGGCATTGTTGGTGTCCCACAGGGATCGGTCTTGGGGCCACTCCCGTGGGACATCGGTTACGACTGGGTGCTGCTCGCCGACCTCCCCAGTTGGTGTCAGCGTAGTTAGCTACGCCCCTCTATAAGCAGTAAAGCTAAAGTAACTGTCATTTTGACAGAGTTGTAGGTTATTAATATATTGTTTCACAGCCTTCACAGCATTTATTTCTAGAGATTACTTTATTACCTATTATTGAAGTGGAGGTTTAAAGTTAGCAGGTTTTAACTTGTTAACACGACTTCAGCGTAAAAAATCAATATACGCAAAGATCATTTTTATAGATCATTTCTTGATAGATCAATTGTTTTTTTTTTAGTTTATTATGACTTTTGCATATTTATTTATGAGTTTTTTCAAATGTTATAATTGTTTCTAGTGAAATTAGACGATTTGTCATTGTAAATAATTAAACATTACCATTAGGGATCTATTATAAAAAAATAAAAATGCTTAAGTAAATAAACATTACCTAAACATCTAACATGTAATTTTGAAATGAAAATCTGGTCAACTACAGTAATAGAGGGGTATAGTTTAAAAACCCGCAAAGCCCATTTCTTCATGTCGTGCTGTTTTTGTATCTCTAGCAACTCCATTCAGCATAATTTCGATTTATATGGTCTTACAATTCACAGCTATGTTCAATACTAAATTCACTTTAATGTAGGCTGTATACATTTCCGAAATAAATAGTAAATAGGATTGCTAAAGTTACAAAAATACCATGACACGAGAAATGATGACTAGTTTTAAAACGATACCCCGCAGTTTTAATTAAGACATCATTCACATCTGGGCATCAAATTCATGTTCATTATCTCCGAAAAGCTCCATAATAATGTTATTATGTTATTATTTATGAATTCAATTTCCATTGAAGCAATCGATTGGTGTTCTTTCAAAACGACATTTGACTTTTGGCCATATAATAAAATATACAATGTGTCCCACGGATAAGTGATCGCCCGGCGTTTTTTGAATATTTATACAAAATTATTATTATTTACATTTATATTTGTGACTTAGAAGTCTTAATATCCATTAGATGCTTTTTTATTAGAAGTAATAAAAATTTAAGCATAATTTCGCGTTGTGTTGTGGTAACTTAATTGACTTTTAGTTTAGCTGTTACCTGGATGAAGAAACACATTTGTTAAAATGTCAGTAATGGTCAAGTAAAAATTAATACTTTTACTGATAGTTTTAGTTGTTGATGAAGAAACTTGCTGTTAGTAAGTTGGATGACACGATCTTGCCGCCGGTTCTTTTTGACGGTACAGTCATTCCATATAGCTCTCACGTAAAAGATCTTGTCAGTCAAAAGTTACTGGTACGTTGCGGGCTCTGTATCGTTTGAGAAACTTTTATCGTCAAAAACGAAAACAATGCTTGTACAGTCCTTATTTTTGAAGTTATACTTCTTTTGGGGCGATGGAGAAAATTGATGAGAGTGATTTGGTACTACAGGGACAACATGAAGTTAGTTCTAGGTGGTATCCAGTGTGACCATATGTGGCAGGAACCTGCATTTTGGCAGGTTTAGTCCTTTATTTTACTCTCTGGCACTTTTGTTGACAGAATGACAAAAGCGATGTATAAAGAAAGTGACCAAGAAGAATTCGATGTTAATACGAATGTATAATTTAATTCAGTTCACTTTTAGACTTTAAGATCAATTATTTTATATAAAACTCCAAAAAATAATGTGTGTATTTATTTTAAATTTTTGGAGTTCTATTAAATTACATTGGCATTTTGTGCTTTCGATTTTGGCAGGATTTGTCAGTTTTTTAGCCTAAATGGGGCAGGATCTCTAATTTGTAGTTGGTCACACTGGTGGATTCAGTGAAGTTAGTTCTAGGTGGCATGAAAATCGATAACATATGTTCAAGTTGTATATAATCTACTTTCTAGTATTTTTATATTTATAGCACGTGTTTCGTAACAGTACAATTAAACAGTGTGAATAAATGAATATTATTTTGGTGTTTTTATAAAAGTATAAATGTCAACGAACTGTCAAAGTTACGAGCTGTTTTCAATGTGTTTACTGTTCGATTTCGGTCGGCTATCCTCAAAAATGTAAAATATCTTGTTCAGGATGGTGAATCAAGTGATTTTGAAAGATTTTTGGGCTGGAGGAACTCCGAACCAGTTGAAGAAAGTGGTTCTAATCAATGAAGATATAAATTGAAGATGGATCATTTTAGTATCTTCGATAATAATGAATTCCAAGTTAGATTTCCGCTTGATAAGCCATCTGTACAAAGTTTACATGTCGAAGTGTATCCCCATATTAGACTGAAGGAGCCAGGTATGTGTATGTCTTACCGTATAATATTCATTTGAGACAACCAAAACAACACCATTCATTACGCATTTTACTCATGGTAAACATGATACATCTTTTTCACCAATTCATAATGAATGACTACGATTTTACGCATTACGGACAATGCTAATACCAGTGACTGACTTTGTTGGTGTATCTAAATCATCAGTTTGTTGTATGTTATAGCAGTATTTATTTGTTTCATTGGTACCTTGTAAATCATATAATAATTTTATTTCATCATCCATGTGTTATTTAGTAGGGGATGGGATTAGGTTTTACTATATTAATTTTTGTTAACACAATTCAATTCTTTCCTTAGGTTCAGAGACTGGAAAATTTAGAAATTGAAAGGGATCCCCTAATATAAGCTGAAAATGAAAATGAAATCTTTATTTGTAAACATAGGTTAAAGAAGGTGTTTTTTAAATACATACAGTTAGTCCATCTATGTCTTGCATTGAAGCGTACAAATACATGCAGGTATACCATTTAATAGCCAATAAATAATAAATTTATCTATGCCTTCACAATTAATACAAAGAAGATTGGCAAAACCCCATGTACTTTGAGTGTCGCATTTATACTTCGCGTTCATTAGTAAAAACACCCGAAAGAGATAGATCTAAGGCCTAATAACATAAAGTATAATCATAGCATATTTTTTTGTAGTGGGGTTTTGACAGAAAATCGTTTTAAATATTTACCATAAAAGTTAGGTTATGTGTTGTGAAACGTATAATAATATAGCTATCTCAGACCTTTTTTTAGTTGACCTGAGATAGGTGTATTAATTATTGAGCAGGTAAATTCATTTTAGAATGCAAAGTAGGTACTTATCTACACATTTAAAGAATAATAATAGTTTAATAGCGCCTTTCTTTTGAGGCGAAACGTATAGGTATGTACGTGTAACCTACAGGAGGGTTTTATCTAAACCAACAGGTTATTTATGCCTTCGGATGTTGCTGGAACATCAGGCGAACCGTGCTTTAGCTTGTTTGTCATCTCTGTATATAGGAATGTATTAATGCTGTGCTTTAGGAGAAACCTAGTCCAGCAATTGAGTGAAGCATTAGATTGGTGATTGATATAATGTTGTTAGTTATGTATAGGTATCTATGAGGTAGGCAGGTAATAGTAATAAGGATGTTGTTTTATAAAATGAAACAATCACTTTTTTTACAATTGTTTATGCATATTTTACAATTATTTATGAATCTAGCCGGAGTAAGACTTGATCAAGAAACTGTGCAGGTGGAGTTATATTGTCCTGGTGACTGTAGCCCAGGTACCATAATAGAATGCCATAATACATTACATGAGAGCACCAACCGTTGTGATAATATGAAAACCATATCCTTGATTTGAGAATGATTAAAATGGTCTAATGCGTTTTCAGATATGTACAATTTACCAAACATGTTTCTACCCATGTGGTAACCGCATATCTTTGCACATCTGGGTATGTAAAACTCAGCACCCATATATAAATTATGGCTGGAATATGGTATCGCTCAAGATTCCTGCAGTCAGGGAACAAGCAATGCCTTTTAGTGTCAGCAGCTCGTTGAACGTTTGGCAGTGTAATGTATTGCTGCTGTGGTATTTCCTGGTTTCCAGAGTGTGGCACTGTATTTTCGTCTGGTATTTCAATTTCAGATAAAACCTGGTGGTTCACAAGTTCCCAGCATTTGTGGCACACATAATCGGTGTCCTTAATCTAAAAAGAAAGTATTTACAATTTATTTCTCTTTGAATTTTCGACTTTTACTTACTAATACAGTTAAGAAATTATAAAAATAATAGCCTGTAACTTACGTTTTTAGGACATGTCCACAGCTTTATAACTCTCATAAAATGATCACTTTCAAAAGACAGATCATGCTTTTTTCTGCAGACAGCAGCTTTTTGTCACAGTTCACACAGCAATCTTCAATCTCCTCATGTTGAGAGCTTCGGTGTGGGGAAACAGACATCTTCAAACTCAAACTCAAACTCAAATCATTTATTTCAATTAGACCATTACAGGCACTTTTGAATGTCATAAAAACAAGAACAAAAAAAAAAATGATGCTGCTACAGTCCCAGTCACAAGACATAATAACTTGTGAAAGTACTGTAGTTGCCCATTCCAAAGCGTAGATCTCTATGGAGAAGAATGGGCAAGAAACTCCATGGACACTCTTTTAAATCATAATGTTTTATAAAATCATGGATACATCATTCGTGTTGAGATTATTCATAATGTGAGAACGATGTAGAAAAACGAGCACATTTAGAGCGTCCAGAGTAAAAGCAATAATTATCACGAGTTTAATAGAAGAATTAAAACAAACCGTGGTAGCTAAGAGATGACCAGTCCCAACCGACAGCGCCCGTTCACGAACATGACGTATGGATCAGCCCCATTCAGCTCGACCATTTTGAAGGGAGCTAAATGACCCGACACACCCGCCACCATCAGCGAGACATTTAAGTGAGCATGACAATCTCTCAGCCACCAGGGCAACCGTCGAGTCAATAAAATTACATAGAACTCACACATGGGCATTACAATTATACAATATTAGGAAATTAAGTCTATACAATGCAATGATAGTATTACAATCTTCTTCAGCTGCCACAATAACTTCAGATGCTGATTAATGATAGTTAGTTTGCCCCTATGGTTGTGGAGCAGGACTGGCATTGAGCCAAGCATTTATATCATTAATGTAATCCCCCAACTTATAGTATGCTTGCCTACATAGTGTGCGTTTAATACAAGATTTAATTCATTCAGTTGTAGGATGTTTGGAGGTATTTTATTGTAACATTTTAAACAGTACCCCATAAAAGAGGAGTCTACCTTAGCTAGCCTGAAACCTGGCTGAACCAGTTGGTCCCTATTTCTAGTATTATAGTGATGTCTGTCACCTCTTTTACTAAATAGATGCAGATTTTTCCTAACGTACATGATGTTTTCATAGATGTATTGACAAGGTACTGTCATGATGTTAATTTTTTTAAACAGTTCTCTTAGAGAATCGCGCCTACGCAGATTGTACATGGCTCTGATGGCTCTTTTCTGCAGAATAAATATAGACTCAATGTCTGCAGCCCGTCCCCAAAGTAAAATACCGTATGACATTATACTATGAAAATAACTAAAATAGACCAGTCGCGCGGTATCTACATCAGTAAATTGACGGATTTTTCTTACGGCATATGCAGCTGAACTTAACCGTCCTGCAAGAGATGTTAAATGAGGACCCCATTGTAGCCTCGAGTCGAGTGTGATTCCTAAGAAAACAGTTTTATTGACGAATTCTAGTTTCTCTTGATTTAATACTATGTCACAATCAGTACTTTTGACGTTTGGTAGAGCGAATCTTATGCATTTCGTTTTTTTCCCATTCAATACTAAGTTATTAGCAGTAAACCAATTATGGACCTGCAATAGGGCGTTATTTAGGTCGTCAAGATTCGTAGCACGTCTATTTACCTTAAATATTAAAGAAGTGTCGTCAGCAAACAACACCATTTGTGGTTGATTTTCAAATAAAAAGGGTAGATCATTAATATATACTAAAAAGAGGAAAGGACCCAATATAGAACCTTGTGGTACACCCATTTTAACTTTTAAACCCATTGAAGTTCCTTCCGAAGCACCAGTGTTAAACTGAGAGTTTTGGGTGTTAGTGTTGCAATGCAGTATTCTTTGAGCTCGTAGCCAACATGGCCCACATGCTTCATCAGAAGGAATAAGCTAAAACAATAATTCATACATTCAATAACCATAACAACAGAAATATGTAATAAGAAAATGTTTTTATAAAGACAAGAAAATATATTTACTTGACGGTGTATCCACTGTGAAATAATTGTAGCAAGTTATTGTTCTTCATCAGTACAGTTTTCTTTACTCATTTATGTTTCATGAGTTAGAAAACAAACAAATAACAAATGCTACACGGTACGCAAAATATGTTTGTTTGACGACTGTGACACTGACAGCTCACAAATGACAGTTGTCAAAAATGTGGTTAATGTTGCCAGGTAAAAACTATAAAACAACTAATTATGTTGTTTTCTTTAATTACTTGAAAATATAGTCAGTTTATGGTTAATATTGGTACAATGCACTCGTATTAATGTCTATTAAAAGGTGTTCATAATGTCATAGTAAAATGATTGTTAGTTTTTAACCATCCAGCCAACATTAATATTCTACTAATGAGTAATATTCTACTGAAAATGGCAATGACTACTGCAACACCCTGTGTTCTGTTTAGTTATTGCTACTTCTATTTCTGATTTAACAAAATCTTTATTTATACTTTTTCTCACCTTTCCCGCAAAATAAAAAATCACTTTAAGTGGGAAAATAAACTACTGTCCTCGATCTATAAAATGCATACAATTTCGTTTATGGTCGTTTCACAAATAGAGCGACACTGAGCCTGCCGATCTTCTTTTAAATTAAATTAAATTACATACATATTTATAAACAAAATTTTTTTTTTTTCACAATAGGTCCATGTCACGTATTGTTTTACATAATTGGTAATATCACAAATTGATTATAGAAATTAGTATAGAATGTCAGAATTACGGTAGAATAAGGTACGAGAGAAAAGTTATTACATTAAATTTCACAACCTTCCGGCTCGCTACGTGTTTGCGATTGGGTGCACCCTGTGGGGCTCCGCATCGCTGTCAATGTGGGGAAGCAGTCGACTGCCTCGGACACCATGGCCTTTCCTGCAGTAAAAGCGCAGGTCGTATTGCTCGGCACGCTTGCATTAATGATCTCATCCGTCGTGCTCTTGCCACCGCCGGGGTGCCAGCTGTTTTAGAACCAACTGGCTTGGTACGCGTCGATGGTAAGAGACCAGATGGTATGACCATAATGCCATGGAAGTTGGGTAGATCTTTGGTGTGGGATGCAACTTGTGTCGACACCCTTGCACCATCCCATCTTCCTAGCACGGTGTCTTGCGCTGGAGCTGCTGCTGCAGGTGCTGAAAACCTCAAACGGCGCAAATATCACAATTTGATTGGTAATTATGTTTTTGAGCCGTTTGGGGTTGAAACACTAGGGCCATGGGGTCCGAGTGCCCATGTAGTATTTCGAGAAATCGCCAAGCGGTTGGTCGATTCTTCTCGTGACCAGAGGGCTGGCCTGTTTTTTGCACAAAAAATAAGCATTGCCATCCAACGCGGTAATGCTGCCAGCCTTCTGGGCACTTTACCTGTTGACGGCGATGCGGACGAATTTTTTGACGCCCTGTAATTTTCTGTATATATTTTTTTTATTATTAGTTTGTGTTCATTTATAGGTTGTATATATTTAGTAATTAATTTAATTATAATATGATAAATAAAGAATAGTATAGAAAAAAAAAAAAAAAAAAATTTTAGTTAAAAAAATCATATCATAAAAATTAGGTTTTATTATCGAATTTAATAAAAAATCGAGTTTACAATGATATATAATATAGTAATGAGTCGGATATACTAGATCTTCTATCTTTCATTCAAATAATCGTTTATTGTATAGTAACATTTTGCAATCAGAAATTCATTTAAGCATTTTTTAAACAGAGTTTTACTGTCGATATCAATGATATGCTTCGGTAGTTTATTATAGATTTTAGGTGCCATACCTAATAGATTTTTACTAAAAATTGCTTTTTTGTGTCGTGATGCGGATATCATATTTTTGTAGCGTATGCTTTTTGGGTGGCTATAAAGATGTAGATTTTCTTTAACAAAGCTGGCTACTTCATATATATAAAGACATGGAAGTGTCAGTAATTTTAGCTCCTGAAAATGCGGCTTACAACTGTCACTGCTTTGTATGCCACATATTGCCCTAATACATTTTTTCTGTGCTTTAAACGCCATTTCTCTGTCGGGTGAGTTCCCCCAAAATATGAGACCGTAACGTAATGTTGATGAGACATATCCGTGGTACGCCATCAAAAGAGTTGCCTGATTTGAAACTTTTCGTAGGTTAAAGAGAGCATAGGAACACTGGCTTAGTTTTTTGCATACGTTTTCAATATGTACTTTCCAGTTCATGTTTCTATCAATCCAGATGCCTAAGAATTTAGTATGATCAGTGTTAAACGCCGAACACCGGGGACGGCACTCAGCATTTGATATTTTGAACTTAATGGGTATACTGGTAGGGTCTTAAATAAAACAACTACTGCATACTGATCTAGATGTAGTTATATTTTAATAGCAGCGCATGACCCTAACCAAATCGGTGTAACCAAACGATAGCGCGATCTAACTCGACGACAACGCCATCTAGTTACGTCTTTGGTAACCTTTCTAACCAATATTGTTTTGGTTTGTCCTGGATGAACGGTTTCATCATAAACATACCGCCCACCAAGGACATTATTGACGGAATGTCCTTCTTGGACTAGGTTTGAAAATTTAGGTTACAATGTGGTCTTAGTTCTAGAACCAAAAATATAAGAAAACAGATCTAACATGGTAAACTTAACACTATTTTAAATAAATTATGCTTAACAATAACATGTGTAAAAGTTCAACAGTTTTAAAAAGGCTCTATCACTAGTTTGGTAAAATAACAATTTCAGTGTTCATCTAAAATTATTCTAAACTTAATTGATCTTATAAAATTAAGGTAAAAGTTGTATACAAATTAATAAATAGGTTTATAAATAAAGTGTGAGTAAAAAATTAAAAAGTTGATCTTAGATAAGTGTACAAATTCATTGATCTGTCAACGGTAAAATACAAAGTTTTGAAGTTGGTCTCTTAATAGTAGAAGTCTCAGTACGTAATGTGACCACACGAGTGATATTATCATCACCGGGATGCTTTTCGACTATGCGACCTAACAACCAACGACTTGGTGGTAAATTGTCTTCCTTAATTAATACAATATCCCCTATTTTAGGCTCAGGGATTTTTGAAGACCATTTATATCGGTTCATAAGGTTAGACAAGTACTCTTGGGACCAGCGCTTCCAAAATGACTGTAGCATCCTTTGAATAAGTTGCCATCGCGTTAAATAACTTATATTTGTGCTCTCGTAATTATCATCTGGCACATTAAGTATCGGTTCACCGACTAAAAAATGTCCAGGAGTTAAGGGTAAAAGCTCACCAGGTTCATTAACATTCATGACGCTCAATGGGCGCGAATTTAAACAAGCTTCTATTTGATTGAGGAGTGTGGTCATTTCCTCGTACGTCAATGTAGCTTCACCGATGACCCGTTTAAGGTGAAACTTAGTGGACTTCACTCCAGCTTCCCACAGCCCGCCGAAATTAGGACTATGTGGGGGAATGAAGTGCCACTCTGTCCCGTTGGCCTCGAGTTGTTCTGCTATTGACGTTTGAAGGGAAGCCAAATGTTGTAACTCCCTGGCAGCACCTACAAACGTAGTTCCATTGTCGCTCCATATTTTGGCGCAATGACCTCGACGCGATACAAAGCGTCTGAAAGCAGCTAGAAAAGCTTGGGTGCTCATGTCGCTAACGACTTCCAAATGAAGTGCACGAGTGGACATACATACGAACAAACATATGTAGCCCTTGTACGAGCGGTGGCCACGCCCCTTTGTTGTCCTAATATTTATAGGGCCGGCGTAGTCAACACCACTGTGGAAAAATGGTCGCGCAGGAGAACACCTAACAGTTGGTAAAGACCCCATCATTTGGCACTTGGTACTGGCGCGATGTCTGGTACAGGTCACACATTTGTGTACATGACGTTTGACTAGGTTTCTCACTCCTATAACCCAGTAGGCTGACCTCAAATAATTTGACATTAACTGAGGACCTCCGTGTAGTGTTCTTAGATGCGCATCGGCCACTATAAGGTTTGTAAGATGACTAGAGTTTGGTAATACTATGGGGTGTTTTATCGCTTCGCTCAATGTAGCTTTCTCAATTCTACCTCGAACTCTGATGATGCCTTTTTTGTCAAGATATGGACAAAGCGAGTTTAATTTACTAGATTTTTGTTGTAAATAACCTTTCTGTTGTAACTGTAAATATTCGTTTGAAAATATTTTCTTTTGTGTTTGTCTTATACAGCATTCTAAAGCTGTTGCTAATTCTAATCTTTGTAAATATCTTTGTCTAACATTATCCTTTTTTAAAAATCGTCTGCAATATGCAATAACCCTTATAAGTTTTTGCAAAGAGGAATAACGTTCGAAAATGGAATGCTCTGGAACCACAGCCACATGTGCTCTTGTTGATTCCTCCAAATCTACATTCAATTCAATTGACCTGTTGTACATAATAGTGGATTCTTTGAGAAATAGTGGTCCAGAAAACCATAAAATATTCTCTTGCAGGGCGCTGGGTAAGATACCTCTTGATGCGCAGTCTGCTGGGTTGTCCTTGGTTTTAACATGAAACCATTGAGATGCTTTCATGTTGGTCAATATTTCCGAGGTACGATTGGCTACAAACGTCTTCCACCGGCTTGGATGGCTGTTGAGCCAAGCCAACACCACTGTTGAATCTGTCCATGCCCTGATTTTGTCTCTCGGAATATTGAGAACATCTGATGTTTCTATCAGAAGATTTGATAGCAGAACTGCTCCACACAACTCTAAGCGAGGTATGCTTATTTGCTTAACGGGAGCTACTCTGGTTTTTGCAACCAACAACGAGAGATGACCTTTGCCTGTAGCATCTATTGTTCGCAAATAAATCACTGCAGAATATGCTGTTTTGGAAGCGTCACTGAAGCCATGTAGCTCAATGTCGTCGGATGACTTCGTGCCGAGCCACCGAGGTACTCGAACTTCGCTAAGCAGTGGCAACTCTTCGCGGTAAGTACTCCACTCCTTCACTAATTCAGTACTTAAATCTTCATCCCAAGAAACGCCAGCAAGCCACAATTTTTGTATAAATGTTTTTGCTAACACTACACTGGGAGCCAACCAACCTAGTGGATCAAACAAACGAGCTATATCCGAAATAATTGTTCTTTTAGTTATAGGTGCAGTTGTCAGCGGCGGAAGATTCACCGAGTATTGGAAGGTATCTTCGTTGCGGTTCCAGGTAAGACCCAAAATTTTTATTGTGCTATCTAATTTGATTTCTAACCCTCTCTCTTCTTTATAATCTTTGTCCTCTAATTTATTATTTTGTATGATACAACATTGTCCCTTTGTTTGGTCCTTAGTTGTATGTGTACTAGTTTGATCTAGTTGTTCTTTAACTTCATTTCTTTCAACCACTTCTATCGTTTTTAATATTTCCATGCTATTACTATTCCATTTTTGTAGTTGAAATCCACCCTTTTGTAGTAGTCCTTTTATTTGTTTATATATTTCTATGCCCTCTCCTATACTACTGCATCCTGTCATCAAATCGTCCATGTAAAACCCATTTAAAACTTTGTCTGCAGCAAGTGGATAATGTTTTCCTTCATCCAGTGCGAGCTGCTGCAAGGTTTTGACGGCTTGATACGGCGCAGAAGCTGTTCCAAAAGTTACAGTCACAAGCTCGTAATCTTCGATTTCTTTATCTGGACTGTCACGCCAGAGTATTCTTTGAAACATTGCGTCCTCGTCTGCTACCGTAATTTGACGGTACATTTTAACAATGTCCGCAACAAGTCCTATTGGATGCACTCTCCATCTTAAAACCGTGTGACGTAAATCGGCTTGCAAGGTTGGACCAACCATGAGCGTATCATTTAACGAAACTCCTTTGTTGTTCTTTTCAGAAGCGTTAAAAACAACACGAACTTTAGTGGTAGTTTTGTCGTTCCTAATAACTGCATGATGTGGTAAATAAATCGCTAAATCTCGATTACGATCATCATCTTTCACCTGCCTCATATGACCTAACTTTAAATATTCATTTATAACTTCTGTGTATTTTTCTTTTAAATCTTTGTTCTTTTCTAATCTTCTTTCCAGTGCTAGAAACCTTGCTTTAGCTATGCTACGTGAATTTCCAGCTTGGCAGGGAGGGTTTTCGTCTCGGAAAGGTAACCTGACTATGTATCTGCCATTGCTATCTCGCTTAGTTGTATCTCTGTAAAACTCTTCGCATTTCTTCTCTTCTGGTGTAAATATCTTTTTTAAACCAATGTGCTCCTCTATTTCCCAAAATTTCCTCAAAATATCCTCATCTTTAACTTGACAATGCATTACCTTTATGTTATTTATTTTATTAATTGAACTATTATTTTTTTCAGCATCAATAGCCCCGGACAGTACCCATCCCAACGTAGTACTCTGTGCAATTAGTGTACCAGAAGGACTTTTCACTAGCCCTTCCTTAATTATGCAGCTGTACACATCAGCGCCTAACAGAATATCGATCTTGTTGGGTGTGTTAAACTCTGGATCTGCTAAAGTCAGATTGTTTAATTCTAACCAGTCGAAGGTACCTAAATTAAGGCTTCGCTCGGGTAGGTAAGAAGTGATCTTGTTTAACACATAAGCGCTTAGAGAAAACTCGAAACTTGGGTCGACGCGAGATTTAATTCTTAATTGTACCATGTACTTTGTCATGGTTGACCTATTATCTCCTAATCCTGACACGAACCCTTGAATTGGAATCTTCTTTAGGCTAAGATATTGAACTGTGGCCTCTGTTATAAAACAAGCCTGCGATCCTTGATCTAATAAAGCTCGGACTGTCTGGAATTCACCCGATTTTGACGAGGCCTTTATTAGCGCAGTGGCTAATAAAACCTGTCTCGGCTTTGATACCTTTCCTGTGGACAAGCAAGAAACTATCTGAGTAGCACTAGCAACAGAACTAGTACTATCAGCAGTTGGCTTGTCGTCAGGGTCATGCCGTTTGTTGTCTGACTCGCTGTTGATATGCAGCAAGGAATGGTGACGCCTTTGACACACCCTGCAATTGGTGTTCTTTTTACAGTTGTAAACTGTGTGGTTGCTACCTAGGCAGTTAAAACAAATTTTATTTTTGCCAACGAATTCACGCCTTGCTTCAAGTGATTGTTTAGCAAACTTTTTACAGAAACAAAGTTTGTGACTCTCGGAGCAAAATTCACATTTCATGTGTGATGATGGATTTGTAGCAAGCATAGTTTTAGGTGTATGGTTGTTTGAATAATTATTGACCTGGTGACCTGAAACCCTTTTTGGTTCTATGCACTCAAACGCGCGGAAACGTTGTTCTAAAAACACTTTAAACTGTTCAAAAGTAGGAAAGTCATTGCTACAATCGCTACTACTGACACTTAACTCCCATTGCTTACGTGTTTCAGGATCTAACTTGAATGTCGCTATATGTATGATAATTACATCCCATGTGCTCACATTTATACCTAAGTTTGCCAATGCATTCAAACAGTCACTAGTGGTATCTAAAAGTTCCTTTAATGATGTCGCGGATTCAACTTGCATACGTTTAATACCGAATAGCCTTTTCAAAATGCAGTTAGCGAGGTACCTTTTATTACTGTAACGTTTGTCTAACAGATCCCAGCACTGACTGTAATTGGCATCCGTTATTGGAGTATTCCGTATCAATTGCTCAGCTTCACCAGTAAGATGACTTTTTAAATAGTGCAATTTCTGTACATTATCTAAACATTCGTTTTTGTGCACAAGAGATACAAAAAGATCATGAAACGTCGTCCATTCTCCATATTTGCCAGAAAACATTGGAATGGCGATCTTTGGTAACTTAACTAATGAACTTGCTGACTTAGGTGCACTACTAGAATAACCATCACTATGTTGGACTGGTTCCCTAACAACTCTTAATTTATTAAGCGTTGTTTTCATTAAGCTTTTGTAACTTATGTAAGTGTCTTCGGTTGTATCATAAATATCAACAATCTTTTGCTCAATATCATCTAATTTAAAGTTTTGGTAAATTTTAGTGTTGGTATCCTTAAACGAATCCCAATCCTTTTCTAATAATTCTTGTTTAGTTTCAATATATTCGACAGTCAATCTGTCTTTGGGACTCTTTTTAAAATTAATTAATCCTTTAGTGATAACACTTTGAAACCCTTTTAACACGTTCATTAACCCCTCCATTTTGGAATAATAAAATAAAGTAAATCAATAAAAATAAAGGTTGCTATAAATGTATACGTTAATTTGAGTAAAAGTTGATGTAAACAAGTTGATATTTCATAACAATAAAAATTCAACACGTATATAAAAAATGTTCTTAAAACAACTAGCTAAGTCGAAACAAAATACAAGTTCAACAACTGAACGCAAATTTTCAAAGTCCTAAACAGTTACTCAGAATTTTACAAGTCTTTAAAATCACATACAATCTGTCGGAAATCGGGCATGGATTCCCCGTTCCGTCGTTTTTTAAGAATCTATTCTAAGTTCTAAACTAACATGCACGAATAAATAATATGTTACTAAAAACTAAAGGAAATTTTTCTATGTCCTAAAATCTACTTAAAATTGTACAAGTCCCGAATTCTTCATAAATTCTTGTCTAATTAACAAGGAACAAATAGAGTTCAAAATGGCTTGTCTTTAACTGGATTTGTTGTAATGAAATTGTTCAATTACTCACGATTTGCACTTCACTCACACTACACGATGATTGTGGCGCGCTCTGGTGGCGACACGATGTACTAGATGTGGTGACCCGATGAACTAGGTGTGACGTCAGTCTTCTGAACGTTGAACTTCCGTGACGTTCTTCCCTCTGACGATCCGTTGAACTGGGACGATCCGTTGAACTGGATACGAGTGACGTACACGATACGGTCACTTTGACACGAAGAAAGTAACGTCCTCTATATTGCCACTTTTCAGCTGATGCTGCTGAGCCTTTGTCCACTGCACTGGACAAAGCTGTTGATGCCAATGCGGGTGCCGTGTACTCTTGCCGCAGCGATCCACTGCGAGTACCACGGGCAAAGCGAACCCAACAAGTTGGGGCCGCTCACTCAAAAAGCTCTCGATCCGGCTCGAAGGACCAATGTTAAACGCCGAACACCGGGGACGGCACTCAGCATTTGATATTTTGAACTTAATGGGTATACTGGTAGGGTCTTAAATAAAACAACTACTGCATACTGATCTAGATGTAGTTATATTTTAATAGCAGCGCATGACCCTAACCAAATCGGTGTAACCAAACGATAGCGCGATCTAACTCGACGACAACGCCATCTAGTTACGTCTTTGGTAACCTTTCTAACCAATATTGTTTTGGTTTGTCCTGGATGAACGGTTTCATCATAAACAATCAGTGTCCCGTATATTTTTGTCAATATATCGGATATCTGGTTTTTTATTGTTTGTTCTTTGTTCGAATGAAATATAGTTTGTTTTTTCTAGATTAATTTTTAGGTTATTTTCGGTTAGCCAATTTATTATGTTATTAAGATCATTATTTATCTCAGCTTCGAATATCTCATCATTTTGACTTTTAAATAGTATCGTGCTATCGTCTGCAAATAATATCATTGGGTTATTAATAATTTTAGGCATGTCATTAATATATACGATGAAAAATAATGGTGCAAGGACACCACCTTGTGGTACCCCGACTACACATTTACGATGTTTAGAATTATACGTAATTTCTGTTTTTGTAGAGGGACTGATTTTATTTATAGAAGTAAATTGTTGCCGATTCGTAAGGTATGATTTAATTAGCTCCAGGATGTTGCCTCTGATGCCACATTTTTCCAACTTATTCAGCAGTATATTATGGCTAATGTGATCAAAGGCCTTAGACATATCCATAAATAATGCAACTACAGGAGTTCTATTGTCCATGTTAGTCAAAACGTGTTCGACAAGCGCATATATAGCGGAGTTAATACTTTTATTTTTCCTAAAACCGTATTGTTCTTTGATTAAAATTTGGTTGGTTTCAAGAAAGGAATATATACTTTTATGTAGTATTTTTTCAAAAACTTTAGAAAACACGGGAATAAGTGCAATAGCTCTATAGTTACTTGGATCTTGCCTGTCTCCTTTTTTAAACAAAGGTTTAATTACTGAAATTTTTAGTCTTTCTGGGAAAACACCTTTCTCAATACAGTTATTTATAATGTGGCTAAGTATTGGTGCAATTATGGCCGCTGTAGCTTTAATCACTTTAGTGATTATATCATCATAACCAGAGCTATTGGTATTTTTCAGAGAATTAATTATTTCTATAATGTCAAATGGTATCGTGGGTGTCATGAAAATTGAATTGGAATTTGTATTAAATGTCGATAAATTATTGTGGTTAATGTCACTCTCAGATTGAATTTGATTTATGAAATATTCATTAAATGTTTCCGCTATTTGTTCCGGTCTATTTATAATTTTATTGTCTATCACTATGCTACCTATTCCTTCTTTTGGGTGATTTATTTTTTGTTTATTTATTAACCTCCACATGGCTTTGCTCTTGTTTTCAGAAGTATCGATAAAATGACTATTTTGTGCCTTTTGTGTTTGTTTGACTATGTATTTTAATCTGTTAGTGTAGGTTTTAAGTTTATTCTTGTTTTCTAGGTTAGGTGACTTTCGATATTCCCATAACATGTCTCTTTTCCGTTTAGAACATTTCCTAAGTCCCTTCGTAATCCACTTAGATTTTTTAATGACTGAAACTTTTATTTTATTAATTGGGAAACATAAGTCATAGAATAATTTATACAGATCATGGAACTCATTAAATGCGCTGTTGGGATCGGAGCACATAAAGACGTCTTGAAACGTCAAATTTTAAAGGCATTTTTTTAACTTCCCAATGTTTACGTCACTATAATCGCGCTTATGTCTGTACCAATGAGATAACGTGCAAGTTTTCTTGACACGACACTTTAGCAGTTGCGCTGTATGATCAGATAATGCTAATTCTTTAACCTCACACCGGCTGCCTCTGATATTGTGAACAATGTTGTCAATGCAGGTCCCGCTGCGTAGACGTGTCGGTGAGCGAGTACCCAGAATCAAATTATAACTACAAAGTATATTTTGGAAAGTGGCAGAGGTTCTGCTATTTTTGCATATATCTATATTAAAATCTCCACATAGTATGATCTTTTTGTTATGTTTTAGACAAATTTCTTTCAACATCCCATTTAAACGATCAAAAAACGTTAATATTTTATCCTTATTATTATTTGGCGGTCTATACATACAGATAATGATGATAGGGTGGGAAAAAAGTTTTATCGCACAACATTCTATAAGATGAGGTATAGCCCATTTATTAACATTTAAAAATTCAAATCTATGTGTGTTTTTGACTAAAATGCATGAGCCCCCATTTCTATCATCTCTAGCGTAACATGTTGCAAGTGAATAATTTGTGACATGTAAATGTTGATGGTCTTCTTTTTTCATGTTGTGTTCTGTTATACAGAGGATATCTATTGTCTTACCTTCTTCTGAGAGTTCATTCAGATGTATGCATAATAGATCTGCTTTATTTATTAGACCGTTGATATTTTGATGCATTATGTATATATAATTAAACACGAAAAAGATCATGATTATTGGCACCGTGGTCTTTAAGCTTCTTATTTAATGTTATGTTGTCTACTTCTTCAAACACATCTAAGTCGTATAGTATATTACGTAGGATTCTATCGTGTATGTTTCTTATTCCATAATTGGAGATTTTCCCAGTCTTGTGGGAGAACATCTCAAGCGATAAATCGTAATTGCTATCAAAGAAGTAACCGTATCCATTATTTTGGATATCTAAATATAGAAGATTGTTAAACATCTCGACTTTAAAATTATATATGGGAGCACCTGCTACATAGGTGGCTGCACAGATAATTATATTTGTGTGTTTTACTTTTTGCAGGGACGCTCTGATTTTGTTTATTATATTAATGTGGTCTCCCTCCTCTTTTATATCATTTTCCCCTATAAAAATTATGCAGTAGTCATTTGGAGTGAAGCCTTGTAGTTTAATATCAATGTCGCATAAAAGATCTCCTGCTGTGCTGTTGGTTCTGATGTAGTGGCAGTGGTGTGAATAACTTGAGTAAATATCTTGAATTATAGAAAGGGACCCCTTAGTTTTGCTGCTGCTTAAAATACACACTTTGTTTTTTTGTCTAGGCTTAATAATTCTATTTGTCGACGCGTTTTTATTTTCATGCAGTGTGTTTTCGTTTAAAGACGTAATGGTGGGTACTTCCTCTAGTTTGCTTGGTGTTGAAGTAGTTTGTGTCTCTTTGTTATGCATGATGGACGTTCTTCCTAGGCCATTGATTTGGAGTTCATTCATACTCGTCTCATTAATACTTCGCCAGGTACGTTCTTCATTTTGCTTTGATGTTTTATTCGTGTGTATTGGTGATATGTTTTTTCTGCATGGTGTTGAGCATATTTTCTTAAACGTATTATTTGTTTTGAGAATTTTTTGTAAGTCCGATTTTAAACGGAAATTTTCTAAGTTTAAATTTTCAATTTCACTATGAGCGCTTGACAATTGCATCGTGAGCTTTTTTATTTGGTCATGTAAATCACTAATGTCGCTGTTATCATGTAGACTACTGTCTGGTATGCTCATCATTGTGGTATCAAATATGGCTTTTTCACTACTATTTGTTATGTTGGACAAGTTAGTTAATGAACTTGACCTATATGGTTTACGACAGGTGATATATTCGTTCGGTGAGGCCATTTTTCTTCCCTGTTGTATTATTAGTTTAAAGACGATGCTATTAAATTATAATAAATAATATCACGTCTTGATCCCGACAAGAAAACAATTTTCTACCAAATTGTTTTTTTTTATAATATATGGTAACACTTTTAGTTCCACTACTCGCCACTTGAGGCAAAATGTGGCAGTAGTAGTACTACTTATTAGTTCAGCTATTCGCCGCTTGGGGAGATTATGGCGCTGGATGTTAAGTATTCATAGAGGTCAAAGTTCAACTTTCGAAATATTTTTCTTAACTGTTTTTGTTTTTATAAATATTTTACTAATGATGATAAGAGTGTCACTAAAATATATAGATTATTGTCACTGTTTATGGTTGTTGCATTATTAAGACCATCATTTTGTTTAATAACTTTAGCACTGTAGTTTGTTTAGCACTGACATCAAATTATGTTTTTTTTTGTCGTGGTATTGTCACTTGTCGTAGGTCGTCACAAATAATGTCACTTAAGTCTCATAGTTCTAGAAGTCGTTTGCACTAGTATTTACAATTTCCTGATCACAACTAATAATTATATTTCAATTTTAAATACGCGGCTTATGTAAACATTGCTGGTGTTGCCAGCTGTGTGATGTAAAATGATGAAATATGAATTTAGTAGCCCGTTGGCCTGGTTCAGCTTCTGATGCCACTATATTTAACAACTAATAAAAATTACAGGTAACTTTTCTATTATATTACAGCATTATAAAGCAAGTTTTGTGACCAAATAATTGAATTTAGTACCTATCCCGAACTACATCTTTTATCAGCTCAGTGTGAAAGTAGATTGCACGGTCACAAATGGCTGCTTGCAGACATTGCATATCTTTTAAACCTTACACCTTTGTTAAACCCTCGATTACATTATTTAGGTGTACTAGTACTTATTTAAAATGATATTTATTTTAGGTTTTATAAGAAAACTAACATACCCGGTGTTATAGAATGTATAGATAGCACATTATTTGCTATGATGAGACCTAAGGAGAATGAAGAAAGATAATATATAATAATATTACTGTCGCAAAGGATATCATGCAAGAAATGTTCTATTGGTAAGTTCAGTGAAAGAAACACATTTTTATTTGGATATCAAACAGTATAACAATAATATCAAATTACATAAGTACATTTAAAACCTAATCATTTATGTTATATTAAGATAATAACACCAAAAAAACCAATGTATTATTTTACTTTAAACAAAGTGTAAGTAATAAGTATTTTTTACTCTAATTGCAGATAACAGATGCAGATTTAAATATAATACATGTGGGTGCTTCATAAGGTGGATCATGTCACGTTAAACAGCCTGGCACCTCAATTAAATATTCATCAATATCCTGAATCAATATTTTTTTTAATGTCAAAAATTAGATAGTATTAAACAAATATAAATCATTGAGGTTGTTGTATTTTGTCAGTTTTGTTTCTGTTGTTGTTTCCTTGATCGTGTTTGTAAACATGAACGAGAAAGTGTTGTGTGCTGAACTGATATTGATTATGGTGACAAAATTCAAATATTAGCCTATAAGTACGTCAAAGAAGTATAACTTCTAACGCGTGTACATAAGTACACACACCCCTTTTTTTTTTCTCACCATCGACATGTGCAACTTTGAACGCAGAACTCCTCGATAAACTTGACCGTCTTCTAAATAACTGCATTCGATTTGTTTTGCCCATACGTCAGCGTAGGGAGCAAAGAGCGTGAACCACCTTGTTTCCTTTTCTTGTTTCTCCTACATCCCCTAGTTACCTTGCTCCCCACTTTCAGTATATTTGTGCTAACCACAATATGAGTCTGTAGTCATCGGAGAACCGTATTCTACATTGTCCCTCTCACAGCACTGACTTAATTCACCGAGCATTCTTCGTCCAGTCTATTACAATGGAATGCGCTTCCCTAGGAAATGAGAATGACAGCCAACTGTTTATCTTCTAAACATAAAGTTCGCGAGTTTCTTCTCAAAAAGTCGGCAGTATCGTCACATTGTTAATTCTTTCCCCATTGTTTGTTTATTTTTTTAGTGTATCTGTGTATCTATAATTTATGTCATGTATGTTTAAAATATTTTGTTTTATATTTATAGTATTTTATATATCCATATTGTATAAATTAATAAATACTATTTTTTTTTTGTTAGAAAATGCTTACGGCATTAAGTCCACCTCTATACTTTGTGCTTATATTTGAGGACTTGTAAATTGGCTTGCTGTTGTCTTGATTTGTTTTTCACTTTTTTGTTGAGCTTTTTAGTACAAACTATATGTGTCTTCATTAGTACAATAAATATTTATTTAAAATAAACGCTGCCCTACACTAAGAATTTCTCCTGTATCGTGGGTGCTTTTACAACACTGAAACTCACACACACAAACAGCCGAAAAATTAATTGCGTGTCGCCTGTCTTTGCGGAGTCCAAGGAGCCTGTCCGGACACGACCCTTCACATGGTGTCGAACTCGACGTCGCGGTCGGCGACGCTCGCCATACGCAGTAGGGCAGTGGGAGCAGAAGATCGGGTGCAGACTGCGCGCTGCTCGCTTGCCTGGGGCCAGTGCACAACTGTAACAATTCATACAACCCTGAAGTCAACTATGAGCTTATGTTTGTTTCCCAGTTGTAACACTTATACGTTCTGAATATTCATTAGAAAGCATTGTCCTGATTTGATTGACCTATTTTCTCTCATCAAACAAGGCGAAACGAAAACTAAAGATAACGCTCCCACCCGCTTCCCGTGGGAGCCGGCGCGCGTACTTGACGATCTCATGTAACTCGCCTTCTGTGTGCAGGGACGTGAAGCTGAACATGCTGCAGCGCGTGCCCGAGCTGCACGACTGCGCCGAGCTGGGCGAGCTGTGAGTGTCCGCCAGTGACGTGCGTTGTGTGTGGCAGTGGCAGTGCGTGCGCTAACGTGTGTGTTCCGCAGAGACCTGTCGGGCAACGAGATCTCGTTGCTGGACGGCGGCTCGCTGCGAGGGCTGCGGCGCCTGCACGACCTGCTGCTGCCACACAACCGCGTGCGCCGCCTGCCCGCCGACGTGTTCACGCACACGCCCGCTCTGCAAGTGCTGTGAGTATACGCCCCGTGACGTCACGTCTTTCGCGGATTACCTTTACATTGCTTATGTCGCTGCAAATATGTTAATTTAAAAAGTTAAGTTGGGTTATTTTAATACAACGAATTTGACATTAAGTGCCAGCACAAGTCCTGAATGGTATTTATTGGCACATATACAATAACATTGGCCAACAATATCGTGTAATAATGTAATAATAAAATAATAGGGTAGATGTAGGCAATTCAAAAATGCGATGATGTCGCTTGCTACGTGGGCTAATCCTAAAGTTAAAATATCAAGCGCATCTGTTAAATATAGGTAATTTTAAAAGCTTAATTTGTAATGTTAATCATATTGAATGTAATTCACTTTATTCGTGAATGTAATAGCCTGACGTTTTTTTAACATTGAGTGTCATTTTGTTGTTGAGACACCATTGTTGAAGGACATCCAGATCGCTTTGAAGCTTCATACAATCACTCAGGTCAGATATTCTTCAATATATTTTTAAATTAGCAGCGTAGGCTTATACTTACAAGTTTACAAGAAGAAATAGTCGAACGATTAACTTTATTCGACTCGAACATTACACAAATTAAATAAACAAATTACACATAAATATTATTTTTGCTCAAAATTTGGTCAACATAATATGTTCACCGCCGCCACTCTTAGTCCGATGCATTATATTATAATAATCAGTGAGAGAGTCAGAGTGGCGGTGATACCCGCACGCGTCGCTAGATGACACTGACTGTATTTTAAAACTCGCTTGCGTTGCTTTTTCGAAAACCTTTTATGGTGAAGTAGCAACCAGCCGCGTTACAGTCGTTCACGACATTCTTAGAGTTAGAAACTTCAGAAGTTATTGGATATATTGTTGGTATTCATTTTATAACTTCCTTTAGTTTCATATTCATGCTGATTCGGACCCGGCCATCATGACATGGACGCATTGAAACATGACGGCTGGCATTCATTTCAAAAGATATAATCCATCCAAATTTAGTAACACATAAATGTTTTTGGTTTACGCTTGCTTTATCACATTTACAATAGGCAGCGTTATAGAATCGGTGTTTTTAATTGGTAGGGTTTCCGTTTAGCTCATGTTACGAGTTTAATTGTAATCTATTCGATGCACGTTTATTCGATATCGACCACGGTAAGATGATGTCGTTTTACTTTGGCAACTCATGGTAAGCGTAACGATGGTTGTATCGTGTCCGTGTAGTAAACGACAGTTGTGTCATCGCGATGCGGAAAGGCTCCAACAGCTTACACTGACCAAATTGTGTCCAACAGAGAGTTTTGGTACCTTCTATGTACTTCACAAACGTCCACTGAGAGTCAATTCGTTCGGCGCCATATTTAGTTAATAATATTCCATTCCGTGGCGTGCAATACTTGACAGTTCAACTTGTACTAGTAGAATCAACACTTCAGTCGTCTTCTGTATTTTAACTTAGGTGAGGTTTGGGGGTGGGTCTTCATGATGAGGCAGTAGTACCTACTGAGGGACGTTCTGTTGCAGGAACCTGGATAGCAATCTCATCGAGCACATTGACATGGAGACATTCGTGCCCATCTCCAAGCTGAAAGACTTGTACGTACTCCACTTACTGTTGTATTGTAGTAGCATTGCGTACTCGCACTGAGCACCTCTCGCGACATATGCAATGCGTAATGAAAACTTGTGTGCTGTACAAGCTGTGCGGCGTTTGTAGCTACAAACCTGACTATATTAAGGCCTTGGTCACTGCAGCTCTTTAGCAAACATACTCTCCACAACTATGAACTAATCGCCATAATTCACATACTGAATGTTCTCCATGCAGAAACGTAGGTAACAACGTGTTCCCGTGGCTACCGGGCGCCGGTCTGCAGCACCTGCTGCATCTGAAGGTGCACAACAACCCCAATCTGCGCCACTTCCTCCCGCCCGACATGCTGCCCCGGATACAGGTACACCCTCGTCCCGCAGCCACGCTCAAATAGTAGCGAGCGAGTAGACCGTGCAGTGTGGGACATTGAACATTATCAGTCTTAGAAGCTTATATAATTAAATAATTTACCTTGCAATCTATGTATGTTTGAATAGAATCATCAGAAGAATTGGCAATACACACACGAACCCGAACGAATTACCACCTTTTTAGTTTTTGTATAAATTTGTGTAGAAAAAGGAAGTGTAGGTGGGGTGTGATGTGGTGTGGAGAGAGGTTGTTTGAGGGTGTGTGTGGTCGTGAAGAGAGTGGTGTGTGTGTGTGTATGTGTGTGATGCTGCAGGTATTACCATATTCAATTTGAAAAGAAGGATATTTATTATACGCCTAGATTAATTTTGAAATAAGTTCTTCTGTACGGAAATAATCTTGAGTATATAGCCAGTTTTGTAATTTAATTTTGGTATCGTGCTTGTTTAAATTATTTACTGGGACGTGTTTATTGACCCTTCTGTAAATAAGTGAACTTATTACGTAAACCTGGCGGCTAACAAAAGCCGTTTAGTGAGAGATAGATGGGCATGAACATTTGGCGTTACGGGTGGTTGGATCTAATGGAGGAACCTGACTATGCTTCCTGGCATTGTGCACAAAGAGCTGCCGCACAAGAAGTACCCTACCTTCCGCATACAATTCATTTGTAGGATATCTATACGGTCTACCTAGCACCACCTTTTATACAAGAAGTATTCTACAGATTTGTCCCCCGAGTAAATGGTCCTAAGTAATAGAACGTCATTATTAATCCAACATGGCGGAACGCTGAAGATATGGAGTAGTTATTTTTTATGCACTCCCACAATATGTGTATCAAATAAAGGGCTAATTAAAATGTACAAAAACTAAAAAAATAATTAATAGTAAAAAATAATGTTCTGAAAAAATGTTTTGTTTTGTAAATCAAACTAGACTGATATTTTTTTTCAATTTTTACTCTGTGTTAAATACTGAATGTTATAGAAGGGAATTTTATTGTCTTTGGAAATGGAAGAAATAGTTTTTTAAACACGGAACGTTTTTATTGACAAGAGCTTTTTGTCAGAAGAAAATTGCAGTCAGTTGTTATGTGTGGTAGGTGTTCCTTAAGGCAGTGTGCTCGGACCACCGTTGTTTACCATTTATATTAACGACTTGCCAAAGGCTACGTTTCAACCCATGACATTATTTGCTGATGACAGTACTGTTTCAATTGCATGTAAGGACATTAATAATTATAAATCTGATATTAATAATTCAATGACATCTATAATATCTTGGCTTAAAAATAATAATTTAAAAATTAATTTATCAAAAACAAATATTATGCACTTTGGACAAAGATTGTATAATCCATTAAACATAAATTTGGTTCATGATGATGTCGTCATAAATGAAGTAACTAATGTCCGATTTCTTGGTTTAAATATAAACAGTAAGCCAAATTGGACAGAACACATTGACAAAGTATGTAAAAAAATCAATAGTCAATCATATGCTTTGTACCAACTTGTTCCGTCCGTCAACACTGATGTATTACTCCAGGCTTATTATGGACTTTTTGAATCTGTCCTCAGATATGGCATTATGTTTTGGGGCAATTCAACAAATAAAGATATGGCATTTATAATGCAAAAGCGATGCCCACGTGCCATGTTTGGCATCCAAAGTACGGAGAGCTGTAAGCCACTTTTTATAAAACATAAAATACTCACACTTCCGTCGCTTTATATTCTGGAAATAGCCGTCTTTGTCAAAAATAACCCTCATTTGTTTCCTCGGGTATCTGATTTAACCGTATAGTTCGGTACGGACCCCTTCGGGGGCTCGACATTCAAACCTCCGCTGGCTCGGTACTGGCCCCGAAAGGGGTCGGACATTTAAGTCATATGACCTCCTCATTATTTTTGTAAATATTTTATTTTCTGGTTAAAAAATAATATGGGTGTGCATTCATTAAGATAGTAGAATAAAAATCTCATATGTAAACGTCATTAGAAGTTCTTTAATTATTGAGTAAGTTTCTTAATTATGTCTTATAAAATCCAAATGTGTAAATTACGATCATCGCCATTTTGATGGCAGTGTAGGTCGACGCTAAAAATCATAAAAAAGTAGGTTTTCGGACATTTAAACTCCACATTATTGGGCATGATTAACGTGTCCTTTTATTACGTGAAGAAATCATTCGTAATTAAACTTATATTAGCAGTGGTAATGATACATTTTGAAATCTAAAGTCGAAGTATCGCGCCAATCGTGCTTGTTTACATTTTTCATTCCACATTATATCACACGGACGCGAATAGATTCTATAACAAATGAGACAAATATCATTGCAAATATTATAAATAACATGAACATGCCCAGATCTTATCGTTATTTGCAATAATAGGACCATTAACACGTAATATTCATAACCACTGCTAAATTCACTTTCGAAAATGACGTCCATTTCTTTTTTTTTTAATTTTGTGATGTGTAAATGCGATTATTTCAATCGATTATTTTCTTGTAAATTAATCAATTCGAATAATTAAAATAAGGAATATTAGAAATTGATAGATGAAAATTAGAATAATTTTGTAATACGTGTAAAATACTATAAATATTGATAATAATATTTTTTACGCCACTAAAACCGACTCAACAACAAACAGTAGAATCTGATCTATGGCTAAATTCGCGCCAATTTTATTTTCAGATAAAAATTCAAATAAGGAATGCGCTCGCTGTTCGAATTTATATTAAAATGTTTATTTGCTATTTTATTAATAATTTGGTTTTGTATCTACTATTAGAATGTGAATTGCAATTAGAAATAAATAAGGTTGAATATAGAACGACCTTATCTTGGTCAGTAAAAAAAATCAGCCAAGATAAATTATATTTGTTCGACAAAATTGTTTGTAGTATGGTTGGATTAGTTATTTGGAAAGCGTTTTCATTCTTTCCTAAATCATGGCTCGTAGACCAAAGTGTTCTTGGAGTGGAAGCCTTGGGGTAAAAATGGTCCCTCTAGGCCATTTTTACCCCAAGGCTAATAATATACCACAATTGAGATGGAAAAAAATCCCGGAAGTCCTTAAATTCCAAAAAATAGAGATACACTATTTAAAAATACTTTTTAGGGTTCCGTACCTCATAATAAATAACACAACCCAAATATCAAATCTGTGGTCCCTTGAAGCTGTGAAAAAACAACCCTCCAAGTCTACGCAGAGAAAAGATATGACCGTTTATGTCGTCAGTTTGTACGGAACCCTTGGTGCGTGAGTCCGACTCGCATTTGGCCGGCCTATTTTTAATAGGCTAAATCGCTTACTGCTACGCAAAGGTCTCCTTATTAGCATGACCTACAAAATTGGTTGCCGCGAAACCGTTTGACAGCAAATGTCCCTACCAAATCTTGGCGCATAACAAAATAATTAAACCATAACAAAAAACCGGCCAAGAGCGTGTCGGACCACGCTCAGTGTAGGGTTCCGTAGTTTCCCGTCCGTCACAATAAGTGTTCCCACTTATGAGTTTATTATTTGTTTGACGTTGAACACTAGGGAATTGTATTTTATTATTATCCAAGTATGGGAACAAACTTAGTCCAGAAATTATTTTGTACAACTTTTTTTTTTGTACAAAAACTGTTATGTCAATCAAGTTCAAAATAATTTTCATAGAAAGTCCTTATAAAGTTCTACTTTTCAGATTTTTTTCATATTTTCTAAACTTATGGTTCAAAAGTTAGAGGGGGGGGGGGACACATAGTTTTTTACTTTTGGAGCGATTATTTCCGAAATTATTGACATTATCAAAAAATGATTTTAGTAAACCCCTATTCATTTTTAAATACCTTTCCAACAATATATCACACGTTAAGGTTGAAATTAAAAAAAAAATCACTTCCCCCTTTACATATAGGGTGGCTACCCTAATAAAACATTTTTTTCCAATTTTTATTTTACCACTTTGTCGGCGTGATTGATATACATATTGGTACCAAATTTCAGCTTTCTAGTGCAAACGGTCACAGAGATTAAGCGAGGACGGACGGACGGACGGACGGACAGACAGACATGGCGAAACTATAAGGGTTCCTAGTTGACTACGGAACCCTAAAAAAAAGCACGAGACAAAATGCTGTTGTCTTTCTTTTCTAATCGATATCATAGATATTTGTACAACTATAATATCTATACTAGAATAATATGCCATCTCCATAGGTAAATTCCTCAATGGTCCCAAAACTTTTTTGAAAATTTACTCTATTACGATTATCGATTAGGTTGAATGCAACTTTTTAATCGTATTGATGGAACTTAGTTTTACGGTCAGCACTAAGAAATGTCATATTGCAACACATTTTGTAGTATTTTTTGTCGAGATTTGTATCGTGTTTTTTTAATAATTTATATGTAAAATGGCAAAAATAAGAATGCAAATGGAATGTCACTGTTTTTATTTTGGATTTCCGATTTTATTATCAAAGGGTTATCTTATTTATGTGCATTATTTCCAGCGTTTTTAAAGTACCTAATTTTTGGAAGGGTGTAGTAATTTGTATTTTACACACATTTTACAATAGATCGACGCTGTTTTATCGACCATAGGAGGTTTTTGGAAATATAAACCTCAAACTTATCATATTAAACAGCCCCTGTGACTTATTTTTAAAAACAAAATTGAATGCTGTAAATTGATGAAAATTCTTGAATTTCATGACAATTCGCGTCACCCCACCGATTCAGCTGATGTGTCATGTGTCAAAATCCTGTCGTGCAGAGTGGATAATAAGACGTAATCGCCGAGACCCTTATGGATTTGTAATAGCAACGCTAAGTTTTCCCGTTTCGTCCCTCTTTCTCCCTCATGAGACGGACATAGGCTATTTTTTTTAAAGAGTGGGATCACTCTTTAAAAAAAAATAGCCTATGTCCGTCTCCTAGTTCCCAACTATCTCTGTACCAAAATTCATCAACATCGGTTTAGCCATTAAAGCGTGAAGAGGTAACAAACAAACAAACTCACTTTCGCTTTTATAATATTACTAGCTGTTCCCCACGGTTTCACCCGCGCTGCTCAGCACCTGTTGGTCGTAGCGTGATGTTATATAGCCTATGTTACTCGGGGATAATGTAGCTTTCCAAAGGTGAAAGAATTTTTGAAATCGGTCCAGTAGTTTCGGAGCCTATTCATTACAAACAAACAAACAAACAAACAAACAAATCTTTCCTCTTTATAATATTAGTATAGATAGTACCTAAGGATTGAGGTTGAACTCTTTTAAAATACGTTTGAATAAAGTAGAATTTCTGAAGAATCTTTCTGAGATTTTTTGTGAAGAATGTCAATAAGTATTAAAATCACCGCTAATTATTATTTTTCGATTTTTCCTATAGCAAAATAATTGTTGTAACAAATATGTCAAATTATTATAGAAAATATTTAACTTAGTATTATTTGGAACTCTGTATATACATACTATTATAATTTTATGATCAGTTAGCTCGATTGCGTAACATTCAAACACATTTGGAATGTTAACACTTACTTATCTGATTCAATTTCTGTAAATCGAATGGAGTTGTTCACTAGTATACAAGATCCACCATTTCGTTTTAGTCTAGTGAAACATGCAGCCATAGTATAGTTAGGGATGTTCAAAAAGTCAACGTCACTCTGCTTCATATTGTGCTCTGTAAAGCAGAGAATATCGAAGCAATTACTAGAGGTTGCAAGTGAGTCTAAGTAAATCGTTATTAAGTCGCTTTTTGAGAAGAATCCATTTATGTTTTGGTGCATTATGCATAGGCGAAAAAACTGTTGGTCGTGAACATCAGTATTGTTACAAGAACAGTGTGAATTAGGTGTATCGCATAGCAAAGGGTCTTTCATTGCCGCGGTCTTGTTAGCAAACATATAAACATAGCTTTTCAATTCATGGAATATATTTCTTTTTCCGTAATTATTAATCCGACCACTACGTTTTTCAAACATGGTGTAGTCGCATGATAAGTTGATAAGTTTAAGTTTGAATCAAATAGTGTAGCATAATTATAGTTTTGTATAGCCTGATAAGAAAGACCACTTAACATTTCTACTCTAAAGTTATACACAGTTGAATAATAATAAAATTAATAAACGCGCGACTAGAACATTCGTGTCGGCCATGTTGGCTCTCTCTTCTCGAAGAGCCTACGCTACGCTGCGCACTAAGTACACTACACTTACACTACACACTACACTTTTATGTCTAATCTTAATTTTCACTAATAATGTAGCTTAATAGTATTTATGCAATAAACTCACTGAACAGCCAAGTTTTAGTAAAACTTGGCTTTCACTTAGAAGATTTAACAGTTGGTAAGCAAATTATGATATTGGTACGATTTATAGTTGACAATGTTTCTCGTATAGCTATTGTTAAGTCAAAATAATTATTAGCTTGTTGAAAGTCATTTTCTCTTAAATGTAATATATAAAATTCTCGTGTCACAATTTTCGTTCCCATACTCCTCCGAAACACCTGGACCGATTTAAACGAAATTTTGTGTACATATCGGGTAGGTCTGAGAATCGGCCAACATCTATTTTTCATACCCCTAACTGAGCAGCGAGTGAAACCGCTGGGGACGGGTAGTATTATATAAATATCCTTTACTAGCTTCCGCCCGCGACTTACGTACGCGTAAAATAGTTAATTTGGGCTAGCGCTAATTTTAAACCGCGACTTCGATTATAATGTATAAGTGAATAGGTACTGGGTGTTATCAGCAGAATTCAATAAGTTGTGCTGCCTGCGAGTTCTATTCATTGTTGATCTTGCATTTTGTTGAGCTAATTGGTAGGAATGTTCCCTTTTTAATGGTTAACTAAAAGTTGATCGTAGGCCTACTGGAGTCTCAAATTCTGGGATATCGTTGTGTTTTTTATGTATTTTATTTATTTAGAAAACCAACGGCTATACATATAATGCATTATAAATAAATATAAAATAGTTTAGTAAAGCTAATAATAGCTTTCCCTTTATAACTTAAATAATGTTTACCATGCGAACGGACAAACAAACAAATAAAATAATGGTTTTAAATTAGAAACAAAGGTTAAATACACTATAGTTATTTAAAACTAAGATAATTGTACGCTCACCCTCAACAAACGTCACGTTAGTACGTGTCCCTGCTAAAGGTGTGATGTACATGAAAATATGACAAGTTAAGACGCCTAATAAGACCTACGACCCTAACAGTCCCTATGGCCCTACAGCCCTAACCTACCATATAGCGATGATAATATATAAGTATATATATATGTTCAGGATGTCTGCACCAATGCGACCTACGGGTACAGACGGAAAGCCGACAGGAACGTCAGGTTCAGGAAGGGGTAAACTCACTGCCAGCCCGCAGACTCACGGGACTGATCAGAGATGGCTAAGGGTGTCTTGGCCACAGTGAGGGGTAATGAGACAAGAATATAACATTCAAATCTGATTTATTTACAAAATGTTACAGCTTATATACTAGTTTTTCTTATTGCACACTACTATAGGTGTTTAATTGTGTACTATACGTGTAAGATGCAACTCTTCAATATTAGTTATCTGGGTCGCACATGATCGGCGCCGAATGCTGAGTCAATGTCCAAAGGTAACGTTGGTACATTGAACAATAATTTTAATTATAATTAAAAAAAATAAACATGGTAAATGCTTATTGGTGTACAGAACGTAGCTGCGTGCTATTTGTTTTTATTGATAATCTTCTTAATCTTTTTAACCTGAGCTTTAAAACTCGGTTTTGTATAGTTAAAAATATCAACTTGTGAGAAGTTATTGTTATATGTTCGAGCAATACAAGTGAGTACACAATTACTAGCATAGTTAGTTGCATGCCGAGGTACATGTAACATTGGCGTATGGCGGGGGCGTCGAAGGGGAGCATTAAATTTGACCTGTGATAACAAATCCGGACAGTCCAGCCTACCGTTCAGTATGTCGTAAAGTAGACACATTTCCAACAGTATACGTTGTTCATCGAGTGTTAACAATCCATGTGTCCGACAGCTAATTTCGTAGGACATAAGAGGTTTGCGGAGGCGATAGTTAAGGTGGTTTATAAACCCGTTCAATTTGATTTTTATATATAATATATTGAGGGGACCATATTGGACACGCGTATTCTAGGACGCTGCGAACATAAGCAAAATATACAAATTTAAGCGCTTCAATGTTTTTAAATACCTTGCAGGATCTGAAGACAAATCCTAAATTGTTGTAAGCTTTGTTAGTAATAAGGTCTATGTGATTTGAAAATGCCAATTTCTTATCAAACATGACTCCTAAGTCACGCACTATCTCGACTTTATCAATAGTTATTCCATTAAATTGGTACGAGTACGTTATAGGGTTCTTTTTTCTTGTGTAACTGATGCATTGACATTTATTGACGTTAACTGTGATCTTATTTCGTGTGTAGTAATTATGTAAATTATTAAGGTTTTGTTGGAGAGCTAAAGAGTAAAATAATTTTCTGTCGTCAGCGTACATTAAATGTTCAGAGTGTTTAAAAGAGTCAGTAATATCAAATAAATATGCATTATAGAAAAGAGGTCCCAAATGGGATCCTTGTGGTACACCGCTAGGTATGTCAATGAAGTTAGAACGATAACCACCCAATACTACAGCCTGTGACTTTTTGAATAAGTATGATTTTACCCAATGTAGTAGATCGCCGCGTATGCCCAACTTATTTAATTTGCTGAGCGGGATGCTGTGATCCACGCGATCAAAAGCTTTCTCGAAATCAGTGTAGATCACATCAACCTGCCTGCCATTGTCTGAATTTTCAAGGACAAGTTTGAAAAGCAAGCTAGATTAGATACAGTCGAACGCTTTTTCAAGAATCCGTGTTGTTTAAAAGAAATACCTCTGAGAATATCAGGATATATAGCATTGTACACAAGCTTTTCAAACACTTTACCTAAAGTATTAAGAATGGAAATACCCCTGTAGTTTTCAATTTTCACTCGTGAACCTTTCTTATGTATGGGAATTATAAATGCTTTCTGCCATTCATTTGGGAATGTACCTTATTTTAGAGATAGGTTAAAGATGAAAGTAATAGGATGTGCTAGAGACTTCGCACAACTTTTCCAAAACAGTGGTGGTTTTCCATCACAGCCTGGACCCTTATCCGTACCTAAAGTGCTCAGTGACCCCTCCACTGTTGAATGAGTAAATTGTAAGTCAGTTATGATATCAACACAGCCATCATCAACATCTGTGTCCCCTAAACTAGCTTGGTCATAGTCAGAGGGTTCACCAAAAACATCATGGAAGAAGTCACCAAATGCTTCGCAAATATCTTTACCCTCTGTGTAGTTTACGTTGTTGCGGGACAACATTTTCGGATAACTTGATCCTCTACGCAAATGTTTTATGTAGGACCAAAACGTTTTGGGGTTTTTTTTCAAGTTATTTTCAGTTTCATGTAAGTATTTACTATAGCAAAGCTCCTGAACATATCGCTGTCTATCCCGCAACAATGCAAACTCATCGTGATCGAGCCGGTTACCGAAACGTTTCCAACGAGAATGCACCTTACTGTTTCTTTAATGATTTTTATAAGCGAGCTGCTGTACCAAATGGGATATCTGCGAGAACCCACTGTTCGACTGAGTGGTACGTGTTCATCGATTCCTGTCTGAATCGCGTCATAAAAACTACGGACAGCGCAGTCCGTTGATTCTTTTTCCAACGTCGAGTTCCCGTCAATCAGAGCAAAATAATTATTTAATGAGTTATAATTGGTTTTACGAAAATTACGTCTTGGTGCGGATAACTCACGGAATGGAGAAATTTCAAGGTCAGACATTTGTATAGCCAACACCGGATGATGAATGTCAACTTTTGTTAACGGATGGACACATTCGTTTATGTGTAACAGCAAGTTAGAAAACGCTAAATCAAGTGTATGGCCTTTGTGATTAGAAAGTGCATTGTATTGCGTTATTCCCAAAAAACACAAATCATTCACCAAGCTCATAGCTGCATTTTGTACTTCGACGGCACCTTGTTTTAAAAATGTTGGCCCACCCACATTCCATTTAATACACGGTAGATTGAAGTGTCCAATTAGTAAATAGTTAATATTTTTCTTGTTGCGAGATAACGAGTTCGTAACACTTTGCAAAACAAAATCTATATCTGACGCTATCCTATAAGCATCTGGCGGTACGTAAACAACACTCACATAAAGATTATCCGATGTCGACAGGGCGCGGGCCGGTATTATTATAGTCAAAAGTTCTGTGCCAATGGTATTAGTCTCACAGTCATTACACCATGCACGGTGCACCTAACTCATGTCACGAGAGTATCATTACACCGCCACCCGACGATTTGCCAGTGGTAGCTAGGTCGCGGTCCTTACGGAATACGTCATACCTATCATCGCAAAATTCGTTATCAAAAATGCCGCTGTGCAGCCAAGTCTCCGTCATGATTATTAAATCATAACTGTTGCCTAAAATGTTTTGGCGAAGTTGCGTCATTTCAGTTCGGAGGCCACGGCAGTTCTGGTAGTATATATTTAAGTTACGGGGATGCATTGTAGTGAGTAATTCCTACTAAAAACTTATTTGGAAATCTTGTACGTAAATGACCAATTATTATATTTAACACATCAAGTAACTCGCGGGTTTAAAGGCGGCAAATAGTAACACTTAAATGGAACGGCACAACTTGAAATAAGAGGATGTAATGCACAACTATTATGTTATAATGAGTAAACTTCATATCTAATATAATACGACAGATATCGACGTGTGTTAACAAATCGGTGATAATTATACTGCAATGTGGGTAAACTGACACTGACTCGTAAAAATAATTTAGACAAACAAACAACACGTATAGTATGTGCCCTACATGTAGGTGCAATCTTAAATTGCATGACTAAATCATCACTTTGTATTTTAAACCTAATTTTATATACCTTTAGAATAAATAAAATTAATCTAATATTAATGTTTGTCTGCAAATATTTATCCGAAAAATAATATGATAGACTTGAGTTGATTTTCCGGCGTTTTGTACTTTTAAAAGACACTTTATTACACATATAGGACAAATAGTATTTAAATATAGTCTGTAAAACTAAATTTAAGCCATCGCAGCCCACCACACAATGCAAGACGCGATCATGCAAATATGAGATGTTTGTAATGTATCGCACGTCTTCATAGCGCATATCCTTTACACACTCACCATTAGCCGCACACACACAGGTACTTTGCTCGAACATAGAACACTTAACATAGAACTCATTAAAGTTAGACTTGACAAAAACAAACATTAAACAAACAACTCCATTCCGTAACAAGCTAATCAGACAATCCCTAGAAAATACATTTACACATACACAACTAAGCACACAAGAGCGAGACAAAAAGTAAATAAGAGTAAACCACACGAATGTTTAGAAATGATGTCCTAGACGATTTTTCTTAGGTCTTCCTCGTCCGAAATGAAGATAGCTGGAATTGTTGCTGCTTTCCTTACATAAATCCTGCAGTTTTTTGTCCATATGTATTGATATTCCTTAATATTGGCTATTTCTTTGGTCTTCTTTAACAGATTCTTGTTGTACGGCGTTAGATGTCCATTTATATACACCGGGACGGCACTGGCTTGAATATCCAGATCTTTTGTTGACAAACGGCGCTTACGGGCTAGAGAAATAATGTTATCCTTCAGCTAGCGGGTTCGCAGTTTTTCTACGATATTTCTTGGCCTACCCTGAACCTTAAACTTTGCAGTCACTCTGTTCACTTGAAGGATATCGTCACTTCTCATGTCAATTTCAGTGTGTTTACCAACCTTTAAAATGATTTCATTTAAGTTTTCACTGTCAAACTCAGGTATACCAACAATTTCAATATTGAGATGTACGTTACGCCTATAAGGCCTAAAATTGCAGATTTTGTATGTGGAGTTCTTATCGTTCTTATCTCGTTAGTCAGCCTTTTTGTTGCCTTTTCTATATTTTTTTGTTTTAAGTTCATAAGTTGCCATTGTTTTCTTTAGTTCTGTGTTTTCAATAGACAGGTTATTACATTTTTCGTGCGCAGTCTGCAGTTGCGAATTTAAGTCATTGATTTGACGTTTGTGGTCCTCTAATATTTCATTAACTTCGTATAATATAATATTTGCTACGCTGCTACTGGTGGCGCCCCCTATTGTCGAATCGTTAGAACTATTTTCGAACGTTGGTATTTCTGTATCAGATCGTCGTCGCCGTTTACGTAGTGTGATATTCTCGAAGAAACTCCTATGAAAATATATATAATCATCTAATATCTTTCAAAAAGTTGTAATGCTTTAGCGGGATTCGAACTCAAGTCAAATAGATTCTATAATACGGTAGTCCGAAGCAAACCGTCTGAGGTAACCGCTGCGTCAAAGTGCTCATTACATATATAAATGAATTAGGTGTCTTGTTGGTTCTTGATCTATAATAGTAGTATGAATTAAATGTCGAGCAGGTCCAAAGTTCAATCTTTAGTGAGACGAATGTTTTTTGCGACGCTTACGGTTTGAAATAATTGTGAGTCGTAATCTTTTTCGTTGTGTTTGCACTTACTGTTTTTGCTGGATTATGGTCAAAAAGTCATACGCACTATCACTAGCAAGCGTTTATATTTACATACACGCACATTTTAAGTCACAAAAAGTTCAATGATTTCCGAAACTTAGTAGCTTTTCAAACCGTTTTTTTATGTTGTTCACTTCATTACAGACGAATATTTTTCTATAATAAGACGATCACATATTCTGGTGTGTCGTTTCACTGATTAACTTAATTTAGTCATTTAAATACCTACTGCTATATTATTTATTAAAGATTTTAAATGACATAGCTATGATTTCTGAGTTGACGTTTCGTGACAGTTCATGTCAAACTCATCGCTCCGATCGCTTACCCTTACTTCCAAGATTTAAATTATTTCCTCTCACTGGCAACGTCCGTGAGCAAATCCATACTACATCACAAAAATAAAAAAAATCAATCTCACTCCGGAGAGTTGTCGAGAACTGGTCACTCAATAATGAATGCGCAGACGCTGGTGCTGTCGTACGCGCACCAATGCTGCGAGTTCTGGCCACTGATGGAGGAGACGGAGGAGGAGCTTGCAACCGAGTCGCCGTCCGACCTGGTGAACCTGCCGCCACAGCACATCGACCAGGCCGCCTGGGCCAACACCACCGACATCTGGTCACACTACTGTACGTACTCCGAGATTGAAACGCGCTCATTGCATCATATCACCCGACTTCTGGTGTTTATACCGAGTCTCTCCTGTTGGCAGTAAACACGTCGGAGCTGAGTGGCGCGGGCGCGGGAGCCGTGGAGCTAGGCAAGCGCAAGCGCAAGGTGCAGTGTCTGCCGCTGCCAGGTGACACAAACTTACGAAACTATCTACTTGACATTCTATGTATAAATATTGGTCTGTGCCAATGTTTGCCTTCGAGCGATCCTTAAACGGTTAGCCTCTTGGCAAGTGACACCCCGCTTGTACCTGTCCAGGTCCGTTCTTTTCGTGCGCGGATTTGTTCAACTGGTGGATACTGCGCTGCGGCGTATGGGTCATGAGTATGCTGGCGCTGATCGGCAACGGTACCGTGCTGTTCGTGCTTATCTTCAGCCGCAACTACATCGACGTACCGCGCTTGCTCGTCACCAATCTCGCCGCTGCCGACTTCTTCATGGGCGTCTACTTAGGTAATCATCTCTTTGATCTGCTTCGCTTAATTCAGCATCTAAACTGAGCTTACTACTGAGACTGAGAGACACTACTGACTACTGAGAGCTGATTCATCATGACTTTTAACACACAACTTACTACAGCAATAGGTTTATACATTCAATAACTGATGCGATCAATACTAAAGTTGTCGTCACAGTCTCAGGATGCCTTGCCCAAAAAATTATGTGTTGTGCAGGTTTCCTGGCATTGGTGGACTTGGGCACGCTTGGTGAGTTCCGCGCGCACGCCATCGCGTGGCAGATGTCAGGCAGCTGCAAGTTGGCGGGCTTCCTGGGCGTGCTCTCTACCGAGCTGTCCGTGTTCACGCTGGCCCTCATCACGCTGGAGCGCAACTACACCATCCGCGTCAACAAGCGCCTGTCGCTGCGGCACGCGGCCGTGGTGATGGTGGTGGGCTGGGCCTTCTCGCTGGCGGCCGCCGCACTGCCGCTGCTGGGCGTGTCCGACTACCACAAGTTCGCGGTGTGTCTGCCCTTTGAGACGTCCACCCCGGCTGCGCTGGGCTACGTGACGGCACTGCTCGTCATCAATAACGTAGCCTTCCTAGTGCTGCTGGGTTGCTACCTGAAAATGTATTGCGCCATCCGCAATTCGCAGACCTTTAACACCAACGAGTCGTGCATCGCCAAGCGTATGGCGCTACCGGTTTTGACGGCTTTTCTGTGCTGGTCGCCCATCACCTTCTTCGCACTGACTGAGGCGTTCGGCATGCAGCTCGTGTCACTAGAGCAGGCCAAGGTGTTCACGGTGTTCCTGCTGCCGCTCAACTCGTGCTGCAACCCCTTCCTCTATACCATCTTCACCAAGCAGTTCAAGAAAGACTGCGAGCTCGTGTGCAAGGCCATCGAGGAGCCGCTAGTATTGCGCGCCATCGGGCGCTACCGGCGCTCGTCCAAATTCAGCAACCGACAGACGGCCGCCACCGCCAACAGCCCGGCGGAGCGCTCGATGCACGGCGGAGACGACGCCGCACCCGAGCCGTGCTGCCTGCTGCGCAGGCTGTGCGCGTGCGTCGCTGTCGTGCCTCGCGCGCCCGCCTACACTCGCTCGGGCTCCGTGTCCTTGTCCGTGAAGTTCTCGTCGTCGAGCTCGGACTCGGAGAGCACGTACAGCCAGTCGCCGCCTATGATGCAGCGCCTCGTGTCGTGGCTGACGGCGCGCAAGATGCCGGAGGACTCCAACCTATCGTCGCCTCGCAACGACGTCTCGTTGGGCTCCAACTTGACGGCGTCGACGGGCACGTGGCGCTCGGGCGACATCGCGGTGGACGCGGCCCGGCCACGGCTCACGCGCCAACCGGTCGAGTACAAGGTATGTCGATTCGACTTTTAAATAAATCAATCTCCAATTCGTTTCGAATCGAACATACTAGAATCGGTTCTAGTTCAAATCGAGCATTAAAAGATCGATTTTCGATTAATCACTCCAATTTCAAACTTGCTTAATATATGTGGATACAGGACATTTGATGACCATATAAACAAGTAGGTTACTGGAAACATAATATCACGCCTGTATTCCTTCGAAGGAATAGGTTGAGGTGGGGATCAAACGCAGGATCTTTTTACACAACTGTCCCAAAAAAGGGAATGTATGCGAGTTTCTTTATTCCATCATAACTTCTAAACGCCTGAACGGATTTACATGTATGGGGTATCATTAATTCTTGCAACATCCCGAGTAACATAGGCTATTGAAAAAATTTATATGTTATAGGCAATGTGTACAATGCAGGCATTCTATACAAAACCTAGGAAATGTATAGAATGCCGGGGTCGTTCAGGCAATGTATGAAATGATGTTCAATGTTTAAACTATTTTACACTTTACCTAGGAAATGTATAAAATACCTAGACATTGTATAGAATGCCAATTGAAGCACAGGCAATGTATGCAATCGATTTTTTGTGTGTAACGTAAATCATCAATGAATCCTCGATTCTTTGTAGAAGCCGATTCTCTTTTAGTACGCAGTTCTGAGTAAAACCTTGCTTTCATTAGTAAGTACCGCTGATCTGTAGAAGTGTACGACTAAACGCCGACACACAACACCGACGCAATGGTAAAAAAAAAATAGGTAGGTTAGGTTAGGTTAAAACTGTGACCTCCTACGCACGAGCCGAACAAGCGGAGCGAGCGGTGCCGCGGCTGCAGCCGGCGAGTGCCAAAAACGACCTGGGGGCCAATTCTCGATTTTAGAGATGGTGTCGAACTCGAAAAAAATGTGTAATGACGTAATTTTTTCGACAAATTTTAAAAGTTGCTATTCTGGGATCTCGAATTCGACATTTGTCGAAGGTTGACGTTCGAGTTCATGTCGAGTGCTTCTGAGCAGTAGAGATGTCATGTCGATTGTAGAGATATGTCATTTATGAGTGAGTTTGTTGATTTTTTGTTAGATTGTTATTGCGTTACATTGCAATTAAAAACTTCAGATTAAATAAAAATGTAAACAAAACAAAAAACAATTTTATAAGGTTTTGAAGGAACTGAAAATTCTTCAACTGTCAAGCTGATTATTTTTAGACTAAACGTTTCGTTTTACATAAAGAATGAAGTTTGATCAGCGTTTTAAAACAAAGTCATTTATTCACTTATAGTTTAATTAAAATGGAACGTACGATTCTTCCTAATGGTAACATTATCTTCACTCGACTCGACATTTTGACATTTTCGTGAAATTTATTTCTATTTTGACTGAGAATACGGAATTTTGTTCATTTCGACATGTTTTGGTAGAGATAGAGATATTTTTGATAGACATAGATATAGACTTTTACTCTCGAACTCGAGATAAATGGCTAAAATCGAGAATTGGCCCCCTGAAGGGCTTATTCCACTCTTATTATTCCAATCTTATCTTATTCCACTGAGGGAAAGAGACAGAGCTATACAGGGTGTCTAGCACCATCTCTTTCCCTCAGTGGAATAAGAACTGCTATAAGATGTCATAGTAGGGTAGCGTGTATTATAGAAAAAAGAGATGAGATAAAGTGAAACTTGTTTACGGGCTAGACCCGCACGCCGCACACACGTATCTCCTTCTCGTGGTCGTTCATTATACACATTGCCAATGTATGACATGAATCGTATTTTATACATTGCCTGAACGTTTTAGGCAATATGTGTAAAGCCTAGGCATTCTATACAATGCCGGATTATACACATTGCCTATAATATATATGTCGTAGGCATTTTGTAAGAATGATCTTTTTACATATGGCGTCGTCAATTTGCAAACGCGAAGCGCTTTATAAATTGCCGAAGGCATATTGTAAAATGTCGTAATTTTATAAAATACCTTGCAACCTTCAATTTATTCCCATTTCGTTTACCCAATTTTGCCTGTGTTGCACCAAAATATGTTAATTAAAATATGTCATAACGAGCATCAGGAAAAAGACAGCACTACAATAAAAAAGTGTTATATTTTTATCCATTTTCTATTAATGCAAGTCGTTACTGGTAGGGGGTCGCAGTTTTAACCTAACCTAACCTACGCATTTTTTTAGCATTCAGGAAAGAATATTTGGTGCACGATCAGTATTTTTTGTCTCTTTTTATTCATATCATGGTCACCCTGAAGCAGACATCATATACAAATAACGTGTAGATTGACATCATTCAGTTCAATAACAAATATGCCTTCGGCAATTTATAAAGCGCTTCGCGTTTGCAAAATGACGACGCCCTAAGTAAAAAGATCATTCTTACAAAATGCCTACGACATATACATGCAATGTGGCGGATATGATAAATAAATGAACACCCATAATATATGAATAATATTTTTTAAAGGATCATGACCATCAACGGTACTAGTTTTTCTCATGCATCAAGATAAAAATTATATCACAATTATTTTCTTTATTTTTGAAGACATTCTGCAATTAGAATGCCAATTTTGTATAGGGGTTTATTTTGTAAACTTAATAAGTTATGAAATTGTTTTGATAATAGTTATTTGTTATACAAGAGTGCAAAGTTGCTTTTTAACCGCGTGTTCAATTTTGATGACCGAGCAAGCGAAGGATTCTAAAATTGAATCACGAGCGCAGCGAGTGATTCAATTTTCTGAGCGTTAGCGAGGGAATCAAAAGAGCACGAGGTGAAAAATCTTTGCACTCGAGTGCAACACGTAACTTTTCATTCCACCTCAGCGAGGAAATGACTAAATGCAAAAAAAAGGTTTACAATCATAAGATAGGTACACTTTTATTTCAGTTTAGGTATTAATTACTACATTATGACAGGTAAGTATTCCAGAATAATCTTTAAATTATAACAAAATAATAGTAAGGTATAATTAAGAAAAATTTAAAGTAACGTTGCTACAGTTATTTAAATTGAGTGTAATATTTTTGTTTGGTACTGTAATATTAGTGTTAGTCACTTGTGTACTGTTTTTCGGTAAACTATCTGTCATACTTAATAGTTGTACCGATTCATCGGATTCCCTTGGCGTGAATGTTGGAGAGAGAGAGGGAGATGGTTAGGTGTTTCATAACGGCTTATTTTTGATGTAGAGGGGCCAGTCCAAGGATCCGATTGAGGCTCTTTCAATGTAATGGCTCCTACGATGCCTTCACATATTTTAGACTTATTTTGGATGGAATCCTCTATGTATCCCTCTACAACTGCATTGGACTTCCAGCCTCCGTGGCGCTTAAGGGACAGGAGATCAGCTCCGGAATCAGCCAAAAGTGTGGCTGAAGTTCGTCGGAATCAATGACCCATGTAAAACAAAGCCAATTTTATTAGTACCCATAATAGGCTGTCTAACACACTTTCCATTGCAATACTGTTGAAAAAATCGATTGATTGGAGTGTTAGGCGGGCGTAAGGCTTGATATTTCTCAACAATAGTTACGTATTCCTTGCGAATGACGAAGTTGCGGTCTCTTTTTGTCTTTGTATTACGTAAATTAATTAATAGTAAGTCATCTGAATGTTCCTCAATGTTTTTGACATTAAGTCGTGTTAGTTCATTAGTTCGACATGCTCCGTTTATTCCAATAATAAGAACAACCTGTAACGTAAAGAGTATTGTAGTAGATAAATGAATAAAATTGATATGAACGCATAATTAAGCCTATCAACATCTACTAAGTATACTATTTAATTGAGATTAATATACTTAAGTAGATACTGAATGTGCAACTGACTTACTTTTGCCGCCAAATATACGGAATCGGGTGCTTCGATAAGAAACTTTTCAATATCAGATACTGTGAAAACCTTCGATTTTTTGGATGATGACCAGATGAGCCTCTTTTTAAAAATGCCACTAATTTAGGATAGGTATCGATATGTATGTCTTTTTTCATCTTTATTGTTGCTTTTAGCATCGAATACGTACTCCATAGTGTGCTTGCTTTCTTGTTCTCGGATAATTCTATAAAATATGCCAGCAAAACGTTTTCTGAGAAAGTTTTGGCTCCTTTTGCTAGTCGCCACGTGTTGAACATATCGTACTGTTTTAAATACTTCTCGCGTGATTGTTGAGGGAGAAAGCTCATTTGCGCATTATTAAGAGTTTCAGTCAATTCTGTTGGCGTCAAACAAACTTCCTCGTCGCTAGAATCACTCATTGAGTTTTTTCACTTGTTTTCAAGTTTCTTGGTTTTAATTTAAACGCTTATTACACCACTCGATATGAAGGGCCCTGCATCCAGGGTGGGCGTGTACCCTAGTTAGTGCGGCGCTTATTACACTTCTCTGCGAATTGGGCCCTAACTCACTTTATACGCGAATGCCTAGAGAGATAAACGTATTGTCGCATTTTACATTATGCCGTCGGTCGTCAGTATCGAAACTAAAAAAAAATGCTGTAGCAGTGACAACCGTGCTCGCAACAACAAATATTAAAAAAAGAAAGAAGAGAAAGATCTGGGTGAAAGAGTATTTGCGGTTACGTGAAAAGCTTTCAACCTGCACTATTCAAAAGGATTTCGGTTGACTTCGTAAATCATCCAAATAATATTCCCATATGCTACGCACTAGTCGCGTGGCAACTGAGCTCCCTAACCGCCCTAAACGTTATTACATTACCCAATCTGCAGGGCGCTTAGGGAGCTAGGCAGATCGGGATGACCCGATCGCCCTAAATCGGGACACTAACTCCCTAAGTCTTATTACACCACTCTTAGTTAGGGTTAGGGTCCCTCGAAATTGGGTGGTCTAATAAGGCCTTTAAGGTTTAACAATGACGTGAAAAATGCCGCGTAAAGAACCGCGTACAAAGCAAATTGAAAAAACACCAAGAAGGTTCCGAGTCTGAGTTTTTAACAAATAAAAAAAAAAAAATATGATATTTTCGGCACCATAGGGGTAGCAGTAAATCGGTTTAATGTTTTTTTTTAATTCACAAACTTAGTGCACACGATGTTCTAAATTCAATTTACTTTATCCTCTAGAGAATAAAAACGGCTTTTCCACTCAGATATTGAAGATTAAAAATACTCTTTCCGAGATGGTGGGATGAAAAATGAATTACCTACTGCCGGCTATTCTGACGTTAAAGTGTTGTCATAATTAAAATAAGTAAAAATATTGAGAACTGTAATCGATTTTTTTTGCATACGATTACAAATTAATATAAATGTCAAGTCATTGGAAAGGTAAATCGCGAGGTTTTTATAAATAATAAAGCGAGATGATACTACTGTGGTGTGAAATAATTAGTATTTCACACACACAGTAGTCGTATTAATATTTTGCTTTCAAAACCAATTTCACTTTGTTGGCTAACGATACAAATGAATGATTGCATAGTTTTTTTTTTTAATTATCTTGCTTCGGTTTGATATAAATCGAAACTTTTTAATAAATAAATGATTATAGAACTAAATCAGTCATTTGAAATAATTATGTGTCGAGTGTATTTATTCGAGTAATCGATTTTTATTTAAAATCTAAAGTGGCAACATTAGTGTTGGTGTCTCAAATTGAATTTGTCATTGTCAAAAAGTCCAATGACAATTGCGCGTGGTGCATGCTAAGTTTGATCATTGCGATTTAAATATTACATTTTTTTTTTGTTTTGATCGAGGCAAAGTACTGATTTATTTAAGTCTCTATCCCATCAGATATGATGGGTGATTGAGTGTTTAACATTTAGAAACGCGCCCAGACTGTAAAATGTATTTTTTTGAAGCGTTCATAAAAATATACTAAGATGCGTTCAAATTATCAACTAAGTACTAAACCACCATTTGTGACGATCGCCCGGAGGACACGGTGGAGCACACAGTGGCGGTCTGCCCAGCTTGGGCGGAGCCGCCGTTTCCTCGTGGAGGCGATCGGCGGCGGCGATCTCTCGCGCCCGGCCTAGGTTCAGGCCATGGTCCGGAGCGAGAGGGAATGGGAAGCGGTCACCTCCTTCTGTGAAGCAGTAATGCTAGCAAAGGAGGTGGCCGGGCGTTTGAGGGAGAGAACATCAGGCCTACCCAGTCGCCGCGGGAGACGCCCCGGGCGCCGGGCGCCGCGAGACGACTCCCGGCCACCGTAGATGCGGGCCTGTGGACGGTGAGCAATGGGTAGCTCACCGACCGTCCGTCGATTGACAACAGGCCGAGACAGACAGTGTCCACGGCTCGTTCGTGTTTCACGCGCGCCTCAAAGAGATGTCAGCCAAGCAGAGGGGCTTGCCAGAGCCTCCGCCTGCCGGGGTTGCGGGTTGTTCGAAAGAGATACCGCGGCCCCGGAACGTAAAGGGCAACAGAAGGAACATGGGTGGGTTTTAGTCAGTACAAGTCTGACATGCCCCCCCGCTCCGCCAAGAGCGGGGGAAGTCATAGGATGATTTCCCACCCGAAAAAAAATGTACTAAACCTTAAAACTAAATAAATAAATGAATAAATATCTTATCTTATTAATTCTTAATATATTTTATTATTTACTCACACACGGCTATCTGATCCCAAGCTGAGCAGAGCTTGTGTTATGGTAACCAGACAACTGATATATAGTACATACTTATATAATTTATAAATACAAACATATTATAGATAAATCACACCCAGACACAGAACAAACAATCATGCTCCTTACACAAAGTTTTGTCCTGGGTGGGAATCGAACCCACGACCTCCGGCTCAGCAATCAGGGCCATAGACCAACAGGCCCGTAAATAGGTTAGCTAGTTTAAGAATATTATCGGTAGTTCTTCGAATTGATCGGTCCGATTCTATTTTTCGATAAAGGTTCGATCTGAAAAATTAACACTTGGAAAGGTTTGCCTATGTACTGTAAGAGGTTTTATTTAACCTAAGCAATGCTGGCTGATAGAGCATAGCGTTCGAATACTCATGTCGTTTTAAAAGTCAGAATAGGTTTTTCTCTCTGATGTGTAACTTTTAAATTAATATGATTTAAACATTATAATTCCTAAACGATTATTTGCGCTTTATTTCAAGTAGACAAAAACACGTACCTTCTACACGTCTACATTTGGTGGAGGCGCAAAAACACCAAAGATTTTAAGAATAAAATTAATACGCGTGCACAAAGCTAAAAATATTGTGCGAAGAATTTTTTCTTTTAGCCCCCAAATTAGTGGAAAAAATTGTACCTCTCGTAAAGAGAAAGCGAGTACCTACCAAAGAAGATATCACGAGAAAAAGAAAAACAGATAAGTGGTTAAACCAATTTTACGTAAAATTTACAAAATGGCGCACTCAGTAAATTTTTCAGGAACAAATAATAACTGCTTTGCGTAGTAGCGGCTATTAATAAATGGCCAGAAAATGATTTAGCGCTCATCATGGGAGCAATTTTGAATGGACCCGCATTAGCATATTTTAAATTCATTTATAAAGATGAAATGGATTTTTAATCAATCTGCGATCATATGAGAACGGAATTCCCGTCAAATATCGATTTCGTAGAAAAATTTTATAATTCTAAACAAGAGAAAAATGAAGATGTTATTTCATTTTTCTACAGACTAGCAGATTTCGGGGTAAAAGCAAATATTAAAGATGACAAAATTTTCATTAAAAGTTTTCTAAAAGGGGTATCAACTGATTATAAATTAAAATTAGGAACTAGATTATATGCATCAAAGGCAGAATTACGAGCCACTCTCGAGCAATTAAAAGATATATTCGAGGATGCACAACAAGATTCATTGAATCTACCCCTTCAACCCAAAGGGCTATTAACAAAAGTAAGATTCGAACATCCATTATCAATTGGACAAAATTCAACCACTACAGCAAGACCAATGAGTCCGAGACCATTATCTTCAAACTCTACACCTCAGAATACGTCGAGAGATGGAGAAACATATCATACACCTCGGTATAATTTGCGTCCGAGATACCCGTTCACTAATAATAGATTTAACCGTTCTCCAACTGCCCCCAGCTATAGAAGTCCACAACAAACACCGAATCAAAGTCAATCCCACCCAAACTATGCAGGACACAGACGCTAATGGATAATAGGGAGATGCGACCTGTGTCCGGGAATAATAAACTCCCAACAAGAAACGAGATTTACCAAACGGGTGATATGAGTCCTTTTATTAATATTTTCATAGCTAAACAGGCCTATACTGCGCTGATAGACACTGGTGCTTCAATATCGTGTATATCAGAATGCTTATTATTAGAACTTAAACTCAAACATACTATGGACAATATGGATCATTTTGTGAGAACAATTTCAGGAACTTTATTAAAATCTTCAGGAAGTGTGGAAATAAGCTTCACAATAGACTCCTGTGTTTTTATAAATAACTTTATAGTGATTAAAGATATTAATCAAAATCTTATACTTGGTCAGAATTTTCTACATAAATATAATGCTATCATTGATTTTTATAATAACGAATTATTGCTTAAAGGCAAATTTCGTGTAAGTTTCTGTAATTTTTTCAAGCAGAATGTCAAATCATTGTCATCTTCTTTGATATTTAATAATCACCATGACAACACAAAAATAAATAAAAGTGTCATGGGTGAACATATGCCAGTAGAAGAAAGAGGTTGGAAGTCAATTTCGAAAATTGATTATTTATATTTTTCTAAACTAATTCAAGACGATGTTGAAAGTCTTAGTTCACCTTCAAAATTAAACATTAACGTGATGAATGAAATCAACATTAATCCAGAACTAGAAATTTGCGAAAACACAGCACTTCGAAACCTACTTTCTTGTTATAGAGAAAATTTTGCTTTTAAGGCCTCAGATTTGGGAAATTGTAATTTAGTAGAAATTGATATTAAAACGACAGATGAAATCCCTGTCCACTGACATCCTTATCGAGTATCTCCAAAACAACTTGACATTATAAACATACAAGTTAAAGAAATGCTTAACAACGGAGTTATCCGAGAATCCAAGAGCCCGTATGCCTCACCTGTCGTTTTGGTACAAAAACCTAACCAGACATGGCGGTTTTGTGTAGATTATAGAGAACTTAATAAAAAGGTTGTTACAGATTCCTATCCATTACCTATCATAGAGGATATTATGATTTATATGTCAGGAGCACTATACTTTGCGGATTTAGACTTAAACTCCGGTTATTGGCAATATAGCTTAACCGAAAAAGACAAACATAAAACAGCGTTTATTACACCTTCAGGTTTATATGAATTTAACGTCCTACCATTCGGACTAAAAACGAGTCAAGCAGTATTTCAAAGGGCTATGGATAAATTAATATCCGGAATGAAATATAAAAATGCCATTTGTTATGTGGATAATATCTTAATTTGGGGAAAAACTTTTACCGAGTTTCGGGATGCTTTAGAAAATATAATGAAACGCTTAAGAAGAGCTAATTTAACTCTTAAACCAAGTAAATGTAGTTTTGGGTATTTCAAAATAACAGTATTAGGTCATGAAATATCAGGTAATGGTATAAAACCTGATAACAAAAAATTACAATCATTAAAATTATTAAAACCACCAACTAATACGAAACAAGTAAAATCTATACTAGGTTTATTTTCGTACTATCGTAAATTTATCGAAAACTTTGCCGAAATTGTACTACCCCTTACTAAATTATTAAGAAAAGGTTCAAAATTCACCTGGTCACAGAAACATCAGATGGCATTTGACACTATATTAAATTATATGAATAATCCACCTATTTTACATTTTTATTCCAGTGATAAACAAATGTTGACCCGTCTTTACGTAGATGCCAGTGGTGAGGCCGTAGGCGCTTGTTTGATGCAGGGTAAAAACATAATGTATCCTGTATCATACGCGTCAAGGAAGCTAAGCGATTGTGAGAAGAAATATTCCACATCAGAGAAAGAATGTTTAGCATTAGTTTGGGCGCTAAATTATTTTAAACACTTTTTATGGGGTTTAAAGTTTCAGGTTGTTACTGATCATAAGGCACTTTGTTGGCTGAGAAGTAGGAAGGACATAGATGGGAGATTAGCTAGATGGTCACTGTGTATACAGGCATATGAATTCGATATTATTCATTGTGCAGGGAAAGATAATGTTATAGCAGATTTTTTGAGTAGAAATCCATTATTTGAAGAGGCAGCGCAGAAACCCACCTTTCAGGAGGATGGCATGCAAGTTTACAGAATAGAGGTCGTGAAAATGAAGGAAGAGCAATTTAAAGATGAGTTTTGCAAACACTGGTTAGATAAGATTACAGCTAGGGGAATCAATGAGTATAAAGGTTTTAATTTAATAGATGGAATCTTATGCAAGAAAGTTAAGAGATTTAATAAAATTCAGCAACTAGTAGTAGTTCCTAAGCATTTATTACAGGAAATTTTACAAGAGTTGCATGATAATGCCTGGTCTGGAGGTCATCTTGGATTAGCCAAAACATTGAATAAATTCAGGAATAAATATTTTATAAAGGATGCAGAGAAAGAGATTGAGAAGTATGTAAGAAGTTGTTTATTATGCCAAGAGAAAAAAAAATCTAATCATGTGGCACAACTGCAACCAGTGTCTGTAAATTATGTGATGGAGAAAGTAGGAATTGATCTATTAGGACCATTTAAGAAATCGTTGGGCGGTAATAGATACATTATTGTATGTGTGGAATATGCAACGAGATATGCAATTTGTAAGGCGATACCCAGAGCAACAGCACAAAACATCAGCAAGTTTTTAATTGAGGAAATATTTTGTAGGTTTGGAGGTGTTAAGGAAGTAGTGTCAGATAGAGGATCAGTTTTTACATCTCGTTTAGTAAAAGAAACGGTTTGTTATTTTGGGGCCAAATCTCGTTTCACCACAGCATTTCACCCAGCGACGAATGGTTTAGTTGAAAGATTTAATAGAACGTTGACCCAGATGCTATCTATGTATGTTTCAGGTGACCAGCGTAATTGGTGTAGTTATTTACCTTTGGTATGTTATGCATATAACACCAGTAAACAAACAAGCACTAGATTTTCACCATATATGTTAGTATATGCCAAAGAACCATTGTTTAATACAGACTTGATAGTTAACAACAACCCTTATAACCATACAATTAACTATGCGGAACGACATAATCAGCATAATAGCTTAATTCATATCGCTTTAAACAATATAAAAAAGGCACAATTAAAACAAAAGATTATCTATGATAAAAGGGCAAAAGTAAAGCATTTTATACCTAATCAATTAGTTATGGTTTATACACCTAGACGAATCACTGGTAAAAGTTTAAAATTGTCTAGATTATATAAAGGTCCTTATCAAATAGTTAGGCGTATATCTGATGTTAATTACGTAATCAGAAAATTAAATAATAGAAGATTTCGAGATATTGTACATATTAATAGATTAAAACTATTCCATGCTAGAGTTTAACTATTGTTAAAGCAATATTACTTATATGAATAATTTAATCTATTTCTCTTGATAATTTATTAATTTAACTGATAGTTTTAGGTCGATGAATACATTTAATAAACTTAATGCTTAAAGAACTATTATTTTTGTTTGGGCACTTAAGGTGTAAATATTAAAACATAACGTTTATTTTTCATGTACTGTAAACGCTGTCGGATGCGACCGGAGATGCATGATGGGCATCCCATACGGCTTCGAGTCTCAAACGTCTAGAGTAGGCATTAAATAGGCTCAATTCATTTCAGATGTTATGATTGCATAATAAAGTATAGTACAAGTTTTTATAAACTGTCGTCCTTTCTGGAAGGGAGGAACAACACTCAATCTTCAGTGAAACCAACTTTACAATTAAGAGGCATAGCCTTGGTAAAGTGTGTTGAATTGACACAATTGGTAAAACTGATGATTGAAGTCCGACAGTTCAGTCAATATGGACTGCTAATATTTTTTTTTTTTACTGAATGCAATGAATAACCTGAAATGGAGAGAGATGTAGGTAAATTGGACCTTATCCTCTTTTCTTCCTTGAGACTCAATCGCGTCCGATGGGGTTAAAGATTATGATGTACAGTTTAATTTTATTTTTCAACCCCATCTGGGTATATATGAGCTTATCATATATTTGTTTAGGGGTACGTATCGTTGCCTTTCGGGGTTTTGCTGCGACAAAATTTCAATACTTTGATTAAAGATTTGTTAAGTGCACGTTAGCACAAGTTAATGTATAACCATTATAACTCTAAATGGAGTGATAAACTATTTTATACCGGTCATCGTATTGAAATTACCTCTCCAGAGGCGTGCCTGTTTTATTTTCCCCCATAGGTAGGAACTCTGGCCTAGGGATAGGTAGGTCCTTGAGTATTCGAATTTAATGAATAAAAGTTAAGTTTCACTTAAGATCTGCGTTAATCCTTTTATTCATAAGGGTGGGCGTAGCTCATGTAAGAGGTTTTATATAACCTAAGCAATGCTGGCTGATAGAGCATAGCGTTCGAATACTCATGTCGTTTTAAAAGTCAGAATAGGTTTTTCTCTCTGATGTGTAACTTTTAAATTAATATGATTTAAACATTATAATTTTTAAACGATTATTTGCGCTTTATTTCAAGTAGACAAAAACACGTACCTTCTACACGTCTACAGTACCTACCACTATTGTACATGAAGTTTAAACGGGATATTTACCATCATGTTTGTTATTTGTTTCGAGTTTCCGATATAACAAATAACAAACATGGTAAATATCTCGTTTCAAGTGTTAAATATAATGTTAGTAACCATGTTAGTTTAAGGACTTAAATAAATTATATCATTCAAAATAATCGATATTTCGATTTTAGATCGACACGCCTACCGTGGACGAGGCGCCGGGCTCCCCGAGCGCAGTAGCCCCGCGCCCGCTGCACACGCTCCCGTCGGCGGCCGACACGGAGCTGCAGCAGGACGAGGCGCCGGGCTCCCCGAGCGCAGTAGCCGCGCGCCCGCTGCACACGCTGCCGTCGGCGGCCGACACGGAGCTGCAGCAGGACGAGGCGCCGGGCTCCCCGAGCGCAGTAGCCCCGCGCCCGCTGCACACGCTCCCGTCGGCGGCCGACACGGAGCTGCAGCAGGACGAGGCGCCGGGCTCCCCGAGCGCAGTAGCCCCGCGCCCGCTGCACACGCTCCCGTCGGCGGCCGACACGGAGCTGCAGCAGGACGAGGCGCCGGGCTCCCCGAGCGCAGTAGCCCCGCGCCCGCTGCACACGCTCCCGTCGGCGGCCGACACGGAGCTGCAGCAGGACGAGGCGCGCGCCGCGTCGAACTAAACTGACTCCGCACCGTCCACTGGCAAACCTCCTCCCCCGAACACGCGCGCACACAAACATACACACACGTTGCCCCGACAGACTCATGAATGATTGGCTATATAATGTAATAGACGTATTTAATATATTTCAAACAGAGCTATCCGTTAGCGGGCGCAAAGTGCGGACTAGGCGGATATTCGAAAATTTATTAGTAAATGTGAAATGTTTCAGAAAACAAAGTAAACATACGAGACAACTCATGACTCTAGGTTCTACAGTATTATTTGCTTTTGATAAAGTTTTCCTTGATTTAGTTGGGCCTTTGGGTAGGGACGAGTCAGGAAATTGTTATATTTTGACCCTACAATGCGAGTTGACAAAATATATAGAGGCAAACCAGCTACCAAATAACCATAACTGTAGCCAAGGCATTCGTCAATAATTTTATTTTACGATTTGGCATCCCTAAATCTATAGCTTTGGATTATGGTAAACGTGTGTAGGTTATTAAAAATAGAAAAGTAAGCATCTACTGCATACCACCATCTATCAATCGGTTCGTTAGAAATAGCTCATAAACTTTTAGGAGCATTTTTAACTTATTGTAATAATGTGTATTATTCGTGATCGGATTGGTTACCTTTTTGGTGTTTTAGTTTTAATACTAGTGTAAACACGCCAACAAAATGTACACCTTATGAACTTGTGTGTTGGAAGACAATGTCGTTTGCCAAACAGTTTAGAACATGATGTACAACCACTTTATAATAGTGATGATTTTTGTTTATATTTAAAATGCAAGTAGTAGTAGAGTGCCGTAAGGCATAAAAATAATAAAACCTCGGAACCCAGGGCCAGTCAATGAATCTGTATATCAAGTGTTAGACTGCATTATTGAAACCTCAAATAAAAAAGATCTCGATTACAACAATTTTAACAACAATTTACTGAAAAATTAGAGGCGGAAGGGGGGAAAAAGTGTTACTATAAACACTTTTTCCCCCTTCCGCCTCTAATTTTAAATAAAAATTATATGTAATAAATTATGTTTCCAGAGTAACATCAATGTTATTTTTTTAGATTGTCGTAAAAAAATGATTTACAAAAATTTATCGTTAATTAAGTACACATTATTACATAATTGTTCATTATTGTCGTCGTCGTCGATCTCGTTGATGGAGATTGTACGTAAAGGATTAGTACAGCTGTCACCATTGCATTCTAAGCAAGCTGCAGTGCAGTTTAATCCACTTTTCCTGCACCCACAAGATGCTCCACATCCTGTTTTGCATGTGCAAATAGTAGATTATTAACCAAGGAATAAAGCAGTGTCTTCTGTCGCGGGTGACGATTTAAAACACGAGCGTAACGAAGGACACGAGGTTTACCCCCGAGCGTAGCGAGGGTGTTAAAAACTTAAATCACGAGCGAAGCGAGGGAGTTAAGACGAGTCCTGGGTGTAGCGAGGGATTTAAGTTCACCCAAGACTAAGACAGCTTTATCACCGAGGAAAATACTCTACTATTCGTACCATTTGCGAAAAAATTAACACAATAATAATATGAGATAAGCATTTATTAAAAATAATGACATTAAAAGTAAAAGTTAAGATTCGAACATTGGTCCAATTATTTATAAAGAGAGCTACACTTTTGTTTGGTACATTTATTGTTGATGAGTATAATTGCGGCAGCATTTGCACTGATGGAATCAGACAATACACTGTCACTGTCGCTTTGATTTAACAATGTAGTTTTAGAACATTAACTTATTTATAAAAATAAACTTAACTTATGTATTTGAAGAAAACAAAATCGCGTCAAATTCCTAGACTAAATGTTTTGTCGGAAAAGCAAAAGGCATCAAGCTCATACGACCTCGTCGGTTTTCGTAATTTTATTTAATAATCATAACTGCATAATAAATGCGTACTTATTCCTTTTTCAAAAAGATGTATAATGCTTTAAATATAAACTCAATGGTGTAAACACAGATGTAGTTCAGTATAAATTTCGGTAAGTATTCTAAATTTAAATCACATTCTCCCCCTAGAGGATGAATGAAATTCAGTACAATTTTCTTTCCCTGTTTTTGACAGATTAAAAATGACTATCGTTATGTTCGCCTTTTGGGGCATAGAATGTCACTTTTTTGAGCAAATGGTATGAAAAAATGATTATTGTTATGTTCGTTTTTTGTGGCATAGAATGTCACTTTTTTGAGCAAGTGGTACGAAAAAATATTTTTTATTAAAGATTATGGAGCTGGTCGCTGCATCATTATAATATTCCGCATTCATATTTCCAACCCCATTCCTCTGGTGATATTTCTCTTCCGAGCCATGTTTGAATTTGCAAAAATACTCTTATAAAGTGTTCAAAAGCGGCATCTGCAGTAGGAGGTAGCGACGGCAGTTTAACGCAGGTATTTTTAGCAGTTGCTTTTATAAAAGAGTTATATCTTAACGCATTAAGATCTTTTATTTTTTGGGGGCACCGTATAAAGCAAGAGTGCACGTAACACCAGCCTTCTAAACAAAGTCGTACCAATTATAAGGTTCCTTACTGCGATTTTTTTATTATTATAGTTAATGTTGCGTGACTTGGCCGTTGAAGGGTACACAACACAAGGGTACAAAACCAGGTGCTCCATGACACCATTGCACCAATCTGTCGCCAGAACCGCTACCTATTGACGATGGATAATTGATACTTGAAAAAATTATATTCTATAACCAGTCAATCGTAGGCTTGATAAAGCTGCGCATTTCAATAATACTTAAGTGTAGGCGATCCTGAAATAAACAGCTTAAAATATTTCCAGTAGAGACGGACTTCTAATAATTGATAGAAGTCCGTCTGTGCGTCCATTTGATGTTATATCGGTGGTCGATTTTACGCTGCACAAAGAAGAGAGCAGAAGTCAGCATTGTCAATGCTGAATGCATGTGTTGCACAATCAACAACAACCTTAAATGAGACACTAGCGTCTAATTACCAATTCCAGTATGGGCTATTATCTCGCTTAACAAACATAGGTAGTTAGGTACAACAGGTATATAACATTACGTGGTTTTGGTTGCTGAAATGCAGATTTTAGATGTTAGTTTATTTCAATTTGTATGTATGTAACCGTGCTGTTGGATATAATAGTAAATAATTAAATAAAAGCCAGTCTAGTCTTATCTAGAGTTTTCCTTTAATTTTATTTATATGCGTAATAATAATCATTTATTTATTTGTAAGACACAGGTAGTTACATTAAAATAGGATGTTCTAAGTAAAGCTCGTTTTTGCTATGCCTCGACCAACATCTGACGAGGCTCTCGTTAGACAGCTGGATCAAGGGCTTGATACAGAAAGCGGTACTCCTAGGGCCTTAGTCTGCTATTACAATAGTGTCAGAATGGTCGATCACTGATCGCGACACGGCTCGTATTGTTAGGAGGTTCATTTCTCTGGAGCCCTGACCGCCGTAGCTTGGATCCTGTTCCCGATACCGGTAGGCTACTATTTTATATTTTTAAATGTTTTTTATTGTTTTTTAAAAAAGAAGTATTTAAAAATATAAAAAATATATACCTATGTAAATAAATAAAGACAATATAATAATAAAAAAATTGAGATCGCATTTTTTATATTTTTCTATATACCTACTATCAAAAACATATTTCCGTTTATATCAAGATTCATTGGCTGGCCCTGGATTCCGAGGTATAAACCTTACGGCGCCGGCGCTCCACTAGCTTTAAGAGATGCAAGAAACAATTTGGTAGCTTGTAAGGAAAATCATGTAATCCTGTATTTTATAAGAAAATTGATCTTATTTTAGTTAGGAATGAATGTGCTCGTAAATTAGACTGCGTTTTTGAAGGACCTTTAGAAGTGCTGGATAATTTAGGTGTTAATGGAAAGATAATTAAAAACGGTAAAGCAGATGTAATATATAAAGATAGGACAAATAAAAATAGTAAGTAAGTTTTAAGAAAAGTTTTAGCTTAACTTTGGTAGTTTGTCAAAAAACAAAAAATACAGTTTTTTTCTTTCACCTCAGGAGGTGAAGTAGTAGGTGTAGATGTAGTAATGTACTTAGTAATAAGCATCATTGTTTCTTGTAAGTAGTCAACAATAAACGATTGTCTAGATCAGACGTGTTTCCTTTCGCTTGACACCTCACATTCTTCAAGTTAATAAGAAGATTATCTAAAAAGTATTGAATAAATAACATAAAAACTTATTAACAAAAGATATAATTAAAAATTAATTTAAAATTAATCTTAATATTTCAAATTCAATTTTATATTTTAGACTTATTTTCATTGACAACTTTTGTAAACGAGGCATTGTGCGCTAATTGCAGTCATAAAACTCGAATGAACTCTGAATGCTTGCTTGCTACAAATCAAAACGCACAGTCATTGAGCTTAGCTACCTGTAGCCCTACTATGAACTCTTAAAGCAATTCTTATTCCGCTGAGGGAAAGAGTCAGAGCTATACAGAAAAAAAAAAAACATACAATCGAATTGAGAACCTCCTCCTTTTTTTGAAGTCGGTAAAAAGGGACGAAAAATTATACAAGCCGTGATGGATGGGGTTCAGTATAACAAAATATGTCAGCTGTTCATTTACACTCGAAATTGTATTTTTTTTTTGTCACAATTTACTGGTTCGCCAATATATCTTTGGAGATTACAATAAGTCCAGCAAAAAAGAAAACTTGTAAAACTAGAGGGTCTAAACTGACTGCTTTAACAGTGAGTTTTTTTGTTACGTCTTCACGCCTAAATCGTTAAAGCAATTTTGATGAATTTTGGTACACAAATAGTTGGGACCCTGGAGAGTGGAGACGGACAGTTTTTTAAAGTGAGAAATGAGGGAGACGTAGGGAAGAAAAGGGAAAACTTAGCATTTCTATTACAATAAATAAGGCGAAAGGGTAAAACTACAGGTAGCAGGTACCTGTAAATCAGGAAAGGGGAACTGCGTTACCCCGAATTTAACGCGAACGAAGCCGCGGGTAAAAGCTAGTATGGCAATAATACGTATAAGATACGTTAATATTCTTAAAATGGTCAAAGATGCAGTTAATATTGTGAATTGTCACTTTGTGACCATTTTGCTAATGGTTATTTAATTCATATTATTAGATAAATCTACTGACATAATCCCTGAACTACCTAAAGCAATTAAACGTCAAGACAATTAAACATGTTAATAACGGAAGAATTAGTAATTCCTCTGAACTAAAAAAAAAACTAGTAATCACGTAACTTGTTTTTCCCAGACATACAATGTCAGTCTTAATAAAACGTTCTAGAATATATTAAAGTGCTGATTGATCGTAATTCTTGAATGGACGTAGGAATGATCTCACTATCCTTCAAAACGTTACCGTGCATAGGAGCATGTTGTTAGTTACGGTTAACAAACAGATACTAAAAGCAATGGTACAGTGTGACCAACTTTTATGTGCAGGCGGGAAAACAAGGAACTAAATTAAACGTATGTACTACTAGCTGGCCCCTGCGGCTATGCCCGGGTGATATCGAAAAAAAAATCCTGTGTGTTATTCCAGACTATAATCTACCTCTGTGTTAAATTTCATCAAGATTCGTTCCGCCGATGTGAAGAAGTAACAAACATCCATACATGCTCACAAACATTCGCATTTATTTATAATATTAGTAGGATAGTAGGATTGTTTGACATATCGATGCAAATTTTAATGAAAAGCGACGCTAACTTGAAATGAACACTTAAAGTGGTCAACATAAGGTCTATAATGGTTATTGTTGAGACGTCCAGAAGTCATTTAATAACTTCAGACTGTCAAACTTTACGTACTTAGTAAAAACCCATTCACGTTTGTTCTTTTTCACAAAATACAGGATCATAGAAAAGTGCGGTAACCACAACCTTACCACATCTTGTAGCACAGAATCAGACTTTGGCCTTAAAACCTAGCGTAACCTAAAAGTGCACGACGTAGACCAATAGGTGCCAGGGTTGCGAGTTGTTCGAAAGAGATACCGCGGCCCCGGAACATAAAAGACAAAAAAAGGAACATGGTTTGTCAGGAAGTCTGGCAATACTCCGCTCCGCCGAAGAAGAAGTTATTTGATAATTTCCCATCCGCAAAAAGACCAATAGGTTGTATTGTACAGACGCCTGCAGGTCAAGCTACCCGAAACTGTCAATTTCTCCCATTGAACCTTGAACCTTAGAAATAAAGTCGAAAATCTATCAAAGAAATCTGACAGATTGTAGTAGCTTGATGTGCAGGCGTCTGTACATTTATCATGATCGAATTATTTGTCGTACATCGTGCCAATAGTTATACGAGTGTCAGTTGGCGACGTGCCGAAGCCATAACACGAAAGCTGTTGGGATTTCCGCAATGATCCAGAATAAGTACCTGCGTTAGTTTCATGAACAAGGTTGTTTAAAACCTTTGAGAAATTATGTTCAGTGTCTCTTACTATAATGTCAACGTGTCGGCGCAACGACTGTCGGATCACGTGCGGGTTATCCAGCGTAATCGTATGTTGGATGACACCGTACTTGATCGCTTACGAACCGAAATGCAGAGTAGCCAGGTCATTACCTCTTCGTCGCAGGCTGTGGTTCCACCACAGTCCCACCAACTAGTTAGTCACGCTGACGAGGTAAGTAATGTCATGGCTACTAATGTAAGTACCCAGTGCAATGATGATATGCAAAGATGATACTGCCAGTGAGCCATGAAGAAGTGGCAACAATCATTGGGTCACTTCGAAATAACAGCGCAACTGGCTGGGACAGCATTCCAGCCCTGGTAATTAAACTTTCACAGGAAGTCTTGATACCACCAATAACGCATATTTGCAACGCCTCTATTGCCACTGGTGTATTTCCGAACAGCTTGAAAAAAGCTATAGTGACCCCTGTGTATAAGGGCGGGGACAGAGAACAACTCACAAATTACAGGCCTATTTCAGTGCTGAGTACATTATCCAAGATTCTGGAAAAGATACTCAATAACAGCTTAACCAAGTATCTGACCAAACTCAACATCATATCGGAAAACCAGTACGGATTTAGACCGGGTGTGTCAACTGAAGATGCTGTTACTAACCTCAGTGCAGCAGTAGCTAATAAACTAGACAATAGCTACAAGTGTTATGGTTTATTCCTAGACATATCCAAAGCTTTTGATACGGTCTCTGTCCCAATCCTTTTATCAAAACTAGAGCACATTGGAGTTCGAGGTTTATCACTAAACATATTCAAAGACTATCTTAGCAATCGTAAACAGGCAGTCAAAATTGATACAATGGTGAGTGAGGACGAACAGATATGGAGTCCCGCAAGGGAGTATTCTTGGCCCCACGTTGTTTATAATATACATAAATGACTTGTGCAAGATGGTTCGTAAAAATTGAGATATTTTTACGTATGCTGATGATACAGCCCTCTTAGTTTATGGAAAGAGCTGGGCAGAAGCCAAGGTATATGCCGAGAATAGTTTGAGGGATATCATGTTATGGTTATCTCCTAATCTGCTAACTCTGAATGTAGAAAAAACAAAATATATTCGTTTTTACCTTCCCAACACCCCAACACCATCAGTGGAAACTAAAACACTTATTGCTCACAACTGTGCCAGATCATCAATTACTTGTAACTGTGGACCATTGAGTAATGTTGGCAGTGTAAGGTATCTTGGTGTTTTACTTGATGAACGGTTGGACTGGCGCCCACAGGTGGAGACCCTTACAGGACGCGTCAGGAAATTAATTTACGTGTTTAAGAATCTTCGTCATTCTGCCGATCGTTCGGTATTGCACACGGTCTATCTTGCACTGTGTCAATCAATTTTAGGTTATTGTATCCCAGCGTGGGGCGGGACTTACAAAACTCTGTTATTGAAATTAGAAAGAGCGCAAAGGTCTATCCTCAAGGTCATGCATTGTAAACCACGTGACTATTCTACCACGGAACTGTACAAAGAGTGCAATGTATTAACAGTGCGACAGCTATTTATTCTACGAACAATGCTACGGCGACACTCACTGCTTCCCCTAAATAAAGAGGTTTTAAGTAAAAGAAGTCGTGCTCTTGTTTGTCCCTCGGTAAGATGTAGGACAGCTTTCGCACTGCGACAGTACAACGCATTGAGTTCCAGGCTTTACAATGTAATAAACAAAAAGGTCTCACTTTACAAGTTGAATAAGTATCATTAATTAAAAAATAAATTAATAAATTGGTTGAAGTCACTAAACTATAACGAGTCAGAAGAACTTATTAATATTGTAAAATAATGTGAAAATCTAATATACCTAATATTCTGCTCTATTTTTGTTTTTAACTTAATTATTATTTTTTATTTAATAAAATTTGTTTGCATGCTAACCTACACATTGTTATGGTGTCACTTTACTAGATACTTTTAGGAAAAATGTAAAATAAATTCCAACGTAAATAGGATAGCGATAAAATAAAATATATAAAAATAAGATAAATAGTTCGGTGAACCGCCGACTACCCAAGATACGAGCATTGCTCAGTTTGGGAGTCGTTGAATCACTTCTTTAAAAGCTTGTACTTTACTTTGTCAGTTTAATTTTACCTTGTATTACGTATTTGTACTTTTTGTGTGAATAAAATTTTATTATTATTTTTCTTTATTCATCTATCTTCTTAAGATTACATTTTTAAATATTTCTTAGAAAATAAATTTAACAAAAAAAACATTTAAAAATATAAAAATAGGTTTCCGCCGGTAGCGGGAGCAGGGTCCAAGCTACCGGTGGTTAGGGCTCCAGAGACAGGAACCTCCTCACAATGCGGGCCGTATCGAGGAGTACTGCCTTCTGAATCAGGCCCTTGATCCAACCACCTAAGGAGAGCTTCGACAGATGTTCGTCGAAGCTCTTGGCAATTAAGCCATTGGCCGTTATGACAATCGGCACAATGATAGCCGAGTTTACATTCCACATGTCAACAACCTCGTGTGCCAAGTCAAGATATTTTAGTTGTTTTTCTTTCTCAGCTTTCACGAGGTTTTCGTCATGTGGGATGGTAACATCGATTATCATTACGCGGCGCGCTGATCGGTCTATCACCACTATGTCAGGCTTATTGGCGACAATAGTCCTATCAGTAATGATAGACCGATCCCAGTACAGCGTGACATGGTCTTTCTCGAGAACTGGGTCGGGCACATTCTTGTAGTACGGTACCTCAGATTCAACAAGATTATATTTCAAGGCAAGTTGCTGATGAATAATCCTGGCTACTTGGTTGTGTCTATGCAAATACTCGCTGTTAGCTAGACGAGAACAACCAGAAATAATATGTCTGATGGACTCACCAGGACGATGGCATGCCCGACACACGTCAACCGTCCCATCCTTCATAATATATTTCCGGTAGTTGTTCGTCAACATAACTTCGTCCATAATCGCACAGACAAAACCTTCAGTTTCCCCAAATAGGTCACCGAATCGTAGCCAGGACACGGACGCCAGAAAATCTACATCGGGCCCATGAAGAGCCTTGTAGAAGCGCCCGTGAAGCTCCTTACCTTGCCATACTTCCTTGCGGTCATCGGTAGTAAGTACTACAGGTTTGCGCCAATTCTCTTTAGCCATGGACAACGGGGTGAGACCCTTGTCCACTGCGACTACATCTCGGTGCATACCCACGTCGGCTTTCAAGAAATATTCCCTGAGACTGCACAGCTCTCGGTTGTGGAGGGTCTTTGCGTTTAAAAATCCTCGACCCCCACACTTCCGTGGGATGTACAGTCTCATCACCGATGATCGTGGGTGATGCATCCGATTTGCAGTCAGCAATGTACGGACTCTCCTATCCAGGGCATCGAGTTCAGTCCATTTGAGTATGCCGAAAGAGTACATTAAAACCGGCATGACCCAACTGTTGAAGGCGCGCACCTTGTTCCCGCCGGAAAGAAGGCTTTTTAATACCTTCTTCAGGCGACCAAAGAAACGCTCCCTCAACAGTTGCTTCATGTCAGCCACGTTAATGCCTAACGCTTCCGACATACCCAAATACTTATAGCTTTCGGATGAGGAAAGGGATCTGAGGTGTATGGAATCCGAGAGTTGAATTCCCTCGGATTCCATAATCTCCCCTCGTTTCACATACATGACTGCACATTTGTCCACACCAAATTCCATCCTGATGGCGTTACTAAAAGTTTCAGTTACTTTCAGTAGCTCCATCAGTCGCAATTTGTTGGGGGCAAAGAGTTTCAGATCATCCATGTAAAGGAGGTGAGATATGACCTGACCACCTCTTCTCAACCGATAGCCTAGACCTGAATCCTCCAGCAATGTGCTAAGAGGATTCAGGGCCAGACAGAACCAAAGTGGACTCAAACTGTCACCCTGAAATATTCCCCGTTTAATCCAAACAGGCTCATCATTCCCCTGGATTTGTCGACATCCTGGATATCGAAGTACCGTCCTCCATTGTCCCATACATGACTCAAGAAAGGCGCGTAGGGTTGCATCTATCTTGTACAACTCCAGCACCCTCTTGAGCCATGTATGTGGCACTGAGTCGTAGGCCTTCTTATAATCAATCCAACATGTCGACAAATCCTTGCGGGATCGACGAACCTGTTGGCTAATGGCCACGTCGATGAGGAGTAGCTCTTTAGTACCACGAGACCCGTTCCTACATCCATTCTGAGAGGCAGACATAATTGAATTTTTGTCAATGTGTGAATTAATTTTCGCTCTCAAAATGGACGTAAGAAGTTTATAGACCGTCGATAAACACGTGATCGGTCTATAATTCTTGGGTTCCGCGGGACTACCTGACTTATAGAGCAGGTGGGTAACGCCTGTTGTTAAAAACTGTGGCAGAGACCCGGACTCGAGGCAAGACTGAAATTGTGATGCCAGGCGAGTGTGTGAACTACTGAGCCACTTGAGCCAAAAGTTGTGCAGTCCATCCGGTCCTGGAGACTTCCAATTCGGTAACGGACGAACTGCACTGGCTATATCTAAAGATGTTATTAAGATTGGCTCCATTTCTGGAATAGTTTCACACACCCGCTCAACATCACGTATCCAGTCAGCCTCAGTATGACAGACAGGCACCGACCAGATGCTGTGCCAGAAAGAACTCGTGGCTACATCATCCTGGCGGCACACGTCAGTCACACTTTGTTCGGGTCGCTCCCAAGCTCTGTATACCCACCTCTCATCGCTCCGGAACATGCGATTCTGCGAATACCGATCAACCCGCCGCTTATACCGCCGAATACGGTTTGCCCATGCATAAACTTTCTGCTTCAGGAAGTCGATGCGCTCTGTTGCACGAGACATATATTCTTGAGGTCTGATTCCAGTCCCCGAGAATGCCCGTCTCACAAAGCGCATCACACGTGGTCTTGTATTGCCCTCCCTGAAGCAGTATAGTTTACCGATGAGTACCCTGGCCTCGTCGATACGCCGCTCGATCCTGCACTGCCAGGCTGGTACGGATGGTTTTGGTCGAGTAGCTACGTCACAGTTTGGAAATTTGACGTTAACTAAACGACATACCGCAACAGCCCCACAGTACAGGATCGAGTGCGTATCAACGAGATCCTCGCTACTTTCGAATAAATTCTTGAGCAACGAGTCCAGAGCACACACCAGCGCCCTATTTTTTTTAATGCATGGGTAACCGTGGTAATCGGGGTCTAAGTTCGGCTGGAGTGGATCGATAGTCGCGAAGCGCATCCTCCAGTGCGCTCCTCAATCGGTCGTTGCACTGGCTACTTACCGTAGCAACCCTATCATCCTCCTCTACGACAGCGGGATTGGACCGCGGCTGCGTCACATCAATTGATGACGCTTGCACCGCGGTTTGTGGCGTAGTCAAGATGACACGATTGCTCAGTACTTCTGAGCGCAGCCTACCAAGTGCAGCATCGTCCAACATGTGATTGCGTTGGATGACCCGCACCTGATCCGACAGTCGTTGGGCCGAAACGTTGATGGTTGGTTCTAGGTCCTGGAACAGAGACAGCATCCTAACACGGTACGCAGTGAGGTTAGTTCCCCCCTCTGTAGACCCATAATATGCGCGCATGACATTCGCGTTGATTGACGAAGTCCATCGCATGCGCGACACATTTCCACCGGCAGCGGGGACCCTGATCGGGGCCTGTTGGCCCCTAGATCCCAAGCCCGCTGGTGGCCGTCCTCTTCCTCGTCGTTGTCTTGTTGGTGGTGGTGGTGGTGACGACGGCGGGGAGAAAAACTCGTCGCTCGAGCTCGACGCAACTGCAGCGACCGGCGACACGGCGCTCACGCGTGTAGCGCGTCCCGGCGGCTGCGAGGCGGAGCTGAGCGGCGAGCCCGGAGATGGTGGGAGTGCCTGTTGTTCCTGTGCCCGGCGTCTGGTCAGCATGTTGACGTATTAACATTCATTGTTAAAATCCATTTTCTTCTTTTTATCTCTCGTTCTGTTTTCATTTTCTTTAGTATGGTTATTTATTGGTTTATTTTATCTAGCTGTGGTTTCGGTGTAGGCGGTTTTGGTGTAAATATTTGTAAAAATGTTTAATATTTATTGGTATTGAAGAAAACACGTCATGTCACTTTGACAGTCGGGCCACAGATTATTATTATTATTTAGTTTTTACATTTTTGTTTCTCCGGCTAGCCGGGAAGTTCTGATGGCACGGGCCTAAGCCAAGTGTTCATCAGTTGGTGCGGGTATGGAAATAGATTCCACACGGTTGTGTGCAGACTGTGGGATGTTGTCTATCTCACACTGCAGAAACTTTCTTACCAGCCTGCATGTGTTAAGGATCACTGCTTTCTGTAGTAGGTGGTAGGTGGTGGCTGGTAAGTTTAGGGAACTAAGTGAATGATGGAGCTGTTTGGGGACAACTCCTGTTGTAGAAATTACTATGGGGACAATGATTACTTTTTGTAAACGCCAGAGGCGAGTTATTTCGTCTTTTAACTCGGTGTATTTGGAAAGTTTTTCTGCTATTGTAGTCTGTAAGTTGTGAGTGTTTGGCACGGCTATATCTATCAGAAATCCAGTGTTGTTTATTTTATTAATTAGTGTTATGTCTGGTCTATTGTAATGAATTGTGCGGTCGGTAAAGAGGGCCCGGTCAAAATACAACTTTGTTGTGGTGTTCTCTAGTACTATTTCAGGGGTATATTTATAATATGGTACTACAGTATCTATAAGATTATACTGACGAGCTAGTTTCTGATGGATTACGTTAGCTACTTGGTCGTGTCTATGTTTGTAGTCGGTTTGAGCTATTGATTTGCAGGCACCAGTTATACGTTGGATTGTTTCCGCGGAACTATTGCATTTCCTACATGTGTCGTTTGGTAAATTCTTTATGATATGCTTTCTAAAGTTTTTTGTTTCTATTATCTGGTCTTGTATTGCTAGCATAAACCCTTCTGTCTCCGGGAAGAGTTCACCTCGATTAAGCCATGCGTTCGACGCTTCTTTGTCGACATTTGGTTGGCATAAATCTTGACGGTGTCTTCCATGTAGAGATTTCTGTGTCCATTCTAGACATTTCGTTTTGTCATCAGTCACCCTTTCGTTTCTCTGTTCCGTTGTGTCTTTAAGGTTAAGAGGTGTTAAATGTTTGTCGTTTTGGGCTATTAGTTTGTGGAGTGTGGAAGTTTCAGTTTTAGCGAAAAAGTATTGTCTGAGGGTTGTGATTTGTCGATTGTGAAGATTTAAGATATCTATAAGTCCCCTGCCTCCCTCTTTCCGCGGTAGTGTCAGTCTTTGCACGCATGATCTTGGGTGGTGTTTACGGAATTTAGTCATTGTAGTATTAACTTTTCGTTGTAAGTTTTTCAAATCTGTTTTCGTCCAGTTTACTATCCCAAATGAATAAGTGAGGACAGGGATAGCAAAGGTATTAATTGCTTTTATTGTGTTTCGAGAGTGGAGTTGTGTTTTAAGAATTGTGTTTAATCTATGTTGGAATTGTTGTTTTAGTTTCTGTTTAATATCTTTGTAGTGTATTTGACTTGATTGTATATACCCTAAGTATTTGTAAGTATCGTGTTCATTCAATGGTTCTATTTGTTCGCCTGTTGCTAAGATGTATTGGTGTTGATAGTTCTGTCCTGCTCTTACTGAGTTTATTTTGCATTTGTCTATACCAAATTCCATTTTAATATCATTTGTGAATTTCTCTGTCAAGTTAGCTAGTTCTTCAAGTTGAATCTGCGATTTTGCGAATAGTTAAATGTCATCCATGTACATCAAATGGTTTAAAATGCTTTCATGGGTCTCCTCCTGCCCGTCAGCATTAGAATTTAAAGGGATTCCTAGCGAAGTTGAGTTTAATATTTTTGATAATGGGTTAAGAGCAAGGCAGAACCACAACGGACTAAGTGCATCTCCTTGGAAGATACCTCTTTGTATTTTAATTGGACTAGTGTCTATTGTTTTGGTTGGGGTAGTGAGTCTTAGTACAGTTGTCCATGTTGTCATTGCAGTCTTAAGGAATGCTATTATTGATGGGTGTATTTTGTATATTTCTAATACTTGCATAAGCCATGAATGAGGAACTGAGTCATAGGCTTTTTTGTAGTCAATGTACATGGTAAATAAATTGGATTTGGTCTTCTGGACTTTTTTTAAAACAACAGAGTCAATTATTAATTGTTCCTTGCAGCCTTGACTAATCTTTCTACATCCTTTCTGTTGTTCAGCCAAGATGTTGTTGGTATCAATGTGTTGATATAAAAGTTCAGATATGCAGGATGTGATGATCTTATACAAGGTCTGCAAGCATGTAATAGGTCTGTATTTCGCCGGGTTTGAGAGATCATTGTGATCTTTCGGTATCATGAAAGTGGTGCCAGACGTTATGAAAGAGGGTATGGATGTAGGGTCTTGGATAAATGTATTAATGAAATTATATAAATAGCAATGAATTGCTGTGAATTTCTTGTACCAGTAACTATGTATATGGTCTGATCCAGGCGCTTTCCAGTTATGTAGCTTTGACAAAACCTTATGAAAAATTTCCGGGGATATTTGCTCAAATACCATTGGCTGGATGTTACTAGTGTTATTTGATAGTTCTGATTGTATCCAATCAGCTTGAGAGTTATGGCAGACTGGTTGTTCCCATATGTTTGCCCAGAATTGTTTAACTGTTTCTGGATCAGGTGTGGTATTTTCATGTGGGATGTTATGCTGAATATTTGTTGTTGTCTGTCTGATATTGCGATAAAACAATTTTTCGTTGTGGATGAATTGAGTGTTTTGTTGTTTTCTTAGAGTGCATGCTTTATACCTTTCAAGTCGGCCTTTTACGACGCAGAGTTTTTGTTTTAGTGTATCGAGTGTGTGTGCGGCTTTTGTGTTAGGTTCTTCGTGTATAGTGTGAGTTTTGTATTGTTTTATTATCTTATTAACATGTTTTCTTAGTTTCCTACTACAGTTGCCATTAATAAATTGTGTCATTCTACCTATTTTGGTGCGTAAATCTTTTATTTTTTGTTCCAGTCGTTTTTGCCATTTTGGCTTGTATTCTGTTTTTGGGACTCTGATACTTTCTCGCGGTTCAAGTGTTATCCTTGCTCCATTTACTTTAGCAGCGGTCCATGCAGAGCAATAAATTATGGTTTGTAATATGTTGAAGTCGGTGTCATTGTTGATATTTTCTAGGAGAGTGATTTTGTTAAGATAACTAATTATTCTTGCAAGATTTTTGGATGGTTTCTGTTTTGGAATATAAATTTTATTTGTAGGATTTGTTTCTTTAAAAAAATCGAATGCTTGTTGAAAAGTATCGTCTATCAATACATCCCTTTCAGGATTAATTTGTGGATTAGGTAAGACATCTGTTTCAGTGTGTAGCTCAAAGTTATCCAATGTTTGAGAATTAAGTGTAAGTTCTTCTACAGAGTTAGTTTCAGTCCTGTTTGTTAATTGAGAATTGATGTTGTTCCTATTTATAGTACCTGCAAACCGGTCCCTATTGTTGTGTGAGTTGAGGGTTTGTGTTCCGAGTTCTTTTGCTACCTCTGCCTTTAATGAATTTAATTTATCACTGCTTATATATTTATTGTTTATTATTGCTCTCCTCTGATCTGCTATTCTTTGTTCGCTTAGGTGAGCAAGTGATGGAAATTTGCTAACGAAATCGTCATACATCCGTTTTCGATATACCGTTTCATTTGTGCCTAAATCTGTGACTAGATAATAAGATCGCATTATAGCTTCATTCTGTTCACTAGTCCATCTCATTCGAGTTTGAGTTTTATTTTGTGTACTATGTGCTTCTATGGTTGTAGGTGGTACTTGTGTAGGTGTAAATATTTGTTGGTTACAATCTAAAGTGTGTTGCGTCTGTAGAGTAAAATGATTTGATTGCAGTTGATCTAACTCTTTTTCTACTTCCTTTCGAATGTCGTCTATTACTTTTTGTGGTAGTAATCTGTTATTTATGATGGCTCTACGTTGGTCTCCTATTCTCTGTCGGCTAACCTGCATGTCTGGGAATTTTTCTACATATTTTAGGTGGAGTGGTTCGAGGTAGGTTCTTTTATCTGTATCTAATAAGGTTAATTGAAAGTAAGTACGCAGAATGAACATATTCATTTCAGGTCTCCATCGCCTGCGTTTAGTAGAAGCGCTTGTAGTGGGTGCAATCTCACTGTCAGGGATGACATCTCGCACAACACTATCAAGCGTGCTGGTGGTGGACAACCTCGCTTTTCTTCTTATCATGTAGGAGGGGCGAGTCGAAGGGATGGATGAAAAGAACGAAATGGTATCATCGCCCGTGGAATCGGCTGTAGCTTCTACGTAGTGAGCCCGCCTGTTTAGATCACTACGACCAGCTGTAACAATCTTTTCGGTGGGAGCCCGCTTGCTCAACTCCTCACCGCCGATGGTTCGCATGCTGTGGCATCCAGCATCGGCCCCAGATGCGCCCCGGCGCTCCCCGGGAAGCGACCGTAAATTATATATTCTTTTATTACTCATCTCCATGAAGGGTTACCCTGCCTTGTTAGCCGCGTAAGTTTTTTGTACAGTTGTACAATACGCGTGTCCGCCCCCCACGTAGCTAGATGTTCAGCTTGGACGTAAGGTTGGATTTTAGGGGGCTTATTATTATTATTATTAATGAGGAAATGAGGAGTACTTTGGAGGGTGCGATTCGAGAATATCGGTACTAATATTATTATTATTTATTTAATTTACAGACTACATGTCCGAAAAATTGCAATTCTTAAATTCAGTTTGACAAAAACTAGCAAGTCATTTCTAATAAACAGTAAACGCTTTCACAACAAGTTACCAATCCCAGTTTCAGAACTGACCGATGGAAAGTTAGTAACTACATTGAATATGCTTTTTTAATAAAGACACGCTAAGTGTCTTTATTTAAAAAAGCATATTCAAAATTGAGCTCATAAACGGCACAAAGTGGATGTCTCTACGTTTACTCAATCTTATTTTTTCAAATCTATATAATCAGTTTTTTTTTAACATTATCTATCAAATCACAAATTTATACAACCTTTGTACAGATGGCAACATCTGCGTCACTTGTTTCATATAGTGTTTTATTTCATGAAAAAATATTTTAAAGAATTATTTGTGAATGAGTCGACATTGTTGACCGTATAGATTCCTAGACGCTTGTTAACTTCTTATACTATTTTACGTTTTGTAAAGTAAGCAATGACTTATTGTCAGGTTAACGCTCTTCTCCCATACTTAGGTACCTACTAACGCTGTAACAACTGCATTATAAAACCAAATGATTTCAAAAGAATCATACGCGGCTGCTATGTCCCATTATTTTTCAAAAGAGAAATGATTTTAATACGGAACAGTACAAAAAGCAATACAAAAAATAAATACGTATCTACATAAGTCATAGTTGGTAACCTCAATAACATAACTATCCAATGGATTAAAGGACACAGCGATACCCGAGGCAACGACGACGCTGTGGAAGAGCTTGCTAGAAGCGGATCGAACATGGTACCGGTCGGACCCGCACCTATCGTGCCATTACTATTCTGGCAACTAATTAAACTGGTAAGGAAATGCACCAGAGCAACACCACATTCGTAGTTCCTGGATAGCTATAAAATATATGTAGACACCTTTTTGTCATAGGTATCACAGACAACCGTGAAACATTTAGAAAAAAATATTTAGTACTTATTAGTTCCACGATTATTTACAGTTGACAAGTCTGGTCATTAAACAAAAAATGGCAGCATGAGTCAAAAAATTGCCCAAGTGCGTACCACGTCCAGTGGATGGTTCCGTAGATGTTATGCAGAATATTGTCTCCCCATTTAACTTCTCACTCAGCCGGTGAAGTGGGCCAAAACCAGTCCGAATAACAGAAGTCACATCGAGATACCGCTGTGACTTCTGTTCTGCAGACCCTAAAACGCAGTAACAGCCTTTTGTAATTTTTTCGTTGAATATTGAACCTTAATGCACACGTTATAAGGAACATGAAAATCTTATCAGATTTTTGTTGGGATGCTTTAAACGGTTTAAAAATCAAATTTGTGAAAGCAGTAACTTAACTTTGCATGTCTAAATATATTACAATAGCAACTAAAATACAGTAATAGCAGTTACGTCTACCACGATCCGTCACTTTACCAAGTCAAACGCAGTAAATATCTAAATTACCACAAAAAAACTGTATTCTACACCCAAAAAAATATTGAGGGGTAAAAATTAAAACGCAGTAAGTAGTTTTTGTACCAACAGTGTTAAAACTGCATGGTTGATCACTAGTTTATTTCATATTATGAACTAACCATTTAAACTGCAGTATGCTCATTATTTAACCACTCTGCACGACAGGATTTTGACACATGACACATCAGCTGAATCGGTGGGGTGACGCGAATTGTCATGAAATTCAAGAATTTTCATCAGTTTACAGCATTCAATTTTGTTATTAAAAATAAGTCACAGGGGCTGTTTAATATGATAAGTTTGAGGTTTATATTTCCAAAAACCTCATAAGGTCGATAAAACGGCGTCAATCTATTGTAGATTGTGTGTAAAATACATATTATTACACCCTTCCAAAAATTTGGTACTTTAAAAACGCTGGAAATAATGCACATACACAAAACAATCATTTGATAATAAAATCGGAAATCCAAAATAAAAACATTGACATTCCATCTGCATTCTTATTTTTGCCATTTTACGTATAAATTCAAAATAAAACACGATACAAATCTCAACAAAAAATACTTAAAAATTGTGTTGCAACATGACATTTCTTAGTGCTGACCGTAAATCTAAGTTTCATCATTACGATTAAAAAGTTGCATTCAACCTAATCGATAATCGAAATGGAGTAAACTTTAAAAAAAAGTTTTGAGACCATTGAGGAATTTACCTGCGGAGAATGCATATTATTTTAGCGATTGATATTATAGTCGTTCAAATATCTATGATATCGATAAGAAAAGAAAGACAACAACATTTTGTCACGTGCTTTTTTGTTATGCTATAATTATTTTCTTATGCGCCAAGATTCGAGGTACAGACGCCTGCACATCAAGCTACCACAATCTGTCAGATTTCTTTGATAGATTTTCGACTTTATTTCTAAAGTATTAGGTTCAAGGTTGATTGGGAAAATTGACAGTTTCGGGTAGCTTGAGCTGCAGGCGTCTGTACATTTTGCTGTCAAACGGTTTCGCGGTAAAAGATTTTGGCTGTTTTCTTGAATGACGATGAATGAAAATGGCGGCCATTTTTGTAGGAGGTCATGCTAATTCTGTAGGTAACTAGTCAGGCACCCCAGCCGGTACAACCATACCGTACCGCACCTAGAAAGCCATGCCTCCGCAGTAGAGCCCTGTTTTAGACGGACTGGGACTCCGCACACATCGGGGCCCTAAAACATTGATATAGACGCCCGCTGCCCGATGCCTGTAGCGTCTCCCGCGGTGGCTGGCTTGGTTTGAGGAGCGCCTCACTTCCCCCGCTCAGGGAAGTGAGGCGCTCCTCAAAACCCTGACACTCCCCCCCGGCTTCGTCTAGAGCGGGCCGCTCTAGACGAAGCGGGGGGGAGTGTCAGGGTTATGCAATAGAAGGAGCATGGGTGGGTTTTAGTCAGTACTAGTCTGACACTCCCCGCCGTTTTGCCCAGAGCGGGGGAAGTTATTTGACGATTTCCCACCCAAAAAAAAACCCCGGTACACGACATCAAAAAAATCCAGGTTCAAAATGGACTCATTTTGAACCAGGAGTTTTCTTGGTGTCGTGTTTCCATCTCAATTGTGCTCTTCCTCTATAGGCCATTTTTACCCCAAGGCTTCCACTCCAAGAACACTTTGGCCTACGAGCCATGTTTTAGGAAATAATAAATACGCTTTTCAAATAACCAATCCAACGAAACAATTTTGTCGAACAAATGTAATTTATCTTAGCTGATTTTTTTAATGTGCTAACCAAGATCATAATTGGCGCGTTCTATATTCAACCTTATTTATTTCTATTTGCAATTCACATTCAAATAGTAGGTACAAAACCGAATTATTAATAAAATAGCAAATAAACATTTTAATATAAATTTGAACAGCGAGCGCCTTCCTTTTTTGAATTTTTATCTGAAAATAAAATTGGCGCGAATTTAGCCATAGATCAGTTTGTACTGTTTGTTTTTGAATCGGTTTTAATGGCGTAAAAAATATTATAATCAATATTTATAGTACACGTATTACAAAATTATTTTTTACTCAAAAATGCATGTAATGTTGTCATTATTTTGACAAGCTTGTTTGAGCAAAGTCGACCTTGCCGTTCTGTTTCAAGGAGCGGCCGGCAAAGTTTTGCTGGCCGCTCTAACAGGCCGGCAATGTTTTGCCGGCCGCTATTTTGACGTTTCAACGTTTTAAAAAATCAATTCCAAAAAGTTTTTTTTTTTATTATTATTGATAGGCTCGCGTTTGCCCACTATCTCACCTGATGGTAAGTGATGATGTGGTCGACGATGAAGCACGCTTACCTAGCTTACCTACCTATTTAAAACACAGCTGTTTGTATGTACGTCTAAAGGTAAAAAAAAAAACATTTAAAAGATTTTATTCCATATTAGGCTGTATAATTCCAACTACCATTGATCAAAAAAAAAACAAAGAAGTAACAAAAGCGCGGTTCAGCGAAAATTTTGATTTATTTACTGACTTTTTTAAAAAATGAGCTCTCAAAGCGAAAATTCTTCCGATTCAATGAGTTTAACACCGCCAGACATTAAAGATGAAGCTAAATTAGTGGTTGAAAATTTGATACCTCGAAACTCAAAGGAAAAATATAAGCTTGCATATGAAAAATTTGTGCAGTGGAAAATCAGTAGGAAATCTAAATCCTTATCCGAAAATGTTTTTCTTGCGTATTTCAATGATCTTCCCAACAAAATGAAGCCTTCGTCTCTCTGGAATACCTATTCAATGTTAAAGTGCATGGTTCTGATAAAGCACAATTTGAACATTAAAAATTACCACAATTTAATATTTTTTATTTAAATTACTTGCTAGTTTTAGTTAGATTAGGCACAGGACTTGCATTTTTGAGTAAAGCACTATACAAACCTTGGCCCACAATGACTGCTTCGCTGGTCACACTATGATTGCCTCGAGCTAGCCTAGCTACGCTCTAGGCCTTTCAGCTTGGCCATCATTGCAGCCCTTGCTGTCCTCGCTGTAAAGGCCTCGACCTACGGTCTCGGCCTTTACCTCAGCTCGTCCATCAAGTGCTGCACGCTGACCGCGCTGTGTCGGCCTGGAGCTGCGCTACGCTGCGCTGTCGGCCATCATCAGCGCAACCAGCAAAGTAGTCATTATAGACCGCGGCAGTAATGTACTATTATTTTCATCTATCAATTTCTGATATTCTTTAATTTAATTATTCGAGTTAATTGATTTACAAGAAAATAATCGATTGAAATAATCGTATTTACACATCACAAAATTAAAAAAAAAAAAGAAATGGACGTCAATTTCGAAAGTGAATTTAGTAGTGGTTATGAATAATCCGTGTTATTGGTCCTATTATTGCAAATTACGATAAGATCTGGGATTTGTCATGTTATTTATAATATTTGAAATGATATTTGTGTCAGTTGTTATAGAATCTATTCGTGAATATATGAAATAATGTGGAATTAAAAATGTAAACAAGCACGATTGGCGCGAAACTTCGACTTTAGATTTCAAAATGTATCATTACCACTACTAATATAAGTTCAATTACGAATGATTTCTTCACGTAATAAAAGGACACGTTAATCATGCCCAATAATGTGGAGTTTAAATGTCCGAAAACCTATTTTTTTATGATTTTTAGCGTCGACCTACACTGCCATCAAAATGGCGATCATCGTAATTTACGCATTTGGATTTTATAAGACTTAATTAAGAAACTTCCTTAATAATTAAAGAACTTCTAATGACGTTTACATATGAGTTTTTTATTCTACTATCTTAATGAATGCACGCCCATATTAATTTTTAACCAGAAAATAAAATATTTACAAAAATAATGAGGAGGTCATATGACTTAAATGTCCGACCCCTTTCGGGGCCAGTACCGAGCCAGCGGAGGTTTGAATGTCGAGCCCCCGAAGGGGTCCGTACCGAACTATACGGTTAATGCAGTATAGTCGATATTTTTCAAAAGATGAAAATAAGATATATGCTAATTAAAACGCAGTATGACACTCTGTTACTGCATTATAATTGGTAACTTGAACGATTTTACTAATTTCACTGCAGTAAAGGTCATTTTACTGCGTTCTAGTCAGAACTTGTCGCTATCTCTCTCGTTCAATCAGTCGTGCTTGTTTGTCGATTACTGCCCAGGAAGGAAGACGTCTGCGCCGCGCCAGTGTAGGCAGCGAAGGCTCGTTGAGGCTCTCCCCCAGTCTGATCTAACGGATTTAGCTACGACTGAAATAGCTTCTGAACATTCATTCAATGATCTTGTGACATAAGAAGATTTATTATGTTCTGAGGTTTTGCCAACATCAACACATATTTTTCAAAACGCGACACTATTAGCTAAAACACCAGTTTTTCAACATTCAGACGACTCGGTAGCAGATAAAAAATATATTTCTGTGCCTTTATTAGAAAGTAGTTCATCAGATCATATGCAAGCAGTCGAAAAAGAAATACTAATAAACGAAAAAGTAAAAAAAGAAAAACCAGAAACATACAAAATATACCTAGTAAAAAGTTAAAAAAAGAACCTAGACAAATATTTTATTAGACCACCGTGTCACAATCTCAAATAACTTGCGCGGGGGAAGTTATTTGATGATTTGATTTCTGGGCGGAGCGGGGGAGAGTGTCAGACTTGTACTGACTAAAACCCATCCATGTTCCTTCTATTGCCCTTTACGTTCCGGGGCCGCGGTATCTCTTTCGAACAACCCGCAACCCAGGCGGAGACTCTGACAAGCCCCTCTGCTTTGCTGACATCACATTGAGGCGCGCGTGAAACACGAACGCGCCGTCGACACGGCCTGTCGTCAATAGTCGGACGGACGGTGAGCTACCCATTGCTCACCGTCCCCAGGCCCGCATCTACGGTGGCCGGGAGTCGTTCGCGGCACCCGAGGCGTGTCCCGCGGCAGCTGGGTTGGCTTGATGTTCTCTTCCTCAAACGCCCGGCCACCTCCTTTGCTAGCATTACTCCTTGGCAGAAGGAGGTGACCGCTTCCCAATCCCTCTCGCTCCGGACCATGGACTGAACCAGGGCCGGACGCGAGAGATCGCCGCCGCCGATCGCCTCTACAAGGGCACGGCGGTGCTCCGCCCCGCGCTGGGCAGACCGCCACTGTGTGCTCCACCGTGTCCTCCGGGCGATCGTCATAATGGTGACACCCGGGCGTTTCCTCCCGCCCGATTATGTGCAGGAACCTCCCGAAACTTCCGTGTCCGGTGAAAGAGGGTCCCCTCTTTACCGCCACTATTGTGGCGTGCCCTGCACGGGATCGCGACAGTCGCTCTCTCCATGCCACCACGAGGTCGCACTGGAGGTCTGTCCGCTGAGCGGAAATTTGCCGCGGCAGCGGAGTTTCCCCCCGGTGTAGTGCCTACGCGCGCCACTCAAACAGGCGCGCGAGCACTATCGCCTCCAGATCCCACGGAAAACTTATTTGATCGTTTTTAAAAGTGAGTTACATAGCTGCTTCAAAATTATATTGAAGTATTTCAACACAACTTGGAACAATTTTTAAACAAAATCAAAGATCAAGATCAAAATTACAAATCAAAATGACACATTTATATAAAACTAATAAATGTGCTATTTAAAGGAAAGATCTCGTGTGTCTTGCGAAACCGAAAAGAAACAAATTCTAAACATAATGCACTTTTTTCTGTAAATTCCTACCTAAAACATACCCGTTAGTTGGAAGCAATTGTTATATACTACATGTGCAATTGTCCAAGATACAAATTAAAATGCAGTAAAGAAAGTCTTATGCTGCAAGTTAGTCTGCAAAGTAGCAAAGAACTATCTTAATACTTATCTTATCTTAATTTTGTAGTATCAAGTATTTTTACCGCATTTTAATCTGTATATGTGTAACTTTTTGCGTGCAGTAAAAGCTAAGATTTCAGAAAACCCGATTTTAATTAAAATCTGATAAACAAAACTAACATTTGTTTATCATATATGGAAATACTATCTTTGTTGGCACTTAGTCCTCGTAACAACAAAAATATGCACCATACACATAAATAATCCAAGAAAAACAGTGTTAAAAAGTTTTCAAAGGTTTTCCCGAAACTGCTATTTTCCTCGTACTGCACTTTAGGGCCTGCACGGCAGTGTTTTAGGCGGCTTTAGGCGTTGTCCTAACATGCAGTGATCGTACAAATACGCAATGCGTTCTCACCGTACGGTGGAAATGGTCCATGAAGCATTGCCTATGCCCGCGCGATGACTTGCGAGCTTCGATGAGGACACCGCGGAGTGACAGGCACTTGTAAAAAGGTTGTCAAATGAAAGGCGAAAGGACATTGTTCGTGTTTCATATATCGTTGCCTAAGAATTAAATAATGCGTATCTTGGATTGATACGTAATTCAAATCACTGCCCCTACTGAGAATTGCTGAAATTCAAAACGTTTCTAGAAAAACGTTGTGGTGTTTGTGGGCATAGTCGACGAAACGTTTAAAAAGACGTTCTAGGGCCCGCCTGTTCTATCGCGTATTCGTTAAATCGTTTTTCGTCGCAAACTTTATTACGACTGAGAATTTTGCAGCGGTGTTTGTTTTATTTAAACTATGAAAACACAAAATAAACATTTCTGCATTGTCATTTTTACTCTATACGACACATTTGATAATATTATAACTTACTTAAACAATAAGAATATTCTAGATATTCTAGAACAAATACTAACAAATTTAATCATTTACTGAAGACTACTAAACTGCCGTCATAATGAAAAAAGGCACAACTAACATTTTATAAATATGGAGAAAATCGACTTTAAAGTTTTTATTGGTTTTTGGCGAAAAATATTGACTTACTTAAACATTATTTTTCGAAAATAGATGAATTAAAATAAATTTATTATCACGATTCTTATAAAACTCATGAAATGTAAGTTATTATTTTATTACTATTTATTAAATAATCAACATTTTCCCTTTCAACGTAACAAAAAAAATTAACTTAAGTTATTAATATTACGAATAAAGGGCATAACTAACCAATTGCGACTTTTCATTCTGACATTTTTCGAAAAAATATGAAATATTACAATGAAAAGGCATATTTATTAAAATGTGCCTTTTCATTTTAATAATTATACAAAAAGAAACAGGTAATAAAACAATTAGGAAATAATTATATTTTTTTTATTTTAAAAATGTAACAAAAATTATCGTCTCACAACTTTAAAAAATTAACATTACTTAATTGAAATTACCAGTCTTCAAGAAACTTATTTGTTTTTTTTTAAAATCACAGTCAGGTTATTAAATCAACTTCTAAAAGTCTAGAATGTTTGTTAAATATGGCACTTTTAAGGTTATCACAATTACAATCATTCTGGCCATGCCCTACAAACAACATTAAAATTATCAAAATAGGAATAAACACAAACTAATTAAAAATTAAAGGAAAAACCTTCATCAAGGAACTTAGGTATTTAATAAATAATTATTAAATACTATTACTATTATTATTTTATTTAATAATATGTAATTTTGTCACCATTTTCGTCTGCCAAAAAATATGATATGGTTTTAGATCGTATGTAATGTTTACTATTTTTGTCATTATTTTCTCTGTCCTTTGGCCTATCCGGTTTTCTTTGACTAGTATGACACAAAAAGAACTATTTTTGTTCCAACCATGACATTTTTCGAAAATTGTTATTCACTACTTTGCGACACTCTTCTGAAAAGCGCGCTGAACATTTTTATTTGCAGACATCCTCGCGGCAACCTGGTTTTACAAAATATTTGTTTCTTATTTTTTCCTCCGTCTTCAGTATCTTCCGATCCTATATGCTAACGTTATAAGTTTTGCGCTTTCTAATAGTTCCTTTCTTAGTCAGCTGAACATGGTTGGTTTCTTCATCTGATTCTGACGGTGATTGTAAAATTGTTTTTGCTGGAACTGGCTGCAAGCATGGTATAAAGTCTTCTGAGTCAGACCCATCTGTTTCGCTGTTTTTTTCCCGTAGTACTTTTGGTAATTCATAATTTTTATCCAATACTGAGTCATCAGAATCAAAATCAGATTCTGTATCTGACACAGATAGCGGTGCCACAACATGCTCCGAGCTTGATGCTTGCACCGAGTGTTGAACGCCACCACTGGTTGACGGCTCGGGAGACGATTCGCCTACACCATTATCGTTGCGTAAAGCAACACTAACTAATCTTGCGCTTCGTGATTGCATATTGCTGAAAAAAGAATTATGTCTTTGATAGTATAAATCCAGTAGTAAATAATAAATAGTAGTAAATAAATTTAGAATACGCGCAATAGTTGTTACTATTGCGCGTATTCTAAATTTATTTACGACTAGCGACCCGCCCCGGCTTCGCACGGGTGCAATGCCCACTGTTTAATGGATGTTATCATACGTATTAAACCTTCCTCTTCAATCACCCTATCTATTAAAAAAAACCCCATCAAAATCCGTTGCGTAGTTTTAAAGATTTAAGCGTACAAAAGGAAATAGGCGACTTTGTTTTATACTATGTAGTGATTAGGTAGATACCTACTAAAAATTTCGTTATATTTTTTAACTAAATTGCAATTAATCACTCAAAAATGTAGCCAATAAATACTAATACATTATTATATTCATATTAATGTGTCACAAAAGAAGTTTAATATAATAAAAACAAGCAAATGTAACAAAAACTTACCAGCGCAGCACAGACAAGCGTGGACTCGTCGAGACACGTCGGGCACAACTGGTGCGTTTCAATCAAACCCTGCCCTCCTTCCTCACCCCTAATCGTAAATAATTTAAAGAAAAGGCACAACTGGTTATTTGTGCCTTTTACAGGGTTATTTGTAAAACACCGACAACGTCGCAGGACTTTATTACTATCATCATGAACAACAACTTTTGTTCTATGATTTTTTACAAAATTTTATACATTTACCAAAAACAAATCATCAAGATTTCGTTGTCCTATCTAACACATTTCAACTCCTTCCGTTTATTGTACCTACATACCTACACCTGCCGCGACTGTCCCCGTAGTAGGTACGTTTGCTTCGCATAGATTTCGTAACATTTAGAGCGTTCAATTTAAATATTTTTATTTTTGTATGACGATCTGATGAACTAAAATATGATAAATGTTTAAATGTCATAGAACAAAAGTTGTTGATTATGATGCTGGTAACATGGTCCTGAGAGGGTGCCGGTGTTTTACAAATAACCCTGTATACGTAAATTAATTGAGATCATTAATTAAGTAGACAGGGCACATCTGGCATTTGAGCCTTTTCTTTATGTTATGTTGAAAGTGTGCCTTTTCAAAGTAGTTTTTAGTAAAAATCTGTGTGAAGTAATAGTCACATCTACGTATTTGTGCCTTTTCAATATAATGGTAAATAAATGTGCCTTTTCATTCTATAAAACATGAATATTAGTCTCATTTGTGCCTTTTGAGCCTACTGCATCTCCGAATTCCTTGAAGATAAAATTCTATAAAAAATTGAGTAGATGTGCCTTTTTTTTCTGATTCTAAATATGTATATAACTCAATTTTGACAAAAATGTTAGTTGTGCCCTTTTTTCTTACGACGGCAGTAAAACACAGAACAAATCATTATAACTAGAAAACGCTTAGTCTCAGGTAATTGAAACAAACTTAAATATACGTTTTATACCTATACCTGCAATTTGAAATCAATTTTGTGAAAATATGTCAAGAAATAAAAAAGTGCATTTTAAAATTACGAGATTATCTAAGTGATTTTTTTGCCCTAAATCTTGCCATACTTGTGAACAGGTTAAACAGTCTTCTGGTTTGTATTGTAAACAGATTATACAGTCTCATCATGCGACAAGAACGCATCGTGTCCTCGTACGATCGATAGTCAGTTAGGACGACACGACTTAGTACGATTCTATTAGACCTCTCTGCTCTCCCCAGGCGCTCCCCAGGGTGGCGGACACCTATTAGGGGTTTTTCTAGCAAGAATATGGCTAGGTTGGGATCCTAACCTACCCCTTTTCGAGAGATAGAGGATCGAGTACTCGATCGCCGCGGCGACGCCGCGGCTCTGTCGCGGCTGCGGCAAGCTGCGACAGAGCCCACTTCATACAAAATGTTCTAGGCGTCTTTTGTTTTTCTGTCGCGCGCCGCGCCCTGCGGCAAACTCTCGCTATCGAGCGGCAAACTCGATCCGCGCGACGGGCTGCGACACGCCGCGACAACTCTGCGGCAGAAAAACAAAAGACGCCTAGAACATTTTGTATGAAACTTACTCTGTCGCGGATCTCTGTGTGAACGGCCGCGCGACGCCGCGCGCTGCGGCATCCACTCGATGATCGAATACATGATCTTAGCCTATCGAAAAGGGGTAGGTTAGGTTAGGTTAGGATCGTGGTCTATTCTTTTCCTCGTAATGGAAATCTGCACTAGATGTCCTCCACCCTGGGGAGAGCTTGCGTGGTTGAGTGTTTCCTCGTGCACTTACGTCGGGGGTCAGCAGTATTATGCTGTACCCTCCGCTGCTCTGGTGTTTTGACCAGCAGACGTCTGCTGCGGAATGGGTAGGCGCTCGTTATCTCAACGTAATCTAACGGCGTGATCCATCCCGATCTTAGTATTTGAGACAGGTAACAAGCCCGCACCTCGCATGCGTGCACTTGCATATCTACCACTCTCCTGATTAGCGGAGCACTATTTTTGCGAACAATCCCGTGATACCCGTCGGTACGTGTTTGCGTAAACATCTTCGATAGTTGACACCATCTTGAACGGATTACTATGCAGGACGCGCCAGAAATCTGGTAACTTTTTGGTCTAATTAACCCAATTCTTTAGGTTCGTACACCGAGCAGCCCTACAAATCAGTATTCTGTACCGATGGCTCCCTTTCTACAAAAATTACAAAATCGAGACACTCGGTTTAGCAATCCTGTATTAATGACGTGAAAATGAAAACATGGTTGTACCCATGTATTTATCTGTGTCTGAGGTGCAAGGTCCTAATGATGGTTTCTGTATTAGATACCTACGACCTTTTGTTGTTAGCAGTAGCCATTGTTGCAAGTAGAACATAATTAACAACTCGCAACTCCGGCAGAAAGTGGCCCTGGCAGACCCCTCTGCTTTGCTGATATCTATTTGAGGCGCGCGTGGAACACGAGCGGCGCGTCTTCCGGGGCAGCTGTGTTGATTTGAGTTTCTTTTCCTCAAGCATGACTGCTTGACAGAAGTAGGTGATTGCTTCCTATTCCCTCTCAGAGCAGGACGTGAAAGACCGCCACCGACCGAGTCTACGAGGACGCAGCTTTGCTCAGGCCTAGCGGGGAAGCCGTTATCCATTTGCAATAAATAAATTTATTACTCTACTCCTTTAAACTTGACAGACAGATGTGTTTGCTTATTCCGCTACTTCTTTTTACCAGCTAATACAATAGAAAATGCCGTAATGCAGTCTTTATGGAGGTCTATTTATTGTTTACTTTGACGTTCAAAACTCGCTGATTATCAGTTTGATTTGATAAATGACTTTTGATTTTGATAATCCAGAAAATAACTTTGTACTACTATCTTGAAACCTGTGATTAGAAAAAAAAAACAATACGAAAGAAAACGGACGAGAGATGCTTTTTAGGGTTCCATAGCAAATTGGCAAAAGCAGAACCCTTTTAACTAAAAAAGTATTCAATTATTACAAAATCAACTAAATCGTTAGTGGAAACTATTTGTACGAAATAATAAAATTAGATTAGATAAGATTTAGGTGGTTAATTCGATTTTGTTTTTCCGATTAACTAAAATTGGTTTAGGAAGTAAGTAAGTTGATATTTTTTAAAGTATGATAGGATTGACATAGTCGCATAACGTGTACAAAAATCAGTTCTTTCATTAATCTTTTCGACGACGAGATTTGTTAAAAAAAAAACACAAATATAACCTTTATTTTGAAGTCGATTTTCTGTACCATGTACTAGAAGTCGGTTGTATTTTTGCAAAAAAGCTTAATATTTCTATGAGTTCGTAACAAATTCGTCCGTCTACAGAACCCTTCACTGTATTTGCAACGCACCTGACTGATATTAGGTTTAAAGACATTTATTTCTCAAAAAAAGACACAAAGTCACTCACTTGAGAAACAATATTTACCTTATACTAATAAGCTTAAGATTAAGTTCGTTACTTCGTGATGTTCCCCCATTCAATGCATTTAGTTTTTATTAGGTAATGACTTACCTATACTCATTTAGTATAAATTGGGCTAATTGATTCTTGAATGCATTGAATGAAAGTACATTCTTTATATGTGAGGGTATTTTGTTATACAACTGTGCTCCTTCAAATGTTAACATTTTTCTGCCGAACTTAGTTCTCATCTTCGGCAAGACTAGAAAACTAGCTCGACGAGTGCTACGTTGTGTAATTTGCCTTATTTTGGTAAACGTCAAGTTAGTCTGTATTTTATTGTTGAGAGCCTTACGGATAAAAATACATGTGTGATAGATATATAACTGTCTAATATTCATTATTTTTGTTTGTTCGTAAACTGTGGTTGTTGGTGTTAAATATGGGTAGTTGAAAATCATTTTTATTAATTTGTTCTGTGTCACTTGTAGGTTGGCTAACTTTGTCTTGGCTGCACTGCCCCAGACTTCTATCAGATACAATAAGTGGGGTTTTACTAATGCATTGTAGATAGTATAACGTAATCTTCGAGGAATACATCGAACTATATTTCGCAGGGACCCAAGTAGTGATGAGAGCTTCGTTTTTATGTAGTCTAAGTGAGCATTCCATGACAAAGAACTATCCAATCTTAGGCCAAGATATTTTTCGCAGGTCTTTTGTTGTAAAGGAACATTATTAATATTTATTGGTACGTGTGGAGGGATCGTTTTATTTTTAGCTTTAAATAGTATATAGCATGTTTTGGAGACATTAATTGTTAATAAATTATATTGAAACCATGAAGAAAGGATGTTTAGGTCTCCTTGAGCTTGTAAAATTAAATCATGAATAGATGGCCCAAAATAAAACAAGCAAGTGTCGTCTGCATATAAAGTAAGATGACCATGTAGTTTTAGATCCTGAATATTATAAATATAAATCAGAAAAAGTAAAGGACCCAGAATAGATCCCTGGGGAACTCCACAAGTTATAGGTAATGGGTCACTTTGACAGTTATTATCCATTTTAACTAGCTGTGACCTGTTTTCTAGGTAAGACTTGAATATATTCAAAGCACTGCTGGTAATATTTATTGTTTTTAGTTTTTTGAGTAGCAATTCGTGACTAACGGTATCGAACGCTTTTTTAAGGTCGATAAAGATACCAAGAACTATATTTTTATTATCTACATTTTGTTTAATTTTGGTAACAAGGTCGACCGTAGCTGTTAGTGTGCTACTTTTTGATCTAAATCCATATTGTCGGTCTGAAAGGAAGTTGAAGGATGTTAAATGTTTGTCTAATCGGTTGTACATAACTTTCTCTAATATTTTTGATAACACAGGCAACACTGAAATAGGCCGGTAATTGCCTGGGTCTGTTTTAGATCCAGATTTATGAATGGGTGTTACCTTTGCCTTTTTCAAGGTATCGGGAAAATTGCCATCAGCCAGCAGCTTGTTAAAGCATTTGGTCAGAGGGCTCACTATTATATTTTTTATGCATTTAATTGCTTTAGTACTAATTCCATCTAATCCTGTACTGCTGTTAGAGTCTAGATTTGATATGATTTTGTCAATTTCTGTTTCGGTACACAGATCCAGAGTGGAAGGAATTGGTGTATTGTCAGATTGAGGTTTAGGTAAAGCACATGCATGATCGTCATGAAAGTGTCTGGGTATATCGTTTGCTAGAAGAGGTCCTATTGTGGCAAAGTACTCGTTAAAAGTTTGGCAGATATCCTTTGAGTCTGTAATATATTTTGAGTTGAAAAGTAGCTTTGAAGGAGCACAATTTTGTTTTATCTTATTGTTTGCTAAAATATTTACTAAATTCCACATTTTCTTTGGTTTATTAATACAATTGTTAAACTTTTTATAGTAATAAGTATTTTTCGTATCTTGCATATGTTTGGCTACCCGTCTTCTCTCTGTAATAAATTTTGTTTCCAAGCTGGTGTCATTCGGATTCTTCTTAAGCTCTGTCCATAACGCGTTTCTTTGGTTGATATCATCTATAATGTTTCTATTTATCCAATCGTTTCGTGGAAGGTTTAAAATTTTGGTTTTGATGGTTTTACTACTCTCTATTACTGATTTTATTTTATTTTCTAGGAGTGAATAGTTATCTTCTAAATCTTCAAGGTTAGAGGTTTCCAAAATATCATGTAGTTTCGTGTAATCGATCGCTTCATATTGGGTCTTTGTTTTTCTAGGTGATTTTGTTTTTTTGAGTTCAACATAAATTTGCTTGTGATCAGACATTGAGGAATCCATTATGGCCATGTGAAAGTAGTCGTCCTTCAAGTTTGAACTAACATGATCTAGAATAGACTTTCTTGTATTCGATTCTCTTGTACAGTATTTGTTGTTAATTTTATTTAGTAGTACATGTCCAGCTCCTCTGACAAGTTCGTTATATTGTTTGGTCTTACTGTCTTTGCTTAACAGATCAATGTTAAAATCTCCGAAAACTATTGCTCTCCTTCTTTGTTGAAGTTGGGACTCATAGGTCTCAAGGAAGTCTTTGTAGTTAGTGTCGCCGGGGTTGTATATGACGCCTATTTCTAGGGCGCATCTCTCTAGATGTACCCATAAGTAATTATTTCCTCCTGTGTATTTGGATTCCGTCAAGCTATGTTTTAAGTCATTGTGGACATAAGTTGAAACTCCACCTCCTCTTGAATCGGTTCGATAATTGTAATAATGTGTATAGTTATTTATTTGCATTTCCAAGGCTTGTGTTTCAGTTCTGATCCAGGTTTCAGTCAACAATATAACATGTATTAAAGGTAATGATTGTAGTATGCACTTGAGTTCATCAAATTTTCCCCTTTTGCGGATACTTCTAGCATTTAGGTAGAAAAATCTGAGACGTGATTTGCTAGACGTAATATTTTGGTAATTATTAGTTATTTGGTAGGTATTGACAGTTGCGGTTGAAATTATGGATTCTGGTATTATTTGTTGTTTTTTGCAGGAATTTTTATTATTGTGGGTGTGCCGTTAATATATTTTATGGTAAGGCCATCCTCTCCATCGTTCTGGCGTTTATTTAATTCTTCTTTTAGTGTTTGAAGATATTTTTGTTGAGCTGGGGTTTGGTCCGAGAAAATTTTAATGTTATCGGGCAATTTTGCTTTATTACGTAGAAGGTGTTTGACGGGTGCTGAGGTCTCAAAACATACTTTTACTCTGCGGGTTTTTCCGGGCAAATATTTGCCTATCCTAAAAATTTTAACCGGTTTCGGGATGTCTTGGTACTCCAGCGAGGTGATTTTCATGAAGTCGGCTTCGTCTTGGGACGTCCTTTCCTCAGCGGTATCGGCGGATTGCTCATGCATGCCCAAAACAATAATATTTTTCTCTCTAAAGTTTCGTTCAGCTAATTATATGTTCGTTCAAACTAAGTGGATTTTGAGAGTAAGAGGCCAAGGTTTGAGAGGTAGGTTTTAATATACTCAGTTCGGACTCAAAAGATTTTATTTTGTGTTCACCTATTGATACTTGCTTTTCTAATTTAGATACATTTTTTTTTAGTTCTTCGTGTTCGGTTATCATTCCAGATGTTGATGTTTTAATTTCATTGATTTGTTGAGTATTTTTGTGAAACATGACTTCAGTTTTTGACTTCAATTCGGTGATCTCAGATTTGACTTCTGCTATGCTTTCTTGCATTTTAATCATAATCTGCTCATTAGATTCTACGTATTTTTCTAGCAAAGATCCAATGCGAGACAACTCCGACCGAATTTCTTTAACTTCGGAGGTACATTCACATTCAAATTTCCTCTTTCGAAAGGTGATTTGCGTGTCTACAGGTAGGTTTAACTTAGAAAGATCTGGCTGTGATCCACCTCCCGTACTGGCGACACTGCTTGTAGTATGGCGCGGTGGTGATCTTTGTATGTTCATATTGAACCGTTATTCCAAACAAATTATACGTTGACAACTTTGAGGGCACACGTACTTGTTATTGATACTTATGACCTTGACACGGGTCTCCGTACGCAGAGTCACTGTGCGAGCGAGTTAGAAAATGCAACTGTTCTACTCACGCGGGGGCGAGGCCTGGATGCGCGGGCGCGCTTGTGCGTGGCGTGCTTGGTTGCGGCGCAGGATTCAGAGACGAAGTGGCACAAGTGGATATTTATTGCTTTCCAAATTTGAGTTTTATTTTTGGATTTGTATGGCTTATATTTGAGGTGCACTTATTAAAATATTTAAGGTAAAAATGAACACACGACTGCTCTTGACGAGTGACGAACTTCTATCTATATTTATATATTTGTTTTTATATATTTGTTTTATTACCAAGGAACTTATGAGATAACTGGAATTCCAGTTGTTATGTTAATTTTATCTCAAAAAATGAACTTTATCTCAAAGGCACAAAGTTTATATTATTTTAATTAATTCAAAGGGAAAATATACTAATACCAACTGATAAAGAGTCAAGGTTGGCAGGCGCGTTGTCAGTAAAAAATGATTAAAAAACATTTGTTGTTAATCACTTAGGTCTTAGATAACTGGCACAGAATTAAAAACGGGTTATAATAAAATAATAATTTCTCAGAAAATAGTATTCCTTAGTTGCAACTTTTAAAAATGTTGAATTTATATACAGAAACTTTTTATTTATGTTTAGAAACAGTATGATCATAACATTTGAACATCTTTTTAAAATATATTTTCGTATTTTCTGGTTCTAGTGAAAACATCCACTTTCAAAATTGAAAAAATGCGTTAATTATAGAGGTGTAATAGTGAAGATTTTCCTGGATGCGGAATCCTATTTTATTGTTTTTTATTTCTAGTAATTGTAAAACAAAGACAGCGTGTGCACACTAAAAGCTATCTCGCTCGGAACACTATTTGAGTCACATGTCATCACTGCAGTTTGTTTAAAAGCTCCGTGCTAATTACCTGTCAACCATTTGTCATTCGATGACCAAACTTGTCAAATGTAAAATAATCGCGTAAATAATAAGCACTAAATAACTTGTTCTGCTTTTTTTAATCGATAATAAGTACCAATTATTCCATTTCCATACTCATTCTTAGGGTGCGTCCACATCTGGCGAATGTGCCGCGAATGTGCAGCTCGCGAGCCGTTTGCGATCTGCCCGCGAGCTGCGCGCGTGCATTTTTGTTCGTGCGCCGCTTCTGCGCCGCCCGCGCGCAGTTCGCGCGCGACCTAAGCGCCGTACGCGATCAGCGCGCGGGCGGCGCGCTTGTTATTTCGCTCAGTTCGTTTCTGATTACTGGAGGCTAAGTACGTGTTGTCATGGAGTGGACGGAGGAGAATTGTTTACGCTTCATTGAAACATATAAAAGATTTCCAGTATTATGGGATCCTAAAGATCGATTATTTCGAAGATTACTATAGAAAAAATCTAAAAAATGATTCGCGAGCGCGCGCAGATCGCGCGCCGCTCGCGCGCCACTCGCGCGCTCTATACGAGCCTTGTATGAGTTGCGCTAAAGAGGCGCACCAAACCATTGCAGTGACTGCACGCGCGCAGCTTGCGGGCAGCTCGCAATCGGCTCGCGTGCTGCACATTTGCGGCACATTCGCCAGATGTGGACGCACCCTTAGATCTAATCGGTCTATTAGACAAAATATATATAATATGTAAACGTTGTTTACAAAAAAAATTACTATGAGACCGGTGTACGTATAACTATCCGTCACTCTTACTGGTTATGTACCAAATTTCAGTCAATAGGATAAACAGAAATCCGACAAAAACGAAATTAAAAGCACTTATTAGTAATCACTTATGATTATTTAAATTATAAGGCTATCAGATGCCATATTTTTATGAAACATATACAAATATGGTATCTGGTATAGAGAAACATGTCTATAGATAGGTAGGGAGATTCACTGTCCTGACATCGCGACAGGCCGTGTCAACGGCGCGTGAACCACGCGCCTCAAAGAGATGTCAGCAAAGTAGAGGGGCCTGCCAAGTTATTCGAAAAAATACCTTTCCCCGGCATACAAAGGGCAAAAAAGGAAAATGAACATGGATGGGTTTTATTCAGTAAGATACTCCCCATCGCTCCGCCCAGAGCGGGAGAGATTATTTAATGATTTTACTATCCACAAAAAAAAAACGGTGTGTCGCTGTGTCGTGGACACGGCCGTGGCACGGCCACTTTACGTGAATACGTAAATATGTATCACACAATAATAAACGTGTGTCACAACATATTTGTGTTCAGTGATGGCAACATTTGTCTTTCATCGGGTTCAGGAAGTAAATCATAGAAACAAAAAGTTACCCTTTTATAACAACTTTATTGATGATAGGTGTGCGAAACGAAAAATAAAGTAAACATTTCTGCATTAATCATTCTTTACTCTATACGACACATTTAATAATATTATAGATAACCTAAACAACTAAACTAAACAAAAACTAACAAAGATAATAATTTACTAAAAATACTTAAACAAACAACAATTTATCGCTATTTCTAGAAAACTCTTAGTTTTAGGAAATTGAAATAAACTGAAATATACGTTTTATACCTACACCTGCAAAGTGAAATCAAGTTTGTGAAAATATCTTAACAAATAAAAAAGGACATTTTTATAATGAATTTAACAAATGTATTAGTAAACCTAAGAAAATGTGGGGCCTAATCAATACCTTAACAAGTAATAAAATAAAACAGAGCTGTGTTCCTCCAAAATTAGTAGTAAACAACGATAACATTATCGAGCCAAATCATATTTGCCAAATATTTAACGAATACTTTGCTACAATTGGACCACTCCTAGCGAACGAAATACCTAGTTCATTTCATAACGATCATGACTGCGCTTTACAAAATTCTATAACTCAAAATGTTGAAAATCTCTCCAGTTTCAGCCCGTGTTCTGCTAATGAAATAGCAACCCTTATAGCTAAACTCGATCAAAATTGCAGCACTGGCCTAGACGGAATAAATACCAAAGTAATTAAAACCGTTAAAAGTTTAATCGCAAACGATCTGAGCAAGTGTCTGAATAAATTACTGGATGACGGGAACTTCCCTGATACACTAAAAATTGCAAAAGTAACACCAATCTATAAGTCAGGCCCTACCACAGATCCAGGAAATTATCGACCTATCTCAGTGTTGCCTGTAATGTCAAAAATATTAGAAAAAATTATTCACAAGCGATTAGAAAAGTATCTTAATTCTATTAACTTCATCACCGATCGACAATATGGATTTAGACCCAGAAGTAATACTACTACAGCCACTATTGATCTCATCACTAAAATTAAACAAAACATAGACAGAAAAAACATAGCCCTGGGTATTTTTATTGATTTAAAAAAGGCCTTTGATACAGTTAGCCACAAACTACTCCTAAAAAACTGGAATCAATAAAAATCACGGGAAAAGCTCTAAAAATGCTCGAGTCTTACTTAAAAAATCGTTCGCAAGTGGTCAAACTTGGTAATCACCAAAGTGATGCACTACCTATTACATGTGGCGTCCCACAGGGATCTATCTTGGGACCCTTACTTTTTTTAATATATATAAATAATATAAGCGAAATTAAACTACATGGTCACCTTACCTTATACGCTGACGACACTTGTTTATTTTACTTCGGATCTTCCATCCATCACACTATCTCACAAGCACAACAAGATTTAAATACCCTATTCGCATGGTTTCAGTTCAATCTCCTAACAATAAATATCTCTAAAACCAGTTATATAATATTTAAGGCTAAAAATAAATCGATTCCACCATATAACCCTCTAACAATTAATGATATCCCGCTACAGCAAAAACCATGCGAAAAATACCTCGGTCTAAGAATGGACAGCTCACTAACGTGGAATGCTCACATAGATCACATAAAGAGTAAACTTTCGGCACTCTCCGGGTCACTGCGTAATAACATTGTTCGTTGTATTCCACCAAAACTGCGGTATACTATTTACAACTCCCTAGTAAAGCCACATCTACTTAACTTAATCGAAATTTGGGGCAGTGCTGCTAAAACAAAATTATCTGAACTTCAAATTACCCAAAATAAAATCATAAAAATACTATTTAACCTACCCATATCTAACATCTACCAGCAAAATTTATCAAGGCACAAAAATAATGAACATAAAACAACTTTACATTTACAGCACATGCATTTTCATCAGAAAAATTCTTGACAAAAGCGTTCACTCAAACTTAACACTCACTCAATATAAACAAGTTAGTCAACGCAGTACACGGCGAGCAAGCTTGCTAGTTTTGCCGAAAACAAGAACTAACTATGGCAAAAAAATGCTAACTTTTGAAGGAGCACAGCTTTATAACAAATTACCGTCCTGTATAAGAAATGTACACTCTTTCAATGCATTCAAAACTCAACTTAGCCAGCACATAATTACAGATCGATCGCTTCTGGAGAAATGAATGCATTGAATGGGTAACTATTAAGTTGTTATACTGATGACGAATTTTTGTAATTTATATTTGTGTATTGTTCTCAAGTAAGTGACATTTATGTTTTATTGAGAATAAAGTTTCTTTAAACCGATTTTTAGTAACTAAAATATAATATATCTAAGACATTAAAAATATTCATACATATATTTATCTATGTAAAGAATAAAGATTGCTTACATTAAACTCTTGTAAAATAAGGAAAAGCGACTCAATGTATAAAAATGTGTGTAGCAGTGTGGCGCTGCTCAGATATGCTCCTTCTTGACAATCGCGTGGTACTCGGCAGCCGCGATGTCCATGTCGGCGTCGCCGACGTGCTCGACCGACGTCACCGACTCGGCCGGCGACGTTTCCTCGGCCTGGCGCCGCTTTAGTTTGATCTCGCGCATGCGTGCCTCCAGGATGCGCTCGCGCTTGCTTTCGCGCTCCAATGTCATCCCCATGTGCGCCTTGTCGGTCTTGTCGGTAGTGGTGAGGTTGGCCGACAGCTCCAGCAGGTACACGCTGCCCTTGCGGCTGCCGCACGCCAGCAGCGCTCCCTGTGCAGTAAGCGCGTCAGGCGGCGCGGGCGCAGACCGTGCTGTACACGGTGGAAGGGACGCACAAACGACTACCACGTATCCACTGCCTACAATATTCTGAACCCCGCCCGAACCAAGAGAATATTAATCAAAAATAAAAAAAAATGCTTTTCTCTACAAAAGTGAAATACTTACATATTCATAATGTATGGAACAGCTGCATTTTGGGGTTTCGTACCCTTAAAAGAAAGAACCTAAACCTTTATTAGGATCACTTCGTTGTCCGTCTGTTTGTCTGTCAAGGCCCTTTATCTCCGGGACGCGGGGAGTTATAGAATTAAAATTAAAACTAGATATTCAAGTGGCCTACGCAGTCAGAAGATATTATTTAAAAATACAATCGAAACGAAAACCTCCTGCTTGTTTTGAAGTCGGATAAAATGTATGGTTGGTCAGTTTACTGTGTTGCAGAGAATGTTAGAAGTTGACCATACCGTATATAT